>JASVEL010002124.1:0-158215 GCA_032618575.1 Nicotiana noctiflora
GTGATGCTAACTCACCTTCTTAAATTATTACAAATAAAGAAAGAACTGATGATATTCAAATAGAACCAAGGAAAAGCCAAAGAATAAGAAAAGAAAAATATCTTGGTTTTGATTTTATTTCTTCACACTCTATAATATTTCTTGTTGAAGGAGATAGGACAAACGTAAGTAATCAAAATCCTATTGTATTGAATGTTCCCCAGACGTTTCAATAAGCAATTTCTTCAAGAGACGTTGCTTTTTGGAAAGAAGGTACTGATGATGATATGGACTCAATTATATCCAACAACACTTGGCTTTTAGTTGATTTTCCTATTCGATCAAAGTGTATAGGTTGTAAGTGGGTCTTTAGGAGAAAGTACAATACAGATGATTCTGTCCAAACCTTCAAACCAAGATTAGTTGCAAAAAGTTTCACCCAAAGGGAAGGATAGACTATTTTGATACATATATTCCTATTGCAAGAATGACATCTATTAGAGCCCTTTTATCCTTGGCCTCCATTTATGATCTTTATGTACATCAAATGAATGTTAAGGTGTACTTTTTAAATGAAAACCTTGGTGAAGAAATATATATGCAACAACCTGAAGGATTTGTTCTTCCAGGAAACAAGAAGAAAGTTTGTAAATTGATAAACTCTCTCAATGGTCTCAAACAAGCGCCTAAATAGTGGCATGAAAGGTTTGATAGTGTAATACTATCAAACGGGTTCGTACACAATAGTGCAACCAAGTGCATTTACTCTATATTTCAAGAATATGGAGTAATACTTTGTTTATATATCGATAACATGTTTATTTTTTGTACGAATCTACAAGGAATTACTATGACCAAGAAGTATCTAACTTCAGTTTTTAAAATGAAAGATCTAAATGAAGTTGATACTACTTGGGAATCAAGGTCAAAAGAGATAACAAGCTAATGACTTTATCACAAGCACATCATATTTATAAAATCCTTACTAAATTTAGTCATTTAGGAAGAAAGGAGTATAATACTTCTTATGATTCTAGTGTTAAGATATCTGCAAATACTAGAAGAGCAGTAGCACAGTAGGAGTATGAAAGTGCGATAGGTATTATGATGTATGCAATGCATTGCACTAGACTCGATATAACATTTGTTGTTTGTAAACATTAAAGGTTTACCAGTAATCCAGGTAATGATCATTGGAAAGCAATAAATGGAGTACTTGGATATTTAAAATATACAAAGTACTTAGGTATTTGCTATAATGGTTTCCCTAATGTATTAGAGGGATATTCTGATGCATTTTGGATTACAAGTGTTAATGATAATAAAACCATATCAGGATGGATATTTACTCTATGTGGTAGAGCCATTAGTTGGGCATCCAAGAAACAAACATGTATTTCCCATTCTAGTATGCAATCGAATTTATTGCATTAACAGCTGCTGGAAAAGAAGCAGAATGACTGAGGCATAAGTTACTTGATATAAAGTTGTGGCCACAATCTATGCCAGTCATTTCCATATTCTGTGATAGTGAGATTACAATGTGTGTTGCTCAATGGGAAATCGAGACATATACAATGGGAAATCGAGACATATAAGCTTGTGACATGCTTATATAAGAGAATTAACTACAAATTGAGCTATAACTATAATATATGTGAGATCAAGTAAGAATTTGGTTTATCCACTTACAAAGCCATTGGGTAGAGTTTTAGTACAACAAACTATTGAAGAGATGGGGTTGAGACCCTTAAATTAAATGCAAGGAATGGGAACCCCACTTTGAGTTAGTATACACTCTAACGATATATGTTCAATGGGTAATCACAAATTACTTGTATTGTTTAAGCACTGATCTCCTCTTTAGGAGCCCTAATTTTATGTACTACTTATTGTTATGTGAGGAGTTAAGGAGTTGTTAAATGCTTGTTATAGCAGAGGCATAAATACAAACTCCAAAGTGCATACTGTTACATGAAGAGGTTTATTAATCTTAATGGAATTACTAATTCTGGAGTAACAGGAAAATAGTAACTAATTCCACCTATAAGAATATTGAATTGGTGTCGCGTCTAGCAAGATTTAAAGAGTTGATCATGTAAATATTCATGAATTCAGGATGAGCACATGGTCGTAAACGTGCTAAAGAAAATACTAGATTTTCTAAGAGACCAGATAATGCTGTGTGTGGCACTTTTGGTTTTGGCACAAGGATTTGTGGTTCAAATGTTAAGATACCAATAACTTCGTCAAAGCTTTGAAGTACTTACACTAAAACAAAGTTCAAATTCATATAAGATACTTTCTATTATTCACAAGTGTTATGAAGTGAAATAACAAACTAGTTAGGGTTTGTAAGATAGTTTGTTATCCCAAGTTGGGAAGCAGGTTGATCCCACATCGGAAGAAAGAAGGCAATTTTGAAGCCTTTAAGTACTTGTCCTTTTTATGTCTTAGATTTAGGACACATACTTATATGTGTGTGCAATTAAGTATGCTATATATTTATATATTATAATCAAAGATTTGGACTTTGACTTGGGACTTGGACGTGGGCCGGGTCGGATCCTAAAATTAATTATTTTATTTTTGTGACAGAAAAATAAAATTTATTTGAATTTTAAATTCATGATTCGAATAAATAGTTGTGTCTGTTATAAAAGGGTCCCACCGAATATATCTATTTGTGAAACAAGACTTCTTTTCAAAAGGGTCTGTTGATTGCCTATATATACACAAGAATTTCCAAAGAAGTAGTATAGAAAAAATCACAAGTATTATTTAAGGGCCTGGGTTACAAGAAGCAATGTCTTCTAGAGACGTTGCTTTTTGGAAAGAAACCTTTGATAATGAAATGGACTCAATTATATCCAACAACACTTGGCTTTTAGTTGATCTTCCTAGTGGATCAAAGCCTATAGGTTGTAAGTGGGTCTTTAGAAAAAAGTACAATACAGACGGTTCTGTCCAAACCTTCAAAGCAAGATTAGTTGCAAAAGGTTTCACCCAAAGGGAAGGCATAGACTATTTTGATCCACATGCTCATGTTGCAAGAATAACATCCATTAGAGTTCATTTATCCTTGGCCTCTATTTATGATCTTTATGTACATCAAATGGATGTTAAGACGGAATTTTTAAATGAAAACCTTAGTGAAGAAATATATATGCAACAACCCGAATAATTTGTTCTTCCGGGAAACGAGAAGAAAGTTTGTATATTGATAAAGTCTTTCTATGGTCTCAAACAAGCACCTAAACAGTGGCATGAAAGGTTTGATAGTGTAATACTATCAAACATGTTCGTACATAATAGTGCAGACAAGTGCGTTTACTCTAAATTTACAAAATAATATGGAGTAATACTATGTTTATATGTCGATGACATGCTGATTTTTTGTGCGAATCTACAAGAAATTACTGAGACCAAGAAGTATCTAACTTCAGTTTTTAAAATGAAAGATTTAAATGAAGTTGATACTATTTTGGGAATTAAGGTCAAAAGAGATAACAAGCGTATGACTTTATCACAAGCACATTATATTGATAAAATCCTAACTAAATTTAGTCACTTAGGAATAAAGGAGTACAATACTCTTTGTGATTCTAGTGTTAAGCTATCTGCAAATACTCGAAGAGCATTAGCACAGTCAAAGTATGCAAGTGCGATAAGTAGCATGATGTATGCAATGAATTGCGTTAGACCCAACATAGCATTTGCTGTTTGTAAACTTCAAGGTTCTCCGGGTAATGATCATTGGAAAGCAATAACTAGAGTACTTATATATTTAAAATATACAAAGCACTTAGGGATTGGCTATAATGAGTTCCCTAATGTATTAGAGGGATATTCCGATGCAAGTTGGATTAAAAGTGTTAATGATAATAAATTCACATCATGATGGATATTTACTCTAGGTGGTGGAGCCATTAGTTTGGCATCCAAGAAACAAACATGTATTTTCCATTCTACTATGAAATCTGAATTTATTGCATTAGCAGCTGCTGGAAAAGAAACAGAATGGCTGAGAAATATGTTACTTGATATAAAGTTGTGGCCACAATCTATGTCAGCCATTTTCATATTCTGTGATAGTGAGACTACAATGTGTGTTGCTCATAATAAAATATACAATGGAAAATGGAGTCATATAAGCTTGAGATATGCTTATATAAGAGAATTAATTACAAATGGAGCTATATCTATAATATATGTAAGATCAAATAAGAATTTGGCTGACACACTTACGAAGCCATTGGGTAGAGTTATAGTACAACAAACTTGTGAAGGGATGGGGCTGTGACCTTTAAATTAAATGAACGGAATGGGAACACCACTTTGACTTAGTATTCACTCTAACGATATATGTTCAATGGGTAATAACAAGTTACTTGTATCGTTTAAGCACTGATATGCTCTTTAGGAGCCCTAATTCTATTGTACTACTTACTGTTGTGTGATGAGTTAAGGAGTTGTTAAATGCTTGTTATGACATGGGCATAAAAACAAACGCCAAAGTGCATACTGTTACATGAAGAGGTTGATTAATCTTAGAGGAATTACTAAACTCTGGAGTAATAGGGATATAGTAACTAATTTCACCTATATGATATTGAAGTGGTGTCGCTTCTAGCAATATTTAAAGGGTTGATCTTCTAAATATTCATGAATTCAGGATGAGCACATGGCCGTAAACATGCTAAAGCGAATACTAGATTTTCTAAGCTACTAGATAACGTTGTGTGTGTGGTATTTTCAGTTTTGGCACAAGGAATTGTGGTTCAAATCTTACGAGACAAGTAACTTCGTCAAATCTTTAAAGTACTTACACTAAAAGAAAGTTCAAATCTATATAAGATACTTTCTATTATTCACAAGTGTTATGAAGTGAAATAACAAACTAGTTGAGGATTGTAAGATAGTTTGTTATTCCAAGCTGGGAAGTGGGTTGATCCCACATCGGAAGAAAGAAGGCAATTTTCAAGCCTTTTAAGCACTTACTCTTTTTATGTCTTTTATTTAGAATATATATTTTTAAGTGTGTGCAATTAAGTACAGTATATATTTCTAAATTATAATCAAAGAGTTGGACTTGGACTTGGGGCTTGGGCCAGGTCGAATCCTAAAATTAATTATTTTATTTTTGTGACAGAAAAATCAAATTTATTTGAATTTTAAATTCAATATTCGAATAAATAGTTGTGTCTATTATGAAAGGGTCCAACCGAATATGTCTGTTTGTGAAACAAGACATCTTTTTGAAAGGGTCTGTTGGTTGCCTATATATAAACAAGAATTTCAAAAGAAGTAGTATAGAAAAATCACAAGTATTATTTCAGGTGTTGTTGTATCGCGAAGATTTCCATGACGATCGTCGATTTTCATGCTGCCTCGAGGTACGCTATGACGAGCCTTCAATATACCCTCTCGGGGTGAGTGCTTCGGGGTCATGCCTTAGGCTATGCTTCGAATCCATCGAGATCGAGCTTGGAACTCCGTAGAAGCTTCAAAATCGTTCTTCCATTATTGACAGTATACAAAAGTATATATTATTATGAAGAATATATATTATAACATAATATAAAACTAGTCCTAAAAAAGTGTTATTGTATAGAATATAACTGTTATTAAGAAGTTTGGTTGTATTTTTTTTATCATGATTTAAATTTCTGGAATGCCATGCTTATACATTGTAATCGTGTGGGGCATCCTAAGAAAAATAAAGGAAGTCTTTGTTCGCCATTTTGCTAGGTTTCTTGAGGAGGATTAATACACTTGAACTTCATAACTTTATTAATTAGCCCAAACAATACATAGTAGGTGGTTTGATTTGATACCAAATGCTCCTGTCTGTGTCACTTTCACATAACTTTACCCTTGCCTTCTCAAAATTTAAAGAGGCATGCATATGGTCCCCCAGCCCCGCCCCCACCTCACAAGAAGAAGCAGCTGAAGAATCTCTTCCGCTTAGATTCTCTCAATCCTTTTTTCTGTCGTTTTTGTTCAAAATCAGGAAATTATAATCATGATAAATAATTTCATATTTTATATCTTGCATTTACCTAATACTTACGATCAAATAGTGGACAAAACTAATCCCAAAGTTTATATTGACATAAATGTATTGGGAAAAAACTAATTTTTTATTAAAAGTGACGTGGCATGATAGGTGGATTGGTCAAAAGGTCGATAAAATGATATTTAGTTGAGAAGATGAGTTCAAAGAGGACGCGAGGAGTAGTTTAGATACGTATCACGTATCTAAATTAGACATTTAAGACTAAAGATTCTTGAATATTTAAAAAAGATACGAAGTTGATGATAGAAGACACGAGAAAAAGGAAAAGTAAGTAGACTCGAGTTCCATATCAGTTCAAGATATTTAGAACCAACGGAACGAAAGACGTCATGCATATGGATTCGAAGACAAAAAGGAGGCTACATTTAATATTAAATACTTGATACGTTGAAGAATTGGTATTTTAATATAAATGATTGTGTAATAGTTTATTCAATGTCATTTATTACTCATAAATTATATCATTAAAGCTTATGTTTCATTCTTCTACTTAGGATCAACTATAAAAGGAAGAAGTTACATCATTTATAGGGACACGATCAACTATTAAGATCATATTAAAATACATTTTTCTTTGCTGTTTATTCTTATTATTGAAAGTCTATTATATTCTTTGGTTTCTCGATTATCAATAACCCAATTTTTCTTTTATTTTATAATTTTAATCAAAATTCCATATTTTGATTAAACAATAAATCTTCTAATCCCTTTAATCAAACGGTATATATGCTGTGTATGAATCCAAAGAAGTATCATTAGCTACCTCTTCTAGCCCACACTAACAACAGTAAAAGCTTAAAGTTGTTGCTTTGTCACCCTACTCTACAAGTGGTAAAACTTCTTCAATCACGATCATTTCATAAATAAGAACAAATACCAACTGTAGAAAAAGAGAGAACGAGATACAGAAAAATAGACCCAATTTAATTTTTTTTTTTTTTAGAAATAAGCAGAGTTCTTTATGCTTGTTAGTGAATTGCAGCACTAAAAATAGTCAATTGGTGATTTCTAATCGTGTAATATTCGATTTTTTTTTCTTATTCTGAGCAATTATTCCCACTTTATTTAATCAAGCATAATTTATTGTGTCTGCATAAATGGTGTACATATCAGAATTAATGTCAAAGTGCCTTGTAATTGAAAATGGTTGATGGAGTTCATTGCTAGGAAAAGAACATTTTATTTTAGCAAGAAAAAGCAAGTTATGCTGTTGGGGGACCAAAACTATTCTGACTTTGGTGGAATATAAATTGAACATATTCAACAATGCTTTCACTTTGTGGTTGAAAATTGCTTGGCACCATTAGTGAATAAGCTTTTCTTGTAAAGAGTGATGAGATTTGACTTCCATTATCTTATATGCGTTCCCCAAGTTTCAAACTCTCCAATATTTCGAATTTTACATAAATTATATATTAATTATACATAGTTATATATATAGATATATATTATACATATATATATTATATATGTACCGGCTGTTATTTATTTTTAAATAATTAGGTGGATGGCCACTTAAGTTAATTCTTCTATGATAATTATAGATCTTTCTTGTGGCATTCTCCATCTAATAATAATGACTAGACTGGATAAATTTTAATTCATACGCTAGTTGATTAGTTCGTGTCGGTTAACAATTTAACTAAGTTTGTAAAGCTGATAGGAAAATTTGGAGGTCTAGTATTAAGGTTGTAGGTTAGGGGCTTCTATTATTTTACGGGATAGAGATGGGTCGAGGAGGGAGGGTTCCCGATAAGCTAATACCTTTGTGAGTACTCCTAGGATTACTACTGTCTTTTGTTCATGTTGTTGCTTTGTTTATTTTGCCCTTTTATACGTCAGTTTTTTTGGGTTTTATTCTGGAGTCACTAAGCTTTTTTTTTTGTTTTGTTTTTGTTTTTTTCCTTTTCTCGATCTTTCGCCGATGGTCGATTGGAAACAGTCTCTCTGCTCTGTCGGGTAGGGGTAAGGCCTGCATACATATTACCCTCCCTAGATCTCACCTATGAGATTATACTGGGTAGCTGTTGTTATTGTTGTTAGTTTTTGTAAAGCTGATAGACAAGTGTTAATGCACGGAATGGCTTGGGTTTTCATGTCTAAATCCAATTCATTACATAAATATATCCTCCGAATCATTCTTTTGCCATTATTAAGCATGATTACTACCCATCTAATCAACGGGAGATTTAATCAGTAAAGGATCCGTTGTAGCCTTGTATTAAACTTTATGGACGCCGAGTTAGTACTTAAATTGACTGACTTAATAAGTAACTAATTGTTTTCCTAGTTAACCACTCCTATTTCCTTTATCTACCGGAAAACTGTTTATACAAGATATAGTTAAGTAATTAAATTTGCGTTTAGTAGTTGAAATTTTTAGATGAAAAGGCAAGATGCAAATGTGCGTTTAGAATGACGGAAATCATTTTGACGAAAATTATTTTTCTCACAGCTATCTTAACTTTTTACTTTATATTACTTGTTTCAACTACTATCTAGACATTATTACTAGTCTTTAATATTAAAAAGTTTAGTCGAAAATTGAAAGAATAAAAGAGTCCACCAAATACTATAGAGATCAGGTCCTTGATCAGGTTCAACAGAACACACGCACACTCCATTAAGTAAACGACAAGAGGAATTTTATGTGAAACAGTTGAACGGGATTGAAAACCACGACCTACTCTTGTAGGATTTCAATTTCACAACAGAGCAACTTTGAGATTATAACCTATGCAATCTAGGAATAAACCTCCTAAGCTCTCACTAACTTGTAATACTCTATTACAAGCTACTGTGTAATAACTCTATTACAAGCCGCTTTGTAATAACTCTATTACAAAGACTTTACAACTCGACTAACTCTAACGAAAACTCAAACATAAAGGCTTAAGATTAACAAGAGTTTCCCACATAATATTTCTAAAAAAAAAAGTAAGTATGAATTACAACTGAAGAACTAATATAAAGTTACAACTCTACTAAGGACATACAAATACTTGATAGAAACTGGTCCGTAGCAGCGTCGTACTTTGTTCTTGGTGGACTTGAGAATAGCTTGATTAAAAATCTGTAAGTGTTCAAGTCATATGTTATACCTTCCTTGATTATATACTTCATGTGTGACATCACTTACAATAATGTAAGCAAGGTAGGTAAAAAGCCTTCCACAAAAAGTTGACTGCTGTATTATTCATGTACTGTAACGTGTGCAGGCAGCAAATTTTCTAGCTGGAGAGTTGACTTCATACAGTCACCTCAGGAACTGGTAGGGACCTGTTCCCTCAGCTATTTCTTCAACTCTGGATATTTGACACATATCCAAGATGGAACCTTGCGATCTTAAAGTCTTTAGAATGTATAGCAGGTGCTTTATCTAGTTCTGGATAGTACGTTTGTTCGATCATCAAAATATAAAATAAGGTACTTATAATCAAGGTACTTATAAACTATCAATTTCCCCTTTTTTTATGATAACAAACTCATGATTGAAAATCCCAGAAAGAGCCACACAGAACCAGACAATAAACCAGAAAGACCTTAAGTTTCCCCCTGAATCTCTGCAGTCCCCCTTAATAAGGGCAATCATCTTTATTTGATTATGCAATTTATTCAATTCAATTATGCAAAAATACCTCCTTTTTGGCATAATAAAAAGCACAGATATTTCATCATATTGAGCCATCAAAGTAAAATATTGAATCACACTCAGTTATTTCACTTTCCACTGCCATCAATGATCTTTCACCATAATCATTTTCTTCTTCAAATTCACTGGAGGAGTTTCCCCGTGCAGCAAAAGCTTGTTTTATAACATTGTTAGTGTCATTATTTCTTTTGAAGTGTTTATTAGGAACCAGGTTCCTATTGGCTGCTTGTCAAAGTTGTTATTGTACTGATATTGCTTTAAGAGAGGGCAATCCTTAATGAAGTGTCATGGCTTACAACACTTATTACAGAGGTCATAATTTTTGGCTTGCTAAAATCTCACATTTTGGAATTCCTTCATTCCTGCGAACAATGTTTTGGAATCTTCTTGTCAAGTAAGTCATTTCACCATACCCACCACATGAATCATTGATGCCCGTCTTGAGGACCAGGTTCTTATCCCTCATGGGCTCTCTTCTTTCATTGTCCTTATTCTTCATTTCATAAGTTTTCAAATTTACAATAAGTTCATCCATGGTCACTGTCTGGAAGTCCTTCGCCTCTGTAATGGCATTGACTTTGCTTTCTCAAGAACTGGACAGTACACTAAGAATTTTTCTGACAAGCTTGTTTCTCGAAATAATTTCACCAAGAGAGTGAATCTCATTGATTATGGAGGTGAATCGAGTGTGCATATCTTGGATGGATTCATCATCTTTCATTCTAAAGAGTTCATATTCAGTTGTGAGCACATCGATCATGGACTGCTTCATCTGTGTTGTTACCTAGTGAGTTGGCTGAAGAGCCTCCCAGATTTCTTTTTGCTGATTGACATGCTGATATTCTGTTATTTCATCAGGACCAATGCCACAAATAAGAATTTTCTTTGCATGAAAATTCTTTTCTATGGCCTTTCTATCAACTTTATTGAACCCCTTCTTCGTCGTGGGGATGGCTACAGCCGGGTCGCCAAGGTTCTTTGTAGGGACAAAAGGTTTATAACATATGAAATCCCAAAGCTTAGAATCTTCAGCCATGATGAAGTCGTGCATCCTAGTTTTCCACCAAACATAATATTGTACGTTAAACCTAGGTGGACTGTAAGTAGACTGGCCTTCTTCAACGTTTGGGGAGCAGCCATGATGATCCTTTCTAGGTGTTAGCCTGATAGAAAGAACCTGATCTGATACCAATCGAAAGAATAAGGGTCTACCAAACTCTATAAAGAGCTAAGTTCTCTATCAAGTATATATATATATATATATATATATATATATATATATATATATATATATATATATATATATATATATATATAGAGAGAGAGAGAGAGAGAGAGAGAGAGAGAGAGAGAGAGAGAGAGAAAGAGAGAGAACACACGTACACTTTAGTAAGCAAACGACAAGAGGAATTTTACGAGGAAAATTCCCAGCTCAACGGGATTATAAACAACAACCTACTCTTGTAGGATTTCAACTTCACTATTGAGCAACTTTTAGATTACAGCCTATGCAATCTAGGAATTAACTTTTAATCCCTCACTAACTTGTAATACTCTATTACAAACCACTTTGTAATAACTCTATTATAAAGACTTCACAACTCGACTAACTCTAGTCAAGACTCAAACACAAAGGCTTAAGATTTACAAGAGTATCCTACATAATACTTCTAAGCAAGCTAAGTAGGAATTACAATTGAAGAAATGATACAAAGTTACAACTCTATTAAGGACATACAAAAACTTGATATGGGAACTGGTCCGTAGCAGCGTCGTACTTTGTTTCGATGCACTTGAGAATTACTTGCTGGATTATCACCTCAGAGAGCTTGAGTAAAAATCTCTAAGTGTTCAAGTCATATGTTTTACCTTCCTTAATGTTAATAATACATGTGTGACATCACTTACAATGATGTAAGTAGGTAAAACGTCTTCCACAGACAGTTGACTGTTTCACTGTTCCTGTACTGTAGTGTGTGCAACTAGCAACTTTTCCAGCTAGAAAGTTGACTTTGTGCAGTCACCTCAGAAACTGGTAGGGACCTGTTTCCTCAGATGTTCCTTCAATTCTAGAGATTTGAAATATGTCCAAGCTGGAACCATGTGATCTTAAGGTCTTGAGAATGTGTAGCAGGTTCCTTATCTAGTTCTGGATAGTAAATTTGTTAGATTATCAAAACATAAACAAGATACTTATAATCAAGGTACTTGTAACCTATCAAAATACTTTCCAATTTTCTCTAATATTATAATTAATTAATCTTTTTGATATATATATACATATATTCGAAAACAAATTCATAATTTATTTTTTTCAGAAAAATATTTTCATGAAATAAATTCCATGATACCAAATACACCATATCTTGCTTCCTTTCGAAGCAAGAAAAAAAAAAGTATCACTGGAATCTAAGGTTGACCTACAACATGGCTTTGGAAGACTTAAAAGTGATTTTTGCACTACCTAAATATCTACATCGTGCTTAATACCAACCATTTTTGAGTGAAGGAAATTGCAGCATTATATATGTAGATTCCCAAATGCTTGGGGAGATTTTAATGAAGAAAGGTTGATAATGACACGGTAGAACGTCATTCCTTAACAAAGTGAATTTAATTCGAGAAAAAAAGGAAGTGAAAAAAATATATGATGATGCAAAGAAAGAAAAAAGGAAATCAAAGTTGCTCCTTTCCTTTAGGAAAATTGACAACTGCAGTTTGTGGGAAATCTCTTTCCCAGTGCTTTGGGAACATATTCAGCATTCTTTTAGCTTTTCAGCAGGTAATGACAAATTAATTAGGTCAGGAATTTTGTTAATTAGGTTTTAAAAAAAAATTGAGATTTAACCTTTTTTTTTCTTTTAAGGACCAACATATTTTTATTTAGAGGTGAATTGCCTTCTTTTACACAGGTTTGAGAAGTTCCATTTCTTTCAGAATTTGTTCTAATTTGTTTTTTCCTTTTTTCTCTTTGGGCGACTCATCTACTAAACTAAGACAATTTTGATTGCACAATTTTTTGTATATATAATATTGTTTCCCTTTTGCTTTTCAATCTGAAAAAGGCTAGCTAGTTGGGGCTCCAAAGGATCTTAGTTAGATTACAGACGGTGACATTATTATATGCTTCTGACTGAGAGTTGCCATCACATTTTTATTGTGTAAGCTTTTCGGAAGGATACTCATCACCCTATAATTTTTAAATTTTATTGCAAAAATATTCCTAAAAGTTTGATGACGCTGATTTTTTTTTTTTTTTCAATACTGAGAATTAGAGAAAACTGAAAACTAAAGAGATAATAGGAGACACTCATACAGTGAAACCAAAAAGGGGCTATCAATTTGACTTTTAGAAAATTACGAAACTCTTGTCCAGAAGTACCCTTATAGAAAATGTATATCTTAAAATTCTGAAGAACATCGGTTGGGCTGAAAATATATTATTGTATGCGATCGAAATCGCATATCGTCGATCTATAAGCTTGAGAGATCGCCCAAAGCCCGAGTTCAGGTGAGAAATTCAAGTTCATGAGACCAAACCCAAGGTCGAGGATAGAGTACGATGCATACCGAGGCCGAGTATGCTCAACCCCGAAATAATACCATTATGTATTTGTAGCATATTGAGCTAGATTCCTGCTACGTCCCCTAGATCATGGCGCAAATTCTGGAATATAATTGTACGATTCCATAAAGGCGGTTACATAGCTTTATCAAGAATATTTCTTACTGTAAATAGAAATATACCATATTTAGGGTTCCTTTATTATGTAAAGGGGACCCCAATCATTTGTAACATTATCTCTTCACTCGCAATGATATACCATCATACTTTTCTCTCTTACTGTTCATCAGGATGGTTCTTTATTGTTCTTACTTTACTGCTCTTAGTCCATCTCGAGGTAACTAAGCTCGAGGTCACCACTGAGTAATATTGGTTGGATTCACTTATTCCTTTCATTTCTACTTCATATTTATTGAATACTAATTGGTATCAAATTTAATCACATATTTTTAAATTCACAAATCAAATTTAATTGTTACTCGTATTTTAGCGGTAAACAGTTTGGCGTGTGAGGCTAAAGATAATAGTGATTGCTTGTTTACTGATTCTCATTACACAAGTTATTTTTACACTTTTTCTTGTCAAGAAATTTTGATTCTCAGGCTAAAACATGTCTAGCTCACAAAATTCACTTGTTCTTGACAACTAATATCTTGGTAAAAACAACAATACAAGGATCGGTGTACTACCAATAAACCCTAGTGAAGTGCCGAACATGGAACCGACTGATGTTAGTTCATATACTGCTCTAAACGCAAATTTATTCACAGACCCGGATGGAGTATACGCAGAAAAGCCCGACTTGGTGGCAAAGGAACAGAAAGAGTGGGTGATGGGGAAATCAGCCTCCAAGGGATATTCGAGATGCTGCAAGCTCAACAGATTACTGTTGCTCAACTTCAAAGTCAAAATAAGTCTCCGAGTGTAGCTGAACATGCAAATTATCGACGTGCTGAGCCAGCCCCAGAA
Organism: Nicotiana noctiflora; assembly: GCA_032618575.1. Classification (NCBI taxonomy): domain Eukaryota; kingdom Viridiplantae; phylum Streptophyta; class Magnoliopsida; order Solanales; family Solanaceae; genus Nicotiana; species Nicotiana noctiflora. The sequence continues at coordinate 14,245 of JASVEL010002124.1, forward strand.
AGGTCAAATAGAAATGACTCCGGGACTGACCCCACCATTATGAGGATGCTCGAAGAGCTCACCAAGAGGATCAAGTTTGAAAAAAAAAAGATTGAAGACAATGACAAATAAATCCCGTGTTGACCAAATATCGAGGGCACCTCTAAAAGGATTAGATGCGAAAAATTTCATACAAAAACCAGTCTCTCAAAGTGCGGCTCCGATGACTATTCCTAAAAGGTTTTACATGACCCATAACCCAAATATAATGAAAAAACGACCCTAACAAGCATATTACTTCATACACTTGCGGGATTAAATGAAATGACTTGAATGATGATGAGATCGAATCAGTCTTCTTGAAATTTTTTGGAGAAACATCATTGAAAGGAGCTATGCTTTGGTTTCACAAATTACCTCCTAACTCTATTGACTCATGTGCTATGTTAGCAGACGCCTTCGTGAAAGTGCGCGTCGGGGCCAGAAAAGTGGCAACAAGAAAATCAGACGTATTCAAGATAAAACAATGGAACAACAAGAAGTTAAGGGAGTTCGTATCCAGGTTTTAGATGGAATGAGTGGAGTTACCACCGGTCTTCGATGATTGGGTAGCACAAGCATTTATGTAGGTTTGAATGCAAATGGCTCGATTGTGTCTCAGTGATTAAAGTAGAACCTGATTAAGTATCTAACTGTGATGTGGTCAGATGTTCACAGCCATTATCATTTAAAAATCAGGGCCGAGAACGACCAGTTGGGATCCCCTTTGGGTTCGGTTCATCCTAACAGATTCGTAGGAGCCCCCAAGGGATATAAATAAGGAATCAAAATAAAATAAAGAGCGGTATTAGCTGTATGTTGATATGAGGAACAATGGTTCACGTCGAAACACCCCCAGAAATGATCAGAGAAATGATTGAGGGAAAAGTTCTCGGGGACTCATGAGTAAGAGTGGGTTCGGTAAGCATATTGACCCTGCAGAGGGACCCCGATTGATGGAATACAACTTCATCATTGTGTCAGCTATTTGAAGAATAAAAGACACCAAATGGACCAGACCTATACAGACTAATCCTTCCCAAAGGAACCCAAACATGATGTACAAGTATCACGGCACACATGGTCAAAGAACATAAGACTATAGGCAGCTAAGGGAAGAATTGGCTCGACTGTTCAATGAGGGACACCTTCACGAATGCCTTAGTGATCGAGCCAAAAACCACTTCAGGGAGAAATATGCAAGAAAGAACGAGTAGGAGGAGCCGCGACATGTAATCCACATGATAGTTGGCAGCGTGGCTGTCCAACAAAGACCAGTGTTCAAATGCACCAAGGTGTAAATCACAAGAGAAAAACATACTCGGAGCTACGTGATCGAGGATGCCTTATCATTCTACAAAGAAGAAGTAGGGGGCATATCTCATCCACACAACGACACCCTAGTAATCACTATCACTTTAAATAAATTTCAGGTTAAACGTGTTCTCGTAGATCCAGGTAGCTTAGCAAAACATAATTAGATCAAGGGTCGTAGAGTAGCTCGGCCTATGGGATTAGATTGTACCTGTGTCCCGGGTTCTCAATTACTTCAACATGTCAAACAGAATAACAGAAGGTGAGATTATCCGGCTAGTAAACATAGCTAGGACCATACAAGATAAAAAATTCGATGTCATCGAAGGTGACATGAGGTATAATGCACTCTTTGAGAGACCATGGATACACAACATGAGGGCAGTACCTTCATCTCATCACCAGATGATAAAGTTCCCAACAGAGGAGGAAGTAAAAACAGTCTACGGAGAGCAACATAGTGCAAAGGAGATGTTTGCTATAGTGGTAGTGGGGCCGATACCAGAGCCTTCGACCTTGGCAAAATTAAGCACCGATGGTAAGCAGGTGGCCAAATTGCAATCACCATCCCTAGCCCCGACAAAATCGGAGCAATAGGTAATTGAGGAAGAATAATAGGATTTCCTTAATCTTCAAACCTCCGTCACTCTCGAAGAGTGTGATGCAACCAAGTCTACAGTCGATGAGTTGAAACAGGTCATACTGATTGAGTACAACCTGAGAGAAAGGTATACCTGGGAATGGGATTAACCCCCAAACTCAGAAAAAAACTCATTCAATTTCTTAATGATAATATGGATTAATTTGCTTCATCCCATTTAGACAGGAATATGATTCCACCAGAAATCACTGCACATCGACTAAGCATTGATCTTAGGTTCAAATCGGTGAAGCAAAAATGGAGGGCCCAGTCTGAGGTGAAACATGTGTTTATAAAGGATGAGGTAACCAAACTTCTTAAAATAGGGTATATCCGGGAGTTAAAATACCCTGAGTGGTTAGCTAATGTAGTTTTAGTTACTAATAAAGGAAGCAAATTTAGAATGTGTGTAGACTATAAGGACTTGAACACAGCATGTCTGAAAGATTCTTTCCCACTACCCAATATCGAGCGTATGATCGATGCTACGGCCGGCCACGAGATCCTAAGTTTTCTCGATGCCTACTCCGAGTACAATTGGATTCCGATGAACCAAGAGGACGAGGAAAAAACTTCATTTATTACTAAATTTGGAACTTATTATTACAACGTAATTCCATTCGGGCTAAAACATGTAGGAGCTACATACCAATGCCTAATTAACAAAATGTTCGAAGAACAAATAGGCAAGATAATGGAAGTTTATATTGAAGATATGTTGGTTAACTCCCTACATGCAGAGGACATTTTAGTTCATTTGCAGGAAACATTCAAAATTTTGAGGAAATACAACATGAAGCTTAATCGGGAGAAATGTAACTACGGGGTTAGCTCGGGTAAGTTCCTCGGCTTCTATCATGGTATCGAAATTTACCCTGATAAAATTAAAGCTATCAAGAATATCACAATTGTGGATAACATGAAGGCTGTTCAAAGGTTGACAGGAAGAATTGCTGCCTTGGGTCGGTTGATTTCCAGGTCATCGGATCAGAGTCATCGATTCTTCTTCTTGCTAAAAAAGAAAAAGGATTTCGCATGGATCCCGGAGTGCCAACAAACCTTAGAAGAGTTAAAACGATATCTGTCGAGTCTGTTTTGCTTCACACCCCGAAGGTAGATGAAAAAAATTACCTATACTTGGTGGTATCTAAGATACTGGTAAGTGGCACACTAGTTCGAGAAGAGAAATGTACGCAATTCCCTATTTATTATTTAAGCTGAACTCTAGGAGACATTGAAACTAGGTATCCTCACTTAGAAAATTTAGCACTTGCATTAATAAGATAAAACTAAAGACATATATTTAATATCATCCCATATGTGTATTAACCACCTACCCCATTTGAAACTTTTTGCATAAGCCCGAGCTGTCGGGGCGATTGGTCAAATGGGTCGTTAAATTAGCGGTATGATATCGAATATCAACCCCGAATGGCCATCAAGTCTCAATCCTAGCTGACTTTGTAGCTAATTTTACACTGACCCCCATACCCATAGTGGAGAAAGAACTCCTGCTAAGTTTTGACACATCATCAGGGGTGTGGACCCTTTCTACGGACGATGCCTCGAATGTGAAGGGGTCCAGGCTTGGCATTGTCTTGAAGCCACCCACGGGTGATACCATTAGGCAATCTATAAAAACTTCTATAAGGCCGAGAATAAGGCCATGATTGCAGGTCTCGAGCTAGCTAAAATCTTGGGAGGAGAAGTCATCGAAGCTAAGTGCAATTCTCAATTGGTGGTAAACCAAGTAAACAAAAGTTTTGAAGTTTGAGAGGATAGAATGCAACGGTACTTAGATAAACTACAGGGAACTTTGCACCGCTTCAAGCAGTGGGTGCTAGATCATATGTCTCTGGACCAAAATAGTGAGGCCGATGCACTTGCTAATCTAGGATCCTCGATCGAAGAAGATGACATCGTCTCATAGAGCGTCGTCCAGTTATCGAGGTTTATGGTTGAAGAGGTTCATACCGAGATAAATTCAATAAGTTTGACGTCGGACTAGAGGAATAAGAACATGGACTATTTGAAGTCACTTTTGGGAATTACTCTAGCGCCAAGTCCTTGATTCTCAAAATTATCGAAGTGGGATATTACTAGGACAGTATGGAAGAAGATACTAAGGAATTTTTCAAAAAAGGTGATAGGTGCCAATGATTTATACCGATGATCCATCAGCTTGGAGAACAACTCCATTTGGTCCTATCCCCGTACACTTTTATGAAGTACATAATGGAAATCGTCGGCCCTCTACCAATGGCCCCAGGTAAAGCTAAATTTATTTTGTATATGACTGACCAATTCTCTAAATGGGTGAAAGCACAGGCATTCGAGAAGGCTAGGAAAAAATTAGTTATTGACTTCATCTAGGACCATATCAAACGCCGGTTAGGGATACCCACCGAGATTGTATGTGGCAATAAAAAATAATTTATCGACACCGAGATTGTATGTGGGAATAAAAAATAATCGTTAACTAAGCTAACTAAAATCAATTTACTATCCGAGGTAATCGAGAATGTCATTTTTCTATTTATATGTTTCAAAAATTAAACAAGTAATTATTAATTAACAAGATTTAGTGATTTGGACTTTAATCAAATGAGGTAGGGTTGTGGTCGGTTTATTAATCTTATTCAGTTTGTAATTACACATATTAATCCAAATTATATATGGTTATTAGGTAATCTCATCACTTATATGAATAACATGTTTCCATTTTACTATCCTTCTATCTACAATATATCAATCCTATATTCCTATGGTATTGGATTTGTCATGAATAGGAAAGTACAACGTTGATCTAAGCGAGACCGTTAGATATATTTCTATCCTAATTGAGGAATCTATTCCCGTAGCCATAAGTTTTAAAAAAATCTTTCATTAATAATTCTCTCATCTAAACGTGTTTTTCCAATTATAGCACAAATAGTAGGATGAATCGGTAGATACAACAATTCACAAGTTAAAACTAAAATTAAAGGAACAGCCACAAGATGATAATCCAAATTAACGAAGATATGATTAATAAGCCTTAATCATCACATCAACCACAACCCTAGAACTAGAGTTCGTAGTAACTTATGTTCGTAGAAAAAATTATCCAAGTATTTTGCTTAAATTAATTACAAAGAAAGGATGAAGCATTGAAGAACTCTATGATTATCCCTTGTGAAGTAGTTTCACAATGCATTTTTTGCCTCCAAATAATGCCCAACCATGTCTAAACACATTCAGGAAGTATTTATAGGTTAGGATCGGAGTCTCCAGACCAAGTAGAAAAACTTTTAATTTGCAGATTGAGGGTACTGGGCACCGGACGGCCTTATAAGGCAAGGCTTGGGGTATGCCTATAACCTTCCGAGTCTACAGCTATCACGAGATCATGGTCTCTTTAAGCCCAGCATCGCATGGTTTGGCGCCTGACTTGGCTTCTTCATGTTTTCGTGCTCTTTACTTCTAGTTTTGGAACACTTTTGTTTAACCTTCACTCGTCTTCAGATTCCAAAGACCCTACACATAAAACAACATAATTAAGCTCGAACGTCGAACATAATAACGTCAAATCACCAAAATTTAGGGAGTATATACTAAAAATATGGAATTATAATTGTCACGCTCCCTTTTTATCATGAACCCGGGTTTCGATATTTTTGGGAACAACTCCTTTGTTTTTGGGATTGGGTAAGGGATTTGTAGAGTCGCCACCTAACGGATTAAGGTGAATTAGGGCACCTAGTAGAATTAACTCATATAACCAATTATGTCATGAAATTATCTTGAGGGGAATGTGTTAGGCACCCCTTGAGGTCCACAACGGTGGATCCTGACCAAACTTAAATTAAGCGAATTATTCTTATGGGAAAATAAACAATTTAGACAAATAGACATTACTTTAAAGAAGGAATTAAAAGGGGTCCTAGGTTTTTTAGCATATTGGATCATTTTCATGCAATACTTGGCAACTTTCCCCAAGTAGGGGTGCTACACATAGCATTAGTGTACATGTCATAATTTCTTTTACTACCCATTTACTATCTTTCAATTGTTACCTAAGCATTCTAGTAGTTTCTAATGTGTACTTATGCATCCACTACCCGTGCGTTATCTATGGTCCCGAAGGTATTTATGACCTCTACTTAGGGTGGTTCTAGACCAACCTATATTACTTAAAACTGAGAGAAATCTAGGCGACAAACAAAATTCAGATAGGACTTCATACAAAGAATAAATAGGGGCTCACATTGACCGCTACAAGTAAATAACAAATGCACGCAGTTCAATCAATAGAGTTCGTTAATTAGGGATCCTATAGACAGGATATCTGGATGAGTAGAAATAGAATACAAAAATAGCAGTTTACTAAGGCATGCCTTTGCAGCTATCAGTTTTGCTTACTGATTTTATTAAGCCTTGATTCTGTGCATCTTCACGCAGTAGATATCAATGTTTCATACCCCAGAATCATTAATACAATACAAATTTTCCTAAGTGATTGACACTATGACGACCTGACCCGTCATCTCATGCATCACTGCCCTATTTTCCCCATTTTTACGCTCATTCATGTTTCCTTATTGGAATTTGCTGTGTTAGAGTTGAATTGGATTTGTATTGGTAGGAAATGAGACATATAGTCTCATTAAGTAAGGTTTAGTTTGGAAAAGTCAATCGAACGTTGACTTATGAGTTAGAGGGCTCGGATGGGACTTCCGGTAATTCGGTTAGCTTTGGGAGGTGATTTGTGACTTAGGAGTGTGATCAGAAATGATTTTGGAGGTCCGGTGTAGAATTAGGCTTGAGTTGGGGAAGTTAGTATCTTGGCGAATTTTGATTGATAGGTGAGATTTTGATCCGAGGGTCAGAATGGAATTTCGAGAGTTGTAGTAGCTTTGTTAGATGATTTTGGATGTGTGTGAGGTGTTTTGGTCGAGTTTTTTATCAGATGCGCATTTTGGAACCTTTTTAAGAAACTTAGGCTTGAATCTGGAGAGAATTGATAATTTTAGTGTTGTTTGATATGTTTTGATGATTGGAACAAATTTGTATGATGTTTCAAGATATGTTGGCGCTCTTGGTTGAGTTTTCGGGGGCCTCAGGTGAGTTTCAGATGGTCTATCAGGAAGTTTCAGACTTGGTGAAGCAGCAAAAAAAATGCAACAACAGTTGTAGGTATTTAAAGCTTCGCAATCACGGGAGGTCACCCGCGTTTGCGTAGAGAACATTTGGGTGGCCTGAGATTTTGTCCTCATGGTCGCGTTCGAGTAGTTCTGGAAGTGGAAGCATTGTGATCGCGATGGTGCTTTCGCGATCGCGTAGAGGGAAGTTGGGCCGCTGAGTATTACTTCATCACATTCGCGGCCTTGGAAACGCGTTCGCGTAGTTGAGGCTCTCGAAGGTTCGCGTTCGCGGTTTGGTCACCACATTCGCGAATGGGTAATTTTGTTCAATGGTATTTTTATTCATTATGGACGCGGGGCGTTGACTGTGTTTGCATAGTGTAAAGTGACCTGGACAGAAGGGTTTTAATTGAATATTTCATCCCCGAGTTTAGCAATTTTTCCTCCATTGTTGAGTAACCTTGAGAGCTTTTCACGAGAATTAAAGAGAGTTTTGAGTGGGAATCAATTGGAGGTAAGTCCCTTGGCCTAAATATATGAAATTATGAAAGATTTAACATTGAAATTAGTTGAAATTTATCAAAAAGGGGGTAAGCTAGGGCTTGAGAATTTGTAATTTAAAAAATAGATTTTGGAGGGTCAAATGGACTCTGATTTTGGAAAATTTGATATGTATAGAATCGTGGCGGGACGCGAAATCCGATGATGTGAATTTCATAATTTTCTGAGAAGTGGGCTCGGGGCTTAGGTTTTGCCAACTTCGTGATTTTCGATGATTTTCTAGTATTTTCGATTGGGCTATGTTCCTTAGCCTATTGTAATGTATTCCTTGTGGTTTTGATCAGATTTGACGCGTGAGGAGGTCGATTCGAGAGGAAAAGGCATAGCAAGATAGACTTTGGGCCGGCTTGAGGTGAGTAATATATGTAAATGATGATATGAGGGTTCGAACCCCCGAAATTTCACATTGTAATGTTATATTTATGCGAGGGACGAGCTCTGTGACGAGTGCAGGGACGTTTGTTATTGGGGATTATGACTTGGTCCGTCTCGGGTGATGTTTTACTGTGATTTTCTTCTGGAACTTGTTATAAATCATCGTTACTTGGATTTGATTATTCTATTTGGGCTTCATGCCAACTATTTGAATCCTTTAGGGATTGATATCACTGTTTACGCATACTTTGCATATTATTTAACTTCAGTCCAAGGTTTTAAGTACTATTTTGCAAACTCAGCCCTTTTTCTAAGATTTGAAAACTTAAATGATGTTTCTAAATGATAGTTTAGGCTGTGAACTATTGTTTTATAAATGCTCGATGGGCTTATAGTGATTTTTGGACTAAGGATGGATCGAGCTACGCATTGCAGCAGTATTATATTGATATTAAGGTTGATGGTTTGGTTGGTGCCACGAGATGGCTTGATTATTTGCGATTGGGTTGTAGGAGCCCCTCCGGAGTCTGTACACACCCCTAGTAAGCGCAATCGACGATAAATATATGGATGGCTCGGGCTGCACGCCGCAGTGGGTACCTAAGTGTACCGATATATGCATTGCATTGCATTATTACTTACAAGTTTTACCTGTCATAGTTCTTTTTGTACTATCATTTCATTGACTTATTGTTTTACTCTTAAAGGTTTGGTGCTGCCAGTTATAGTTTACTTTGTATTATTCCATGATTTCTTATCTTCAGCCATTATTTATGTTTATTGATCACTGGGTCGGAGTACTCACATTACTCCTTACACCTTGCGTGCAGATCTAGGTACCCCACATGCTGTATAAGGACATGTTTTAGCTGAGCAACAGTATTGGGAAGAACTGAGGTAAATGCATGGAGATCATAGCCTTCATTTCTCCCTCCAATCTTTATTCTCTATTTCTGCATTTTTCCTAGACGGACTGTATTAGGTGGATATTTTGTATTAGAGGCTCACATTCGTGATATCGGGTCCTATTTGGGAGTTATATTGCAGTATGTTGTTAACTTTCTATTATTTCTAGATTTTTGATTAAACAGCTTAGTAATTATGATATGTGCTTTTCATCTATGAATCTATTTAATGTCGGGAATGTTGGTTTAAAAGTCGGGCTTGCCTAGCAATGTGTTGGGCACCATCATGATCGGAGTTGGGTCATGACAAGTTGGTATCAGAGCCTAGGTTACTTGGTCTCGCGAATCATGAGCCGGTTTAGTAGAGTCTCGCGAATCTGTACGGAGATGTATGTATTTATCTTCGAAAGGCTGCAGAACCTTTAGGAAAAACTTCATATTCTTGAAATTCTTATCGTACGACTTCGTTGATCCGAGAACTAAATTCTTGTATTCTATTCTATCACTGATGGCGAGGAATCACGCAATCGGATGTGATGAATGACCACCAGTACCACCCACTAGAGGCCGTGGATGCGGTCGTGGTCGTGGTCGAGGTAGAGCAGCGATGGCAGCACCTGTTGACCCACCAGTTTCCCTAGTTTAGGACCAGCCTCCAGTTGTGGATGCTCCAACAGCACCTGTTCAGGCACCGGCAGTGCCCATTGTGATTACGGGTTTCCATGAGGCCTTGGCTCAGATACTATCAGTTTGCACTGGCCTGGCTCAGGCATTCTCAGCCAGTACTGCAGCATCTACTTCGCTGGCCGGGGGAGGCAGTCAGACCCTCGCCGCTCGCACAGCTGAGAAGGTTGTTCATGGATTGTAGACACTAGGAGCATCCCCAACTTAGCAGGTTACACCAGTTGCACCAGTTCCAGACTATATGGTTCTAGTTATGCCAGACAATAAGCAGCGTCCTATTGAGAGATTCGCTAGGCTCCAGCCTCCGGCATTCAGTGGTGTTGAGGGCGAGGATGCCTAGGGTTTTTGTGTCAAGTGTCAGCGTATGCTTCGCACTGTAGAGATTTTGGAGTTGAGTGGAGTGGCTTTAACTACGTTTTGGTTCTCAGGGGCTACATTTACCTGGTGGGAGGATTTTGAGAGGCGTAGGCCTGTTAGTGCAGTGCCCCTTACATGGCAGTAGTTCTCCACTCTCTTTCTGGAGAAGTACGTACTTTAGTCTCGCATGGAGGAACTGCATCGTCGGTTTGAGTGTTTGGCTCAGGGGGACTTGTTCGTGACCTAGTACGAGATTATATTTTTGCAGGTAGCTTGGCATGCTAATTGGATGATCCCGATAGATCGGGAGAGGATTAGGAGGTTCGTGGATGGAATCAACTATTAACTCCACGTTTTGATGACGAGAGAGAGGGTTTTGCATGCCTTGTTCGAGGAGGTAGTTAACACTGTCCTTGATATTGAGACGGTTTTCCATAGGGAGCGTGAGGAGAGGGTGGCCAAGAGTCGTCGAGGTTCAGGCAGTTTCAATGGTGCTCCATCTAGGGGCCAGTTCTAGCGTGGTAGAGTTCGTTCCTTTACGCCTCCTCAGTCAGCTCGCCCAGAGTAAAGTGGGGCTTCTTCAGGCCATGGTCATCAAGGATTCCAGCAGGGTCAACCTTCACTTAGTGCCCTCCCAACATAAAGCTCTTCTCATGTCTCTTCAGCCTAAGGTTCTTCTGTAGCAAGGGATTCCCTTCAGTCCTCTTCTCCAGCACCAGGTAGTTGCTACGAGTGCAGTGAGTTTGGCCATATGAAGAGGCAGTATCCTCGATGTCGTGGTGGTCAGTTTCAGTAGAGGGATCAACCCTCGTCTTCTACTCCAGCTACTTCAGCACCCTCCTAATCAGACAGGGGTGGGGGCCAGGCAGCCAGGGGCTTCCCCAGGGGTAGAAGCTGATCTGGCAGTGGCCAAGCTTAATTATATGCTCACCCAGACAGGAGAGATGCCATTTTATCAGATACTGTTATGACATGTATTATCTCATTCTGTTATAGGGATGCTTCTGCCATATTTGATCTCGATTCTACCTATTCTTATGTGTCCTCATATTTTGCTCATCATCTGGGTACGACCTAAGGCTGTCTTGCTTTACCTGTTCATGTATCTACCTTGGTGGGTGATACTATTGTGGTAAAGCATGTGTATCAGTCTTGTCTGGTAACTATTGGGGGTCTGTAGACCCAAGTTGATTTACTGTTGTTGAGCATGTTTACTGTTGTTGAGCATGGTGGATTTTGATGTTATTCTAAGCATGGACTGGTTATCTCTGTGTTATGCTATTCTGGACTGTCATGCTAAGAAAGTCACATTAGCTATATCGGATGTTCCGAAGACTAAGTGGAGTGGTATGACTAACTATGTTCCTAGCAGAGTGATCTCTTTTCTAAAGGCCCAGCGTATGGTTGGGAAAGGTTGTCTATCATTTTTTGCTTTTGTGAGGGATGTTGGAGTTGAGGCCCCTAGTCTTGATATTGTTCCCGTTGTGAGGAAAGGAAAGGATTTTATAGAATACAATAGAGTAGAAAACATAATGTATTGACCTAATCAAATGTAAATAAGGTATGAAAATCAATTAACCATCAGTTAAGGTCAGCATAGATCAATTAACGGGCATAAAATAAGGCTAGAATCTATTAATATACTCAATTAGTAGTCAGATAAGGTATGGAATAATTTTAGAATCAATTAGAAGGCGATTTTAATAACCAGAACTTTAAACACAAGCTAGTAGCATAAATTATTAGTCAAACATTGGTCCAAATAAGGTAAAAGCAGGTAAATCAAACAAAATAAGAAAGTATAAGTATCGTACTTGAAAGGAAATTCAGTCATCACAATTTTGGGTGTGTTTGGTATGAAGGAAAATATTTTCCATGAAAGTATTTTCTAGGAAAGTCATCACAATTTTGGGTGTGTTTGGTATGAAGGAAAATGTTTTCCATGGAAAATATTTTCCTAGAAAATACTTTCATGGAAAATATTTTCATGGAAAATGAGTGGTTTTATCACTTATTTTCTCTTGTTTGGTTGGTAAGTGGAAAATATTTTCCGGAAAATATTTTCAATTGTTTGGTTAGAGAGTAGAAAATAGTTTTTTTTAGAAAAATATTTTTATGCAACTGCCCTCACCCCTCCCCTCCCACCTCTCCCCACCCCTCCCCTACCCCTTCTCCAAGTCGCTAAAAATTGACACAATCTAAAGGAACTAGTGGTGATGCTCTACTTTTTAAAATTGCAAATTGCAAAAAAAAAAATATTAAGGTAAAAAAATAATTTTTTTCGGGGGAAGGGGGTAGGGGTAGGGGTGGGGGCTGCGTGGTGCAGAAAAAAGAAAAAAAACAGAAATTTGAAATTGCAAAAAAAAAAAATTAAGGTAAAATAATATTTTTTCGGTGGGTGGTGGTGGAGGGTTATAGTAGGGTGGATGGAAAAACTGAAATTTAAAAAAAAGGAAAAAAAAAGAAAAAAAATCTTTTTTTGGGGAGGGGGTGTGGTGGATTGATGAGGGTGATAAAGATTGAGAATGAGCTTTGAAAAATATTTGGGATAATTTCACATAAGTACAAGTGAGCTCCCCATTTTTCAATGTTATAGTCCATATTTCAATTTACAACCAATAAGCCCAAAAATAATAGGCTAAGATTCAACATCCAACTTCAATAGGTTCTCAAAATTACCATTTAATTTTTAAAAAGGATTGCTCAAGCTTTTAAGTTAATTTTTGAATTAGTAATTGTGACTCAAATATTAGTTCACCAAACCAAATATATTTGGGTGGTAAAAATTAGATTTTTAACAAGCTTAAATATGTGGGGTTAAATTTCGAATTTGATTTTGAGAAAAATTTGGAGTGAATGTTATTTAGACTTGTTAGAAATAGTATAAGGAGGTTGTATATAAAATTTGGAGTCATTTAATGGAGATTTGGATTAGTTTTGAACAGGAATTGCAACTGAAAATTGTGGAAGAAGTTCGTCTATAGACGTTTGTATAAAGGTGTATAAAAGTGTATAATAGTGTATAATAGTGTATTTATACACTCATATACACTATTATACAAGATTATACATAATTATACAAAAAACTGACTTCGTCTTCTTCTTTGTGTTTTTTCTGAAATTTAACTCAAATCTTGCTCAAATCTACTCCAAATCACTTTAAATTTAAACTTTGAACTCATTTTGAGGTTTTCAATCAATTGGAACAACACCCAATCCAAACAACTAAGAATTACAAGAAATTTTATTTTCTAAAGCAAAGCTTTGAATGCCCTTTAATGGTGGACTTCTACTCTTTAATTTTTTTATATTACAATCAGGTGATATGGGGAGAGAAACAGTAATGGCAGATAGCCCCTTGAAGCATATGTAAAAAAAAGTGAGAAGAATAGAGTGAAAATAATAGTTGTGAGAACACAGATTTAATTCTATAGTTTTTAAAAACAATGGTTGTAAGAACACATATTTTGAATTTGCAAGAGCTAATGTTTTCAAAATATGTACAATATAGGCTAGGTGGGGTAAAACTTAAAAACATGGGCTATTTTTTGTTATGATGTGAAGTCATGTGTATTTTCTTGTAATTCTTTCAAAATATTTTCCCTTCTTTTGATAAGGAAAATGAATTGATAAAGGAAAAACATTTAAGCCAACCAAAAATGGAAAAATTGGAAAATATTTTCCCGAAAATGTTTTCCTTCGTACCAAACACACCTATAAAGTTTGTCATTTAGGTAAAATAAAATAGTGTAAGGTTAAATTATTTTTAAATAAAAAGAAATTAGTCTCTAATTGCCTGGATATTTTTCTATGCCAATCCAACGGCAATATGAGGAAATGAAGAGAATCTCTAGTGCTGAAGAGGCATCGGATTCAAAGTCGTATACTTTTTTCGTGTGAAATTGAATTTTGTTTATTGTGCATAGTTCCCACTATTTTAGTCAAGCATGGTTTATTGTGTGTGCATAATGGGTGCACTTATTCAATGTCATCATACCTGCCTGGCAGGATTTGAAATGGTGAATTTCATGGAATTCATTGCTGAAAGAGAAATGAAAATGGCAGGAAAAGAACATTTTATACTGCAGAAAAAGCAAGTTATGCTGTTAGGGGACCAAAAACTATTCTGATTTTGGTGTTTGATGGATCCCCCACTAAATATAAATAGAACATATTCAAAAATGCTTTCACTTTGGGTTGGAAAATGCTTGGCACCACTACAACTAGTGAATAAGCTTTTCAAGTAAAGAGTGATGGGATTTGATTTTTTTTATTTTTTTTCCTTTTGACCATTCGAAGTCGAATGCACTTTTTTTTTTTTTTTATAAGGCAACCTTTTTGTCTTATAATTTGGTGGACCCAAATTTTTGTGAACTCAAAAATATAAAATTGAGGTATATAAATTTGTGAGTAAAAAAATAAGACTCTTACAATTAATATTAATTATACGAGACACAAAATAAAATTTATCGTTCACCTACGTAATGTAGGATAGGGCGAGTGAAGATGCCAAAGTAAAGTAGTGATCCTTCAACTGTGGAAAAAGCTTTCTTCCAGGTAATGGAGCAGTAACAGTGATGTGGAAAGGAAAAAGTGAACTGAAATGACACTAGGCCATTTGCAAATTAAAAAAAAGAATAATACTACTTTAATAATGTAGGGAAGATGTCTTTTTTTTTTTTTGGAATATACCTTGGACTTTACTATAAATAGGAACTTATGAAATATTGCTAAGTCTGAGAACAGTGGAGAGTCTCAATTCCGACAGATGCAACTTTCCATGGTTACTGTGTCTGGATTAACTTTGAATGAATTTAGTAATGAGTATTTTTCTTTCCTATATATTATTATTGAAAATTTTATTACCATAAAATGTTCCTGTTTAGTAAATTACTCTACGTACACAAATTTTATTTACAAAATATATACATACCACCTTAAAAAGCTCACGAAACATGGGATTAGATCTGATACCAATACGGACTATTTCAATTGTTGTGCTTTCTGAAATTGCATACCTATACAAGGGTTCAAGTTTCGATCGATATTTGCGGAGTTGATTATCCCTCTCGAAAAAGAATCGATCACTAGGTCCCGAGCAATTATACCTTCTTTCCATTATCCAACGCTCATGCGTCCCCTTTCTCCCACTCTTTTAAAGCTTTCAATAAAGCCTTCTTAGCTGTGGAAGCAGCAACCGGTTTGTTCCATTATTAGTGCATTCAATTAAGGGATTTAGTTACACTCTTTATCTTTTTTTTGGGAGTTGTCCTCAGCTATCTCAATTTTTTGTGGATGTCTTGTTTCCAAGTTCTAACACAATTTTCCCAACATGCTAAAGATATACATTATGCATGTTGTATGGGGTCAAATTTGCCCCTATACGTCTCTAAGCCGAAGGGTACACCTAGTAAGCGTATATCAGCTAAAGGACACGGCTCGGACGTAAGGATGAGGGTGGCGCCAGATAAAACCCGACATCCTCGCTAGGAGGACATCGACCACTTCTTATATTTTTTTATTATTATTTCAAGGAAGGCCTCCCCCTATATAAAGAGGACATTTCCATAGTAATTAAAAAGATGATCAGTGTTATTCTTGAATAATACAACTCTCTCATTTTATCATATTCTCTCTTGATCTCTATCTCTAACGAATATCTTCTTTTAAGTTCACAACATCGTCTTACAATATTAGATCTACAACTATAACATCATTCTTACATCTCTTGGTCTATTATATTTTATTACGATTTATCCTTTCATATTTTTGATTGTTTTATAGCTTACAAAGTATATTTTTAACTTTTGAGCCAAACAATTTGGCACCGTCTAGGGGGATTTCGAGAATCAAAATCATAGTATCCACCTAGAGATCAACCAACTACCTTTCTCTACACCACACTAAAATAAAAGATAGCCGAAAATAATACTAGATCGAAAGTTATAGTGGGTGTCACAGCCAATCTTCTTAGTCCTCTCAACGAGGCCAGATTCCCAAGGATACACAATCCTGATTTTATCACTTAGAGATGTGTCACAACTAACTCACGAAATTTTTCCAGTGAATTGGGGTAGAAAATTTCGTTCGTTTGTTTGTTTTAGTGTCTGAGCAGGTCTAACACCGAGGCACAGGGTGCGAGACGCCGATGAAATAAGTCTCAATCCAGAATGAAGAAAAGAACAAAAAAACAAAAATAACAAAAAGAAATAAATTCAAATGTTGAAGCAAAAAAAGGGCGGATTGCTCAAAATGTGATTGAAGTCATAAGCTCTGCCAATCCCGCTTTGACCCAATGCTGTAGAAAGAAAAAGAACCTACAACTTGCAAGCATCAAGATTCAGATTGGAGTCCACAGTAAAATCAGCTAAGACTCAAGAAGCTTCAAGATAATTATAGATAGGAATCTTGTAACTCATAGTTGATAGGCATAGCAAGCTTAGCTTTGATTTTCCTTTTGGTGTAATAAAGAGGTCAGCAAGCAGAAGTAGCAACAACAATAATGAAATCACAGCTCTTGGTAGTCCCAGCTACCAAATCTTCCAGAATTACACTAACCTAATTCCTTTTTAGCCAAGAATATGTAGGCAAATTTTGAAGCAGGGTTCGGTCAGACGGTTATTCTTCTTATGGATGCCAAAGAGGCAAACATCTCTCATAATTGCTCATTTATCTTTGTCCAAAAATTCTTCGTGTCTCCGAGCATGTGATTTTTGCCTCGCTTGAACTATTCCTATAGAATTTTTAGAATTAGGATTTTCCTTTCATTATTTAAATTTTTAGGAAATTAATTGCATGATTTTTTGTGTTTATTTGCATTTTGTGTGCATTTTAGTTGGCATAATTCATAAAAAAATACAAAAATAGTACATTTGCATTTAGGACCCAATTTTATGTTATAAAAATGGATGAAAATAACAAAAATGATTCTTTTTGTATTTTTTACTTCTAATTTTAAAATTTGTTTTAGTTTTCTTTTTAAATTAGGATTTAGTTAGCTTTAGGAAAAATTAATTAGTTTAATTTTGGTTTAAATCAGGTGTATTAGTATTAAATTTTGTATTTAACAAAATCTTAAAATGAGAAAAAGAAAGAGAAAATGAAGTGAAAATTAAAAGAAAAGCAAGGTCTTAATAAAACACCCAATTTTTGGGCCAGCCCAAATCTTTGAACCCATGAACCCGTTTAAAATCACTCAAACTCGGCCCAAAATCACACCTAGTCCGGTCCAGTCCCCTTTACCCTAAAATGATGCCGTTTATGAGAGATTTAATCTCAATCGTCTAGGTTTATTGATCTGACGGTTGAGAAGTCCCCCATTTTTAGTATAAAGTTGTTTAAATGAACCCTACCTCCCCCTAGACCCCCTACCCTTTCGTCTCTGTCATCTCTCTCAGAGAATGTTATGCCACCACTCTTCCGCCGTCTCCCACCGTCCGCCGTCCAGAAATTGCATCCGCTGGCAGCGATTCTCCAAATGACCCCAAATTTACACCCCATGTTCCTCTCCTTCTCCTCTTTCCGAATCTACACTCCGTTTTCCTCGAATCCCCCGCTAAACTCATCGAATATCAAATCGAAAAGGTCGACCAAAACCCTAATTCATCTAAATCTCACCAAACTTACACCATGTGACTTCTTCACCCTCTTCTTTATGAAACCACTAGTAAGTGTCGATGTTGACACCCCATCACTACTTCACCTAGGTTAACCTAGATACTTACTGGGTACGCGTTGATTTATGTACTCACACTACACTTCTACATTAAACGTACAGGCTCTGATACGTTCATTTGGCGGTTATCCTGGCGCGTGGGCACAATTGGTTAGGGGACTTTATGATAAGTTTCTTTATATGCTACACACTGCATCTCTCAGATTCCCCATCTTATTTATTACGTTTATCATGTCTACTTTGTATTCTAGATATATGTTGCATTATTATTGCACTCTTTAGAAAACTCTCATGCACTTCGAACACTCGATTTTGGAGATGTCCTAGAATTTGTTTAAGGTTTAACTTAGCATTGACACACTTTTAGTTTATATTTTATTAAAATTGTGTGTATCTACGATTTTAATGCATTAATTTGCTTATCTAATAAGATTCATGATTTAAAAAATAATAAAATAAATAATTAAATTGGTAGTTCACCGTTGGCTTGCCAAATGGTAATGTTAAGCGTCATCACGACATATTATGGGAATTAGGTCATGACAAGTTGTTTAGTAGCTGAACTTCATCTCTTAGCTTCTTCGGTCCTTTTTGGTTCTTTTAAATTAATTTATTGTAGTTAGGTATGTTACAGTCATCTGTAATCTTTTATAAAGTTCATGAATGAAAATCTGAGTTTATTTGCTGTGCATTTGTGCTTGATTTCATAGATCCAACCTGTTTAGTTATCTTAAGTTATTAGATTCTCCTATAGTTTTGCTACCTGAGTGTTTGAAACTATTTGCTTAACTTAAAATTACTTGTTACTTAATTTGGATGTTATTTTGGTGTTAGTCGACAAAAAAAGTAACTCAATTATAGGTTGGTGGGCCTTTGCACCTTTCAGAATACGTAGCCCAAGGTTGGTGGGCCTTTACACCTTTCAGAATACGTAGCCCAATAACAAGTTTGGTTGAACCTACATATATCATAAAGAGTTCACATGGACTTATAGGCCAACCCGAAACGTGTTGGCCCACTTCAGTTTTGGTTGAACCTACATCTAGATCTTGTATACTAGTTTTTTAAAGGTTGACGTCGACAAAGATTTTATATCAGTTTCAATATATTTTCATAATAACATAATATAGAGATTTCTTTATTCATATATTCAGGTACCTAAATCTCGCATGAGATATTATGAAGTGTTATGTCATGTAATTTTCTAGATCACTTGCCTCCTTTATTATGATCATTTATTCACCTTCTTTATCAAGAAGTTTATTTGAAACCGATTGTCTATACGCTTTAAGCTTACCATAGACTTTGTCCTTCTAGGACTTATTATAATTTGAGCATTTGCAGTGAGAATACAGTTATTTTCTTTGGGTCAGCAAATGCGTCTGACATGCTTTGCAATAAATTGCACATGAATTATCCTTTTATAAACTTCAAGTTTATATTATTTTATTCGAGGATCTGGATGTGGAAACGATAATTCATTCCTCGTAATTTTTCTCAACTGTGTATCTTGTCTCCCTCTCATGTTAGAAAAACTAACTTGTTTCCTCAACTTTGAGAACTCATCTTTGTGCTTTATGGTGTTAATCAAAATATACACCGCACATCAATAATAATAAGATGGAATTATTTGGTTCCTGATCATGAACCACCTGTGAGGGGAGAAAATAATATACTTTCGTGTATAACGTATATCAAACTAATATATATGACTTTGTTCTCATAAGTAATAGTTTAGCTAGTAAGTGGAGGTATAAATCATTTTGCTAAATCAGCTATGATGTAGACCAACTTATCAAGATGAACTTCTTGAAAAGAAAATCTGGAATATGCTCTAAATTAAATTATTGAGCAAGTTACCTCGCAAATACCATGTTGTTGGTTAATAATAATCGCACATGCAATCATCTCATAGATGCATCTTATGTGGTATACATGGCAGGTGAATGAGCCCATATTCACCTTTGATATTTCCAGCATTCATCGGATTCAATCACAATTTTAGTTGGTCTAATAATTAATGAGAACAAACAATATAAAAGAATTCGTAAAGAACTTTCTAGTTCTTTAATATTTACCCATGTAAATTCTCTTTATTTTTGCACATTATACTTAAATTGATATGGGTAAATCAATTATTCCAACTGAATAAATTATCAATATTGATAAACTTTAAATTTACACCATAACATGTGCAATTATCAATAAACTCCAAGTTTATTATAATATGAGTTTTTATATCAATAAACATTCACTTTATTGTGGTATTCTTTTATTTGTGTAGTACAAACTGGAGAATAAAATAGATAGCTTTTCATATGCATATTACCCCGCTACAAGTTGTAGTAATAGAAGATATTGAATCTTTCCTTTATTTATAGTCTCAATATAATCAACGGCTTTCGCGTATACGTTGGAAACTGAATAAGTTTCTTTGAGACTTACTACAACACAATACTTTAATGGTAATCAGTTGTGTTTCTCCAAAATAGTAATAATTGGATCTTCTAGAGCTCTCAGTTAATTTTGTAGTACCACATATTCATCAACACCCATATGGTGAATATCTCTTTTAAAGAGAAAGTTATATCATTATGGTTAAGGTCAAAAGTATATGCAAGATCTATTTCTTGCATTACCGTTGACTTTTAATAATCACAATGCCAAAATATTTTGGCGTACAATAGGTACGTGACCAATGACCATTCATGCCATAATAATGAATATTATTTTTTTATATCACCTCAAACCTCTTTTTAGAGGTGAGTGTAGTATATTTACTACCACTAGCACGTTCATATTCTTCAAATAATGAATATGTATTCATAAACTAGATGTTTTCACATTCACATCATGAATGAACCATAATCATCTATATGTGCTTTACAAAATCTCATGTCAAATCGTTGACAAATATTATTTTTACATAGTGAAGGATTATTTTGAGAATCCTTATTATTCTCATTATCACAATGATCACGATTATAATTTCGTCTATTGCCACTTCCACATCCATTGATACATTCATAGTAGTAATTTTGTCTTCTTTCGGACTTATCACATACTGCTATCACATTCTCTAAAGGGAATGAGAATGGAGAAAATTCAATGGGACGGATTTTTAATTCTTTGCCCACAATCTTACATAAATTTGATCATGGCAAGGCATAAAGATTTTACCACTTCATGTGGGTGTAATTTCTTACAAACTCCATTAGAGTTATAATCTAACTTTGTTGTTTTTGCTTGTATATAAAATCAAATTATAGAATTTCAAGAATTTAAAAAAGAAAAATAAAGTAAAATACTTACCTTAAATCCAAAATTTAAGTATGAAGGACGTACATGAAACAATTGACAATGATTATGCTCAATTCCAAAGCTTCTACTCTATTAACTAGAGTCTCGTGCTGATAACGTATTATAAAATAATAAAAGAACAAGAGCAATATTACAGATGAAGAGAGAGAATTTTTTTTATTGATATGAGATGATTTATGACGGGGTAAGACCCCTCTATTTATATGAGAAAAATAACTTAGTCATAAAGTAAAACTCTCTACAAGATAGACATTCACTCCAAATAGAATTTTATTCATAACAGAATCATTATAATTATAACACTTTTCCTCGTGCCTAATCAATTACATCTGTTTTCTCTAAATTAATCAAGTTCATACAAAGTTCAACGTGAACCAGTAGCAATGTATCGCCTAAAAATAGAATATTTGCTAATATTTATTCTTTCCTTAAGCTCACAATGTTTTCCAATCAGACCTCATATCAACCTCAAACAAGTTTAGAAAAATAATTAACTCTTAAACATGCGCAGTCGCTCTAGGCGCTTTTTAACTAATAATTCATCATGGTTATGGGTAAGTTCTTGTGGCATAACTATGACACCTATTCCAAATTCAACTGCATGCTCGTGTGACTTGATCCCCAACTTTAAAATCATAATAAATTAAACATGTCGTAAATTGCGGATGCATTTCACGTGGACCAATTTACGATATTTTTAAAATGACAATTACGCGACATCATAACTTGTTCTAATATATTCCATAAATTCCTAAAACAAATTAAAATATGCAAATAAAATTGGTAAAAGTAAAAATTCACATAGGTTTTTAAACATTTAATAATTAGATAATTAAGCCGAGTATAAATGGAAAGCGGCCATGATAAAATTACGGAATCCGAGAATGTCTCACACCTTCTCCCGGATTAATAAAATCTCTTACCCCATCTTCTATATTTTCCAGACTTTAACCCAGTCAAATATTCCTTGAATTGAAATTTAAAACAAACTAGTGACTGGAACACCGTAATAAGTTATTCTAAATAGTGACTCTATAAAACTAAATAAATAATCATGTTTCAATAATGTTACTTTAATTGAAAAAACTCTTTCTCTCGAAAAAGTAAATATAAAATTCCCAACTCTATGATTGTCTTTACTGCTTATTCATGTCTATTGCAAGCCCCTTTAATGAATGGTCATCGGATGATTGGTAAGATTAAAAGTAGTCTATATCTCCTATACTCTCACTATTTGAATAATGGTAGCTCAACTTTTAATATTTCTATTACTTCTACTTCATTTCCTCATTATAATGTAAAGCTCACACTACCAATCCCTTTCACATGTAAATAGTTTCACTCATAATAAGACACTGTCTATTGCTTTACATTCTTATGATTTTTCTCAATGTTCTTTTATGCCTCATGGTAATAATATAGATGTGTTATGGCATAATAGACTTGGTCATGTCCCTTTTATTAAGATGAAAAGCATCTTTACTATACCAATGTCATGACCCGGATTCTCCACCATCGGGATTGTGATGGCGCCTACTCGTGGTAGCTAGGCAAGCCAATTTACTCACCATCTTTCTATTAATAAAAATCATCCCGTTGTTAATTTAATAACATGAATAATAATAATAACATTAATTGTGGGAGTCTAATTTCATAAGTTTGAATATAAATGTGAAATACTCAACATAAATCCTCTACCCAGGATGTGGAGTCACAAACTCACGAACCACTAAGAATAACGACATATAATGGTCTGAAAGAAATATAATAACCGTTTGTCTCGAAACAATAAGACTACAGCATAAACGAAAACATAAGAAGAGACGTCGGGTCTGCGGGGGTATGAAATGAAAAACTTTCATACCTCAGTCTCGGGGGTATGAAATTCTGCTATCAAACTACTGTTGCTCAAGACCTGGACTTGTGCAAAAATGCACAGAAGTGTAGTATCAGCACAACCGACCCCATGTGTTGGTAAGTGCTCGGCCTATCCCGGCGAAGTAGTGACAAGCATAGGACCAGACACTCATAAAAACTTGTACAGCTCTATATACATATGCACCACAAAATAACAGAAATACTGAACTAAACAAATAGAAATGGATGAAACATGCTATGGGGAGCACAACTGAATATACATAATTCATCAGTTAAATAGAAAGAGAGCGCAACAATAATTATCACAAAATAAGAAATTTAATAGTTGCACGGCATCACCCTTCGTGCTTTTACTCTCATCCTCTCCTAAACAATCATATAGAAGTCACGACATCACCCTTCGTGCTTTTACTCTCATCATTACCCAAACAATCAAATAAAAGTGCACGGCATCACCTTCATGCTTTTACTCTCATCCTCACCCAAACAATCAAATAAAAGTACATGGCATCACCCTTCGTGCTTTTACTCTCATAACTCACATTCATG
The DNA here is from genome assembly GCA_032618575.1 of Nicotiana noctiflora. Lineage (NCBI taxonomy): Eukaryota > Viridiplantae > Streptophyta > Magnoliopsida > Solanales > Solanaceae > Nicotiana > Nicotiana noctiflora. Next base: position 37,645 of record JASVEL010002124.1, read on the forward strand.
GCACAGAATGTTCCTTCGTGCATAATATAATTAACAATGGTACGGAATGTTCCTTCATACATAAATAGTAAAAACATGGCACAGAATGATCATTCGTGCAAATATAATTAGAAATGGCACGGAATAACCCTTCGTGCAATATCACTCTTCCTCACCCAAACAATAGTCACAATCAACAGGCAAGAAGAATGAAATAAACAAAAAGTACCATCCCGGCAAGGAAGTAACAACAACACAACAATAAGGTCCCGGCAAGGGAACAATAATAATAACTTTCACAATTCGGTAATGGTTCAGTAATTTAACCATCCCGGCAAGGGATTAATCATAATTCGTTTCAATACTTTCAACTTTACTTCAATAATATTTGTTATTGTCACGACCCGGATTTTCCCCCAATATCGGGATCGTGATGGCGCCTACTCGTGGTAGCTAGGCAAGCCACTGTATTCATACTATCCTATTTTTAACACAATTTTAATTAAATAAATGCGGAATACTTTATCGAATATGGAAATAATAAATCACACGGTAAAAATCATACTGAAATCCTCTACCCAAGACTTGGAGTCACCAACTCACAAACTACTATGGAATACTACACATAAAGTCTGAAGGAAATATAACATAATTCTGTTTGTCTCGGAACAATGAGACTACAGCTATTAACATAATTAAAGAAAGAGACGCCGGGCCTGCGGACGTCTGCAAGCTACCTCGGTCTCAAATGTAATCAACTCCCACGCGATCTATTTATTGCTGCTGCTGCTGCTGCTCCTGATCGTAACCTGGACCTGTGCAAAAACGCACAGAAGTGTAGCATCAGCACAACCGACCCCATGTGCTGGTAAGTGCCTGGCCTATCCCGGCGAAGTAGTGACAAGCCTAGGACCATACACCCACATAAACCTGTGCAATTCAATATATATATGTGTACCACAAAATAACAAGAAATAATCAAGTATTAACACAATAAGGAATATCTTAAAGAATTCAACAATTAACCACAGTTAATAATTTCACAAGGAAAAACAAAGTGTAATGTAAACACAAATAATATCAATTCAAGGAATAGCAAACAATTGCACGGCATCACCCTTCGTGCTTTTACTCTCATCCTCACATCCATAGTACGGCATGATCCTTCGTACATGATTCAATAATAGGGCACGGCATGATCCTTCGTGCATAATCAATAATAGGGCACGGCATGATCCTTCGTGCATAATCAATAATAAACATGGCACGGCATGATCCTTCGTGCATAATCAATAATAAACATGGCACGGCATGATCCTTCGTGCATAATCAATAATAAACATGGCACGGCATCACCCTTCGTGCATTATCTCTCTTCCTCACCCAAATAACAATCACAGTTAAGGGCAAAGAAAGAAACAGTAATTCATAAACCGTCCCATCAAGGGAAATCAATAATTTTCTTCACAACAAGTCCTAACAAGGAAGAATAATAATATTTCATCTGTAATATATCTCAGATAATCATTTTTCCCAAAGACTCACGGTCATACTAGACGCCAGTGTATGGATGCTCGTCACCACAGGCCCATACACCGCACTCGATCACATAACACATAACACATAATCCTATTCCCTCAAGCTAGGATAGAACAAACACTTACCTCGAATGCTTATGAACAATCCAATCCGTGGAAATGTCTTTTCTTTCAATTTGGCTTCAATCCAACCGTATCTATACACAATTGATTTAATATCATCAATTCTACTCAACAAACTAATTCTTAATACCAAATAACACTTTTACAACATTCTGCCATGAATAGTAAATTTCAACCCCGGGCCCACATGATCGGAATTCGGGGTTAGGACCAAAATCCGGTTACCCATCCCCCACGAGTTCACGTATATAATTTGTTTCAAAATCGGACCCCAATTCGAGGTCCAATTCCCCAATTTATGAAAAATCCTATTTTCTAACAAAAACAAGAATTTTACCATGAAAACATTTGATTTCTAATGAAAAACATGTTTAATGATGTTAGGAATTGAAAGAATTAAGTAAAAAGTGACTTACAATCGTTTTGATGAAGAAGAAATCCTTGAAGAGTCGCAAATGGGTGTTTTGGTTTTGTGAAAAATGAAGAAATGACCGAAATTCGTGTTTTTCAGGTCTCTGTGTTCGCATTTGCGAACATGGGTTCGCAATTGCGAACCCCGACCAATTTCTGGAGTTTGAAAAATAAGCTAAGGGTGGAAAGTTCGCATTTGCGAACATTTGTTCGCATTTGCGAACCAGGCTCCTTCGCATTTGCGAAGAAGGCTTCGCATTTGCGAAGCATGGCTAGCAGTGGAGGCATCGCATTTGCGAAGAATCCTTCGCATTTGCGAAGCATGGCTGGCAGCGAAGGCCTCGCATTTGCGAGGTTATGTTCGCATTTGCGAACCCAAGCCTCCTGGACGCCCTTCGCATTTGCGATCAAGGGTTCGCATTTGCGAACCCTGCCTTGGTCTGTCACCTTCGCAATTGCGAAAAATTCTTCGCAATTGCGAAGCCAACAGCTGGGTGAAAAAATCAGCAGTTCAAAATTCAGATTTTTATCCAACGGCCTATCAAATCCTTACCCGAGGCCCCCGGGCTCCAAACCAAACATGTACACAACCTCAAAAACACATTATGGACTTGTTCGTGCGATCATATCGCCAATATCACTTCGTTTTAATCAAATCGAGCCTCAAACTCATGGTTTTCATAGTTTTGATTTTCAAAACTTCTTAACTTGGAACTCAAGGTCCAAAACATCTCAAACGACATCCAAATGTCACCAAACTTTACGGAAATCACATATATAATATTTAAGACTTGTACCGGGCGTCGGAACCAAAATACGAGCCCGATACCAAGGTCTATTAATTTATTTCCTTTAATAATTGCATCAAAAACAATTTCACATAAAAATTCATAACTTGGGCTCTAGGCCTCAGAATTCGACTCCGGACACATGTCCAAGTCCCATATTTTCCTACGGACCTCTCGGGACCATCCAATCTCGGGTCCGGATCCGTTTACCAAAAATGTTGACCGAAGTCAACCATATCAATATTAATATCATTTTTATCCACATTTCTCATAGAATTCATATTTTCTATCAAAAAATCTTTCCGGCTACATGCTCGGATCGTGCACGTAAATCGAGGCAACATAGAATGAGGTTTTCAAGGCCTCAGAAGCTCGAAATTATTAATAAAATAAGTGATGACCCTTTGGGTCGTCACATTCTCCACCTCTAAAACAACCGTTCGTCCTCGAACGGACAAAAGAAAGAAGTACTCGAGTCATGGAATAAATGAGGATATTGGCTCGGCATGTCAGATTCGGACTCCTAGGTCGATGCCTCAGGAAGCTGTCCCCTCCACTAAACTCGCACAGAAGGAAAATTCTTCGACCTCAACTATCGAACCTGCCGATCTGGAATAGCTACCGGCTCCTCCTTATAAGATAGATCATTGTCCAATTGGACAGTACTGAAGTCTAACACATGTGTGGGATCGCCGTAGTATCTCCGAAGCATAGATACGTGAAAAACCGGATGTACGGCTGATAAGCTAGGCGGCAAAGCTAATCTGTAAGCCACCCCTCCCACTCTGTCTAGAATCTCAAATGGGCCAATATACCTAGGGCTGAGCTTGCCCTTCCTCCCAAACCTCATCACGCCCTTCATAGGCGACACCCGGAGCAATACTCGTTCACCAACCATGAAATCTACATCTCGAACCTTACGATCCGCATAAGTCTTTTGCCTAGACCTGAGCTGAACGCAATCTCTCCTGAATAGTCTTGACCTTATCTAAGGCCTCCTGAACTAAGTCTGTACCCAACAACCGAGCCTCTCCCGGTTCAAACCATCCTACTGGTGATCGACATCGCCTACCATACAACGCCTCATACGGAGCCATCCGGATGCTAGATTGGTAACTGTTATTGTAGGCGAACTCTGCTAATGGCAGAAACTGGTCCCACGAGCCTCCGAAATCAATAAAACAGGCTCGAAGCATATCCTCTAGAATCTGAATAGTCCTCTCGGACTGGCCATCCGTCTGAGGATGAAATGCCGTACTCAATTGAACCTGGGTACCTAATTCCTGCTGGACCGCTCTCCAGAACCGCGAGGTAAACTGCGTACCCCGATCAGAGATAATAGATAACTGGCACCCCATGGAGACGAACAATCTCCCTAATGTAAACTTCCGCTAACCTCTCCGACGAGTAGGAGACAGATACTGGAATAAAGTGTGCTGATTTGGTCAGCCTATCAACAATGACCCAAATAGCATCAAATTTCCTCCGAGTCAAAGGAAGTCCAATAACGAAGTCCATAGTGATCCGCTCCCATTTCCACTCGGGAATTTCAATCCTCTGGAATACACCACCAGGTCTCTGGTGCTCATATTTCACCTGCCGACAATTTAGACACCGAGCGACATACGCAACGATATCTTTCTTCATTCTGCGCCACCAATAGTGCTGCCGTAAGTCCCGGTACATCTTCGCGGCGCCTGGGTGAATAGAATACCGCGAACTGTGGGCCTCCGCTAAGATCAACTCTCGAATCCCTTCAACATTGGGCACACAAACTCGACCCTGCAATTTCAATACCCCATCATCATCTAGGTTTACCCGTGTGGCACCTCCCCGCTGTACTGTATCTCTCAACTCACGCAAATGAGGATCATCAAATTGCCTCTCACGGATCCGCTCTAATAATGAAGAACGAGCGACCGTGCAGAGGCTAACACTCTGCTAGGCTCGTAAATGTCTAATCTCACGAACCGGTTGGCTAAGGCCCGGACATCTAGAGCTAATGGTCTCTGACTTGACCGGAATATATGCAAGACTACCCATGCCGGCATACTTTCTACTCAATGCATCGCCACCACATTGGCCTTACCCGGGTGATATAATATAGTAACATCATAGTCTTTTAGCAACTCTAACCATCTCTGCGGTCGTAGATTCAACTCCTTCTGTTTGAACAAATACTGTAAGCTTTTGTGATCGGTGTACACCTCACATGTCACACCATATAGATAATGCCTCCGCTTGATCAAACATGAACCACTGCTGCTAATTCAAGATCATGAACCGGATAATTCTTCTCATGTATCTTTAACCGCCTCGAAGCATAAGCGATAACCTTACCATCCCGCATCAATACCGCTCCAAGTCCTGTGCGGGAAGCATCACAATAAACTGTGTAAGGCCCTGCACTCGTAGGTAGTATCAACACCGGTGCCGTAGTCAAGGCGTCTTGAGCTTTCGAAAGCTCGCCTCACACTCCTCTCGACCACCGAAACCGAACACCCTTCCGGGTCAACCTGGTCACGGGGATGCAATGAAGAAAACCCCTCTACAAAACGACGGTAGTAACCTCGCTAATCCCAAGAAACTCCGTATCTCGGTCATCAGCTGGTCGAGGCCAATTCCGGACCGCCTCAATCTTCTTTGGGTCTCACTGAATGCCTTCCACGGATACAATATGACCCGTAAATGCTACCGAACTCAACCATAACTCACATTTTGAAAATTTGGCATATAGCCGATTATCTTTCAGAGTCTGAAGAACCACTCTGAGGTGCTGCTCGTGCTCTTCCTGGCTGCGGAGTATACCAGGATGTCATCTATGAAGACTATCACGAACGGATCTAAGTAAGGCCTGAATACCCGATTCATCAACTCCATGAATGCTGCTGGGGCATTGGTCAACCCGAAGGACATGACCAAGAACTCATAATGCCCATACCTAGTGCGAAAGGTTGTCTTAGGAATGTCAACCGCCCTGATCTTCAGCTGATGGTAGCCCGACCTCAAGTCTATCTTCGAGAACGCCCTCACTCCTTGGAGCTGGTCAAACAAATCATCAATCCTCGGCAGTGGATACTTGTTATTTATCCTCACTTTGTTTAATTGCCGATAATCAATACACATCCGCATCGAGCCATCCTTCTTCTTTACAAATAACACAGGTGCTCCCCAGGGGGAAACACTGGGCCTGATAAAGCCCTTCTCAAGAAGGTCCTGCAACTGATCTTTCAACTCTTTTAGTCCGGCGGGGCCATACGATAGGGTGGAATAGAGATGGGCTGAGTGCCCGGTGCCAAATCAATACAGAAGTCAATATCCTGTCGGGTGGCATGCCCGGCAGGTCTGAAGGAAAAACCTCAGGAAACTCCCGTGCAATAGGGACTGAATCAATGGAAGGAACTTCTGCACCGGAATCACGAACATAGGCCAAATAAGCTAGACACCCCTTCTCGACCATACGTCGAGCCTTAACATAAGAAATAACAGTGCGAACGGAGTGGCTTGAGGTACCCTTCCACTCTAATCGGGGTGATTCTGGCAAGGCTAAGGTGACAGTCTTAGCATGACAATCAAGAATAGCATGGTAGGGGGACAACCAATCCATCCCCAATATGACATCAAAACCTACCATATCCAAGAGCAACAAATCAACACGGGTCTCAAGACCCCCAAATATAACTACGCACGCACGATGCACCCGATTGACTACAATAGAGTCACCCACTGGCGTAGCCACATAAACTGGAATATCCAGAGCATAGCTGGGTACAACCAAATACGGTGCGAAGTAGGAAGACACATAGGAATATGTAGATCCAGGGTCAAATAATACCGAAGCACCTCTGCCACACACAAGAATAGTACCTGTAATCACGGCATCTGATGCCTCTGCCTCTGGCCTGGCCGGTAAAGCATAGAATCGGGGATCTGCACCTCCCCTCTGAGCTGCGTCTCTAGGACGACCATCAACTGGCTGACCTCTACCTCTCGCTGGCCGGTCTCCACCTCTACGGTCTCGACCTCCACCTCTATAATCTCTACCCCCGCCTCTGGCTGGCTGGGCAGGCTGAGGGTCAGCTGGGGCCTGAATCATAGGACGAGGACCTCGCTGCTGAGAGTTGCCCGCTGCTATAGGGCAATTCCTGATAAAATGACTTGGGTCGCCACAACCGTAGCAACTCTTAGACTGATAGGGCTGCTGGCCCTGACGACCTGAATGGCCTCCACGAACGCTCTGAAGAGGCTGAGCACTAATAGGAGACTGGTCTGAATAATGCCCCCGAGAACCACGATCACCTGATCCACCCTGTGAAGCCTGAAGGGCGGAATGAAAAGGCCTGGAGGACTGGCCTCTATCAAAGGATTCTTTGCTACCAGAGGAAGAACCACCAAATCTACCTGAATGACGAGGCCTCTTATCCGAAGAATAACCGCCTCCCCTAGCAAGAGCCATCTCAACTCTGCGTGCTGCATTGGCTGCCTCCTGAAATGATATGTCACTCCCCACGCCCATAGCCATCCGGAGTCTAATCGGATGATTAAGCCCATCTATAAACTTGCGGACCCTCTCCCGCTCAGTGGGAAGTATCACCATTGCATGACGAGCCAAGTCGATAAATCTCGTCTCATACTGTGTAACTGTCATAGTGCCCTGATGGAGGCGCTCAAACTGCCTCCGAAGTAAATCCCGCTGAGTAGTAGGGAGAAACTTCTCCATAAATAGTTCCGCAAACCGGTCCCATGATAGAGCTGGGGACCCTGCTGGTCGAGTCAGGCAATAATCTCTCCACCAAGTCTTGGCGGATCCTGCAAGTCCGAAAGTACAAAAATCAACTCCGTTTGTCTCCACGATCCCCATAGTCTTGAGAATCTCACGGCAACTGAATAAAAAGTCCCTGAGGATCCTCTGATGCGGTTCCACCGAAAGTAGTGGTAAATAGCTTGGAGAACCGATCAAGCCTCCACAACGAATCGAAGTCATGGCCGTTCCATCACCGGCATGAGCCGTGGTACTCGACTGAGTGGCCACAGCTGGTCGAACTACCGGTGCTCGAGGCCGAGGAGCCACCGGCTCCGGAGTATGAGCAACAGGAGTCCGGGCCCCTCCTCCGCCCGAGAAGTAGCCGGGGCAACCGATAATAAACCCGCTCTCGGTAATGTCGTCCATGAATCCCGCTATTCTCATCAAAGCATCCCGAGATCCGGGGTAACTAAAGCCTCTCCGGGACCTCGAGCCGGGCCCACTGGAGCTGCCGGAATCGGAACCTCCTCGTCAATCTCAATATGGGGCTCCACCTCTCGGGTAGCTGCCTGGGGCTGAGCTCTACCCCTACCACGGCCTCCGATACGGCCTCGACCCCTGCCCCTCACAGGAGCTGTCTGGGGCTCGGGCTGCTGGTCACCGGACGAAGAAGTGCGTGTCCTTACCATCTGCGAAAGGACAGAATAGAAATTCAATCAGTAATCGAGGATCAAGTAGCACGACAAGAAAGAACAAATGAGAGACTTTTTCCTAACTCAATAGACTCTGAAGGACAAGTACATACGTCTCCGTACCTACCTCTCAAACTCTACTAAGCTTGTTCGTGAGTGGTGAGACCTATGTAACCTAGAGCTTTGATACCAACTTGTCACGACCCGGATTTTCCCCCAATATCGGGATCGTGATGGCGCCTACTCGTGGTAGCTAGGCAAGCCACTGTATTCATACTATCCTATTTTTAACACAATTTTAATTAAATAAATGCGGAATACTTTATCGAATATGGAAATAATAAATCACACGGTAAAAATCATACCTGAAATCCTCTACCCAAGACTTGGAGTCACCAACTCACAAACTACTATGGAATACTACACATAAAAGTCTGAAGGAAATATAACATAATTCCGTTTGTCTCGAAACAATGAGACTACAGCTATTAACATAATTAAAGGAAGAGACGCCGGGCCTGCGGACGTATGCAAGCTACCTTAGTCTCAAATGTGATCAACTTCCACGCAATCTATTTACTGCTGCTGCTGCTGCTGCTGCTGCTGCTCCTGATCGTAACCTGGACCTGTGCAAAAACGCACAGAAGTGTAGCATCAGCACAACCGACCCCATGTGCTGGTAAGTGCCTGGCCTATCCCGGCGAAGTAGTGACAAGCCTAGGACCAGACACCCACATAAACCCGTGCAATTCAATATATATATGTGTACCACAAAATAACAAGAAATAATCAAGTATTAACACAATAAGGAATATCTTAAAGAATTCAACAATTAACCACAGTTAATAATTTCACAAGGAAAAACAAAGTGTAATGTAAACACAAATAATATCAATTCAAGGAATAGCAAACAATTGCACGGCATCACCCTTCGTGCTTTTACTCTCATCCTCACATCCATAGTACGGCATGATCCTTCGTACATGGTTCAATAATAGGGCACGGCATGATCCTTCGTGCATAATCAATAATAGGGCACGGCATGATCCTTCGTGCATAATCAATAATAAACATGGCACGGCATGATCCTTCGTGCATAATCAATAATAAACATGGCACGGCATGATCCTTCGTGCATAATCAATAATAAACATGGCACGGCATCACCCTTCGTGCATTATCTCTCTTCCTCACCCAAATAACAATCACAGTTAAGGGCAAAGAAAGAAACAGTAATTCATAAACCGTCCCATCAAGGGAAATCAATAATTTTCTTCACAACAAGTCCTAACAAGGAAGAATAATAATATTTCATCTGTAATATATCTCAGATAATCATTTTTCCCAAAGACTCACGGTCATACTAGACGCCAGAGTGTATGGATGCTTGTCACCACAGCCCATACACCGCACTCGATCACATAACACATAACACATAATCCTATTCCCTCAAGCTAGGATAGAACAAACACTTACCTCGAATGCTTATGAACAATCCAATCCGTGGAAATGTCTTTTCTTTCAATTTGGCTTCAATCCAACCGTATCTATACACAATTGATTTAATATCATCAATTCTACTCAACAAACTAATTCTTAATACCAAATAACACTTTTACAACATTCTGCCATGAATAGTAAATTTCAACCCCGGGCCCACATGATCGGAATTCGGGGTTAGGACCAAAATCCGGTTACCCATCCCCCACGAGTTCACGTATATAATTTGTTTCAAAATTGGACCCCAATTCGAGGTCCAATTCCCCAATTTATGAAAAACCCTATTTTCTAACAAAAACAAGAATTTTACCATGAAAACATTTGATTTCTAATGAAAAACATGTTTAATGATGTTAGGAATTGAAAGAATTAAGTAAAAAGTGACTTACAATCGTTTTGATGAAGAAGAAATCCTTGAAGAGTCGCAAATGGGTGTTTTGGTTTTGTGAAAAATGAAGAAATGATTGAAATTCGTGTTTTTCAGGTCTCTGTGTTCGCATTTGTGAACATGGGTTCGCAATTGCGAACCCCGACCAATTTTTGGAGTTTGAAAAATAAGCTAAGGGTGGAAAGTTCGCATTTGCGAACATTTGTTCGCATTTGCGAACCAGGCTCCTTCGCATTTGCGAAGAAGGCTTCGCATTTGCGAAGCATGGCTAGCAGTGGAGGCATCGCATTTGCGAAGAATCCTTCGCATTTGCGAAGCATGGCTGGCAGCGAAGGCCTCGCATTTGCGAGGTTATGTTCGCATTTGCGAACCCAAGCCTCCTGGACGCCCTTCGCATTTGCGATCAAGGGTTCGCATTTGCGAACCCTGCCTTGGTCTGTCACCTTCGCAATTGCGAAAAATTCTTCGCAATTGCGAAGCCAACAACTGGGTGAAAAAAACCAGCAGTTCAAAATTCAGATTTTCATCCAACGGCCTATCAAATCTTTACCCGAGCCCCCGGGCTCCAAACCAAACATGTACACAACCTCAAAAACACATTATGGACTTGTTCGTGCGATCATATCGCCAATATCACTTCGTTTTAATCAAATCGAGCCTCAAACTCATGGTTTTCATAGTTTTGATTTTCAAAACTTCTTAACTTGGAACTCAAGGTCCAAAACATCTCAAACGACATCCAAATGTCACCAAACTTTATAGAAATCACATATATAATATTTAAGACTTGTACCGGGCGTCGGAACCAAAATACGAGCCCGATACCAATGTCTATCAATTTATTTCCTTTAATAATTGCATCAAAAACAATTTCACATAAAAATTCATAACTTGGGCTCTAGGCCTCGAATTCGACTCCGGACACATGTCCAAGTCCCATATTTTCCTACGGACCTCTCGGGACCATCCAATCTCGGGTCCGGATCCGTTTACCAAAAATGTTGACCGAAGTCAACCATATCAATATTAATATCATTTTTATCCACATTTCTCATAGAATTCATATTTTCTATCAAAAAATCTTTCCGGCTACATGCTCGGATCGTGCACGTAAATCGAGGCAACATAGAATGAGGTTTTCAAGGCCTCAGAAGCTCGAAATTATTAATAAAATAAGTGATGACCCTTTGGGTCGTCACAATTATTCAAGCCAACGCTCCAAAATATCAATATTTCACAATTTATTTTCGAACTGTTCACATTTGTAGGAAATCATAATTTAGCGTAGGAGAGTTCCATATTAGTTTACAACATGTACCAACAACGACTCACGGTCGTGCTAGACTCCGATGTATAGACACTCGTCACCACGCCTATACACCACACTCGATCATTTAGCAAATAGAAAATTATTATACTCTAGTCATATTCCCTCAAGCTAGAATAGACCAGACACTTACCTCAAAGTCTTGAAGTCCGCTTAATCTTCAACTATTGTTTTACCTCATAATTCAACCTCCAACTCGCTCGAATCTAATCACAATTTGTTCAATTACTTTAATAAACTCTATATGAATTAGTTTGAATGCCTAAAAATATTTTCCCCAAAGTTTTACTCAAAAGTTCCCAAAACACCCCCGAGCCCACATGGTCGAAACTCGGGGTTCGAACCAAAATCCGGTTGCCCATTCTCTCATGAGTTCAAATATATAATTTGTTTTGAAATCGGCCCTCAAATCGAGGTCCAACTCCCCAATGTATGAAAAACCTATGTTCTACCCAAAAACACCAATTTCACCCTTGAAATCCTTGATTTCAAATGGAAAACATGTTTAACGATGTTAAAAGTTGAAAGAATTGAGTGAAAATCTACTTACAAGTGATTTGAGATGAAGTTGCTCTTGAAAAATCGCCTATAGGGTTGTGGAGTTTGAAAGAATGGTGAAAAGTGACTAAAATTCGCCTAAGTATAAAATAGTTGGGTTGCGGATATGGGAAATGCGAACATGGCAGACTTGGAAATGCGAGATTCTAGTTCGCATTTGCGAACTAGGGCTGGGAGTGGGAGGTTCACATTTGTGAATAATTTGTCGCTTTTGTGAAGACAGGGTTGCCGCAATTGCGATGGATTCCTTCGCATTTGTGAAGGCTGTTGCCCTGGGGGAAGGATCACATTTGCGATAGGGGCTTCGCATTTGCGAAGTCGCTTTCTTCGCAAATGCGAAGATACCAGCTGGGAGAAAAATATCAGCTGTGTTTTATTTCAAAAATGCTCGTGTGACCTATCCAATTTTCACCCGAGCCATCGGGGCTCTAAACCAAACATGCACATAATCCCAAAAACATACCACGAACTTGCTCGCGCGATCAAATCGCCAATATAACATCATTTACATAGAATCAAGCCTCAAAACTCATGATTTCTCTTTTTAAAGTTCATAAACTTTCAAACCTGTAACTCATAGTCCAAAACACGTCAAACGACGTCCGATTTCGGTCAAACTTTGCAGGAAGAGCTTCAACAATATATAAGACTTGTATCGAGTGTCAGAACCAAAATACGAGCCCGATACCATAGTCTTCTAATAAATTTTTATTTTCATTTTCCTTAATAATTTCAAAAAAATAATTTAACAGAAAAATTCTTTTACTCAGGTTCTAGACATCGAATTTTGACTCCGGGCACATGCCTGAGTCCCATATTTTTCTACGGACCTTCCGGGACAGTCCGATCTCGGGTCCGGGTCTATTTACCAAATATGCTGACTAAAGTCAATTATTATCCTATTAATATCAAAATTCTTAAAATTTTGACAGAATTCACATATTTCAACATAAAAGAATTTTCGGCTACGCGCTCGGACTGCCCACGCAAATTGAGGCAATATAAAATGAGGTTTTCATCGCCTCGAAATCACGGAACAGATGAGGAAAATAGGTGATGACCCTTTGGATCGTCACATCCTCTACCTCTAAAACAACCATTTGTCCTCGAACGGACAAGAGAAAGAAGTACCTGAGTCGGGGAATAAATGTGGATAACGGATCCGCATATCAAACTCGGACTCCCAGGTCGATGCCTCAGGAGGCTGACCTCTCCACTGAACACGCACTGAAGGAAAGCTCTTCGACCTCAATCGTCGAACCTACCGGTCTAAAATAGCTACCGGCTCCTCCTCGTAAGATAGATCCTTGTCCAACTGGACAGTACTGAAGTCTAACACATGCGTAGGATTGATGTGATACCTCTGAAGCATAGATACATGAAAAATCGGATGCACGGCTGATAAGCTAGGTGGCAATGCAAGTCTATAAGCTACCTCTCCCACTCGATCCAGAATCTCAAATGGACCAATGTACCTAGGACTAAGCTTGTCCTTTTTTCCGAACCTCATCACGCCCTTCATAGGTGACACCCGGAGAAATACTCGCTCACCAACCATGAAATCTACATCTCGGACCTTATGGTCTGCATAATTCTCCTGTCTAGAATGAGCTGAACGCAACCTCTCTTGAATAGTTTTGACCTTATCTAAGGCCTTCTGAACTAAGTCAGTACCCAACAACCGAGCCTCTCCCGGCGCTAACCATCCGATTGGAGACCGACGCCGCCTACTATACAATACCTCATATGGAGTCGTATGAATGCTAGACTGGTAGCTGTTGTTGTAGGCGAACTCTACTAAGGGAAAAAACTGGTCCCACGAGCCTCCAAAGTCAATGACGCAAGCTCAGAGCATATCCTCTAAAATTTGAATGGTCCGCTCAGACTAACCGTTCCATCTGAGGATGAAAAGTTGTGCTCAACTAAACCTGGGTGCCTAACTCCTGCTGGACCGCTCTCCAGAAGTGCAAGGTAAACTGCGTACCCCGATCTGAGATAATAGATACCGGCACCCCATGAAGGCGAACAATCTCCCAAATATAAATCTCCGCTAACCTCGAGATGAATAGGAGACTGCAACTAGGATGAAATGAGCTGACTTGGTCAGCCTATCAACAATAACCCAAATAGCATCAAATTTCTTCCAAGTCAATGGAAGTCAAGTAATGAAGTCCATTGTAATATGCTCCCACTTCCACTCAGGAATCTTAATTCTCTGGAATATAACACCAGGCCTCTGGTGCTCATATTTGACCTGCTGGAAATTTAAACACCAAGCGACATATGCAAAAATGTCCTTTTTCATCCTACGCCACCAATAATATTATCGCAAATCCTGATACATCTTCGTAGCGTCCGGGTGAATAGAATACCGAGGACTATGGGCCTCCGCTAAGATCAACTCTAGAATCCCATCAACATTGGGCACACAAACTCGCCCCTGTAATCTCAACACCCCGTCATCATCTAAGGTTACCTTCGTAGTACCACCTTGGTGCACAATGTCTCTCAGGACACACAAATGGGGATCATCGAACTGTCTCTCACGGATACGCTCTAATATAGAAGAACGAGCAACCGTGCAAACCAACACCCTTCTAGGCTCAGAAATATCTAATCCCGCGAATTGATTGGCTAAGGCCTGAACATATAGACCAAGCAGTCTCTGGCTGACCAAAATATAAGCAAGACTACCCATGTTGGCAGACTTTCTACTCAACGCATCAGCCACCACATTAGCCTTACCTGGGTGATATAAGATAGTAACGTCATAATCTTTTAGAAAATCTATCCATCTCATCTGTCGCACGTTTAACTCCTTCTGAACAAGTACTGAAGACTCTTTTGATCCGTGTATACCTCACACGCCACACCATATAGATATTGCCTCCATCTTTTCAAGGCATGAACAACCGCTGCCAACTCTAGGTCATGAACTGAATAATTCTTCTCATGGATTTTCAACTGTCTCGAAGCATATGCAATAACCTTTCCATCCTACATCAATACCGCTCTAAGCCTAGTACGGGAAGCATCACAGTAGACTGTGTAAGGCCTTGAACCCATGGGCAAAATCAACATCGGTGCCGTAGTCAGAGCTGCCTTGAGCTTCTGAAAGCTCGCCTCACATTCATCTGACCATTCGAACTGGACGCCTTTCTGGGTCAATCTTGTCATCGGGGTTGTAATAGATGAAATCCCCTCCACAAATTGCCAATAATAATCTGCTATTCCCAATAAACTCCGGATCTTTGTGGCTGATGTTAGTCTAGGTCAGTCCTTGACTGCCTCCATCTTCCTTGGATCAACCTGTATACCTTCTGCCGTCACAATATGACCCAGGAATGCAACTATACTTAGCCAGAACTCACACTTTGGAAATATCTGCATACACCTAACTATTTTTTAGAGTCCGGAGAGCCACTCTGAGATGTTGCGCATACTCCTTCTGACTGTGGGAGCATATCAATACGTTATCAGTGGGGACTATCACGAACAAGTCTAACTAAGGCGTGAACACCTCGTACGTATGCACATAACTATGACTCTATCCATAAGAGTTGTTCCTAAGTTACGACATTGCCAATTAACCGCGTGTTATCAAATACCTTATTCTAAAACTCTAATTTTACTCATAATGAGGTATGGAGACCTCGTGATTACTTTCCCAAATTAATGAGTCATATTTATCCTCACCTGGATGCTCGTCTCAAGGGCTAAAACTCAACGATTACAAAATGGAAATGGCTAAATGTGAATAGAAACTATACAAGAATTGTCAAATAAGCCTAACAGGCATGACTCTCATTTAAAATATAATACGAAAATTTTAATTTCATAAAAGGGGAATTTTAAAGAAATAAACTTTTACTACCAGGACCTTGTCCTCATATGGTACCCACCGCAGCTCGTAGCTTGGTTTAAAAATATTTCACATAATACAAAATTTTGACGATGTCATCCTCAACTTTGCATCACAAGTACTTACACATCATACCAGCTAAAATTATTTTTCTTTTCATTTCCTTTCTTTCTTCTTTTCAATAATTGTTCGTCAAATAAAATCACAACATAAAATGAACCCTGATACCGATATGGTATATAATTCGCAAAAATTAACTATTTTAGGAATTACATCGAAACCCACTATAATAGTGATATAAAGTCACTTTTAGCCTCATAAATATTCTTAGTGACCAACACATAATAATAGGGATAGCTATCTCCATATAATAGCCCAACGTGAGTGTTCACATAAGTAGATTTGATAATTACGAAGCTCACTCATGAGTGGAGCATATTAAGAGGACTCGCCAAATTTTTTTTTTCAAATACCAAATTAAATTAAGGAGAAATGTCCTTTTTATAATAATCAAAATTGTACATGTGATGACATCATCTGGTGTAGTGACTCCAGTCATACCATAGAAATTATATCCACAGTTAGGTCTTCACCTCTAGGATTCTCACCTCCACCTCTAACATCCTGACCTCTACCTCTGGCTGGTCATGTAAGATAAGTATTGACTGCAATGGAACATGTAGCCTGAGTGCTTTCCTAAAATTACGTTTCTCCAAACTATCACATTCACAACAATTCCTTTGAGGCTCAGCTAACTTATTACACATGACAACATATTCGGACACTGACATGGTGACCTAGTATAACTGATCAGATCGCATATACTACATATTGTAGAGAATCTTGGAGGTAAACCTCTTTAGAACATTTTCTTAAAATAGAGTTGAGTATGTAGTGTTGCGTTGGCCGGTTTTCCCTCCTCGTAGGCTTGTCACAAATATCGACGGCCAATTTTCTCTTTTGCTATGCTAGCTTCACACTGCTGAGCTACCCCATTTACTCTTATACACTCGTTATTCTCTGGGGCGATTCTTACCCCTTGCAGATTACTAAACCTTAAATATGTACAGATTGTTTGGGTGAGGGGACCTTTCCATACCATATATAAATATGTTCCAAGCCAAACTGACATAACACTTGGCCATCCGGTGAATTACCCTTTTTGGTTGTAAGTCAGAGTCACAACATCCAATAATTCACAATATTTGTCCTTCACAACTCAAATAAATCAACCAGACGTCAAGGTCCGTTGAAACCACAACTGGTTAGAATGTACATTATGTTCCCACTACTTTATTTTCCATCCGAAGCAGAGTAGAATCAACCCCCTCGCTTTCTACTATTCCCACATTCTGTAATACCCTATCGCAGCGGTCAAGCATAACCCCGTGGGTTCTCAAAAGATGCACCGTTGAAGGTGGTAGCAAAGAGTTTGGTAAAACCTATCCAACCTGCACAAAACTTCTGAAGGCGTAGTTGATCTATCACCAGCCTGTGCCATTGTTCGGCTGAAGAAACGGTATGTGACTTTGCCATTTGTGAACATTTGAAGAACAAATTCGCACGATAGGAAAGAACAAAAAAAAATTTCCTAACTCAATAGACTCTGAGGAACAAGTACAAATGTCTTTGTACCTACCACTCAGACTTTACTAAGTTTGTTCGTGAGCTGTGAGACCTATGTAACCTAGTGCTCTGATACCAACTTGTCACGACCGGATTCCCCACCATCGGGATCGTGATGGCGCCTACTCGTGGTAGCTAGGCAAGCCAATTTACTCACCATCTTACCATTAATAAAAACCATCTTGCTGTCAATTTAATAACATGAACAACAATAATAACATTAACAGCGGAAGTGTACTTTCATAAGTTTGAATATATATGAGAAATATTCAACATAAATCCTCTACATAAGATGTGGAGTCACAAACCCATGAACCACTATAACTACATATAATGGTCTGAAAGAAATATAACAATAATTTGTCTCGAAACAATGAGACTACAACATAAACGAAAACATAAGAAGAGATGTCGGGTCTGCAGACGCCTGCAAGCTACCTCAGTCTCGTGGGTATGAAATCCTGCTATCAAACTACTGCTGCTCAAGACCTGGACCTGTGCAAAAATGCACAGAAGTGTAGTATCAGAACAACCGACCCCATGTGCTGGTAAGTGCCCGACCTATCCCGGCGAAGTAGTGACAATCCTAGGACTAGACACTCACATAAACTTGTACGGTTCTATATACATATGTACCACAAAACAACATAAATACTCAACTAAACAAATAGAAAGGGAGGGAACATGCTATGGGGAGCACAATTGAATATACATAATTCATCAGTTAAATAGAAATAGGGTGCAACAATAATTAACATAAAATAAGAAATTTAATAGTTGCACGGCATCACCCTTCGTTCTTTTACTCTCATCGTCTCCTAAACAGTCATATAGAAGTGCACGGCATCACCATTCGTGTTTTTACTCTCATCCTCACCCAAACAATCAAATAAAAGTGAAAGACACCACCCTTCGTGCTTTTGCTCTCATAACTCACATTCATGGCACATAATGTTCCTTCATGCATAATATAATTAACAATGGCACGAAAGTTCCTTCGTTCTTAAATAGTTAAAACATGGCACGGAATGATCCTTCGTGCGAATATAATTAGAAATGGTACGGAATGACCCTTCGTGCAATATCACTCTTCCTCACCCAATCAACAGTCACAATCAACGGGCAAGAAAAATGAAATAAACAACAAGTACCATCCCAGCAAGGGAGTAACAACAACATAATAATAAGGTCCCGACAAGGGAACAATAATAATAACTTTCACAACCCGGTAAGGGTTTGGTAATTTAACCATCCCGGCAAGGGATTAATCATAATTCGTTTCAATACTTTAAACTCTACTTCAATAATATTTTTTATTCGAGCCAACGCTCCAATATATCAATATTTCACAATTTATTCTCGAACTCTTCACATTTGTAGCAAATCATAATTTAGCGTAGGAGAGTTCCACATTAGTTCACAACATGTACCAACAACGACTCATGGGCATACTAGACTTCAGTGTATAGACACTCGTCACCACACCTATACACCGCACTCTATCATTTAGCAAATAGTAAATTTTTATACTCTAATCATATTCCCTCAAGATATGATAGATCAGACACTTACCTCAAAGCCTAGAAGTCCGCTTAATCTTCAACTATTGCTTTACCTCGTAATTCAATCTCCAACTCGCTCGAATCTGATCACAATTTATTCAATTACTTTAATAAACTCTATATGAATTAGTTTGAAGGCGTAAAAATAGTTTTCCCTAAATTTTACTCAAAAGTTCCCAATACGCCCTCGGGCCCACGTGGTCGAAACTTGGGGTTCGAACCAAAATCCGGTTACCCATTCCCTCACGAGTTCAAATATATAATTTGTTTTGAAATCGAATCTCAAATTGTGTTCCAACTCCCCAATTTATGGAAAACCTATGTTCTACCCAAAAACACCAATTTCACCCATGAAAATCCTTGATTTCAAGTGGAAAACATGTTTAATGATGTTAAAAGTTGAAAGAATTGAGTGAAAATCAAATTACAAGTGATTTGAGATGAAGTTGCTGTTGAAAAATCGCCTATAGGGTTTTGGGTTTTGAAAGAATGGTGAAAAGTGACTAAAATTGGCCTAAGTATAAAAATAGCTAGGCTGCGGATATGGGAAATGCGAACATATGTTCGCATTTGCGAATATGGCAGACTTGGGATATGCGAGATTTTAGTTCGCATTTGCGAACTGGGGCTGGGAGGGAAGGTTCGCATTTGCGAATAATTTGTCGCTTTTGCGAAGACAGGGTTGCCGCAATTGCGATGGATTCCTTCACATTTGCAAAGGCTGCTGCCCTGGGGAAAGGATCGCATTTGCGATAGGGGCTTCCCATTTGCGAAGTCGCATTTGCGATGATTTCTTCGCAAATGCAAAGATACCAGCTGGGAGAAAAATATCAGCTGTGTTATTTCAAAAATGCTCTCGTGACCTATCTAATTTTCACCCGAGCCCTCGGGGCTCTAAACCAAACATGCACACAACCTCAAAAACATACCACGAACTTGCTCGCGTGATCAAATCACCAATATAACATCGTTTACATAGAATCAAGCCTCAAAACTCATGATTTCTCTTTTTAAACTTCATAAACTTTCAAACTTGGAACTCATAGTCCAAAATACGTCAAACAACGTCCAATTTCGGTCAAAACTTTGCAGGAAACGCTTAAACAATATATAAGACTTGTACCGAGCGTAGGAACCAAAATACGAGCCCGATACCGTAGTCTTTTAATAAATTTTCATTTTTATTTTCCTTAATAATTTCAGAAAAAATAATTTAACAGAAAAATTCTTTTACTCAGGTTCTAGACATCGGATTTCGACTTCGGGCAGATGCCCGAGTCCCATATTTTTCTACGGACCTTTCGGGACAGTCCGATCTCGGGTCAGGGTCCTTTGCCAAAAATATTGACCAAAGTCAACTATTATCATATTAATATAAAAAATTTTCAAATTTTTCACATAATTCACATATTTCAACATAAAAAAATTTCGGCTATGCGCTCGGACTATGCATGCAAATCGAGGCAATATAAAATGAGGTTTTCAAAGCCTCGGAAGCACGGAACAGATGAGAAAAATAGGTGATGACCATTTGGGTCGTCACAACCAGTCACTTTCTTTTCTAAATAGTCTTTCCTTCGTCTCATTTATCCCATGGCCAGGCAGTCTCGATTGTTATTTTCTCAATGGTCCAGCATTTTCAATAAGTCATTTGAGCTCTTGCATGTGGATATATGGGGTTCCCTACTATGTTCCAACCAATAGAAATTTGAAATACTTCCTTACTATGATATGACTATAGTAGAACCACATGGACTTACCTACAAAGTTGTGAGATCAGTGCACTCCAAATCATCCAAGATTTTGGGTGTGTTTGGTATGAAGGAAAATATTTTCCATGGAAAATGTTTTCCTAGAAAATGTTTTCGTGGAAAATGAGTGATTTTATCACTTATTTTCTCTTGTTTGGTTGGTAAGTGGAAAATATTTTCCGGAAAATATTTTCTATGTTTGATTAGAGAGTAAAAAATATTTTTTTTAGAAAAATATTTTTTTTGCAACTCTCCTACCCCTCCCCCTCCCACCTCCCCCACGTCTCTCCTTTCCGAAGTCTCTAAAAATTGACACAATCTAAAGGAACTAATGTGATGCTTTACTTTTTAACGCAAAAATCGCGTATTTTCGAATCGGTAAATTTATAATTTCTAAACTCGTAAACTTCCGAACTCATAATTTTGGAACTTGTAAAATATTGAGCATTTAAATGATAAATAATAAAATTAAAAATTGAAAAATATATTTTAAAATTTTTTCGGGGGGGGGGGGGGGGGGGGGGGGGGGGAAAAAAAATATAAATTTAAATTACATAAAAAAGTAATTTTTTTTGGGGGGGGGTAGGTGGTGGGGGTGGGGGTGGGTGGTGCAGAAAAATAAGAAAATAGAAATTTAAAATTATAGGAAAAAAAATTAAGGTAAAAGAAATTTTTTTTTGCGGGGTGGGGTGGAGGGGTAGTAGGGGGATGGTAACGGAAAAACTGAAATTTTTCTAAAAAAAACTGTTTTTTGGAGAGGGGTTGGGGTGGGTTGGTGAGGGTGAGAATGGTTGAGAAGGAGCTTTGGAAAATGTTTTCCCTTCTTTTGATAAGGAAAATATTTTCCTCCAATTGGAGGAAAATGAATTGATAAAGAAAATGTTTTCCAAAACATTTAAGCCAACCAAATATGGAAAAATTGGAAAACATTTTCCAGAAAATATTTTCCTTCGTACCAAACACACCCTTATATCTCTAACTGAAACACAACTTTAGAAATCCATTCCATCAATAAGGCCAAACAGTGGACTAGAATTGACTTGTACAGAAGCTACCCTGTTTTTTCAATCTAAAGGTATACTTTATCAAAAGACTTCTTCTTACACACCACAACGAAATAGAATGGTAGAAAGAAAACACAAGTTCGTTCTTGAGACTGGTAGGGCCCTACTTTTCAATCAAAATTATATTTGAAATTCTAAATATATCCTTACTGCAACTTATCTTATAAATAAGTTGCCTACTATACTGCTTAAACACAAGTATCCTTTTGAACTCTTACACGGTAAAAAACTATCACTTTTACATCTGTCACAACCCGGATTTATCCCACCATCAAACGTCGTGATAGCGCCTACTAACGGAGCTAGGCCAGTCAAATATTACACATCCTCCATTAACATCACCAATAAAATACTATCAACAATTAAATAGATGCGGAAGACTTTTATGTTTAACCAAATAATATAACAATGCGGAAGTTTTGAAACATATCACTACCCAAAACCTGGTGTCACTAGCTCACGAACTGCTAAGAATACTACACATAATTGTATGAAAGAAATATAAAACTGTTTGTCTCGAATACATGAGATAACAGACTGAAAGCGAAATAGAGGAGACAACGGGTCCTGCGGACGCCTGCAAGGCTACCTCGGTATCTCGATGATCGAAGTACCAACACTCGCACTACTGCTACTGTTGCTGTCCAAAACTTGTATCTGCGCAAAAAGAGTACAGAGTGTAGCATCAGCTCAACCGACCCCATGTGCTGGTAAGTACCTGGCTTATCCCGGTGAAGTAGTGACAAGGCTAGGACCAGACACTCACATAAACCTGTGCAGTTCAAAATATATATATGTACAACAATAGGAAATGAAGTACCGAACTAAACAGTAAGAAGGAGGGAAAACATACTATGGGGAGCACAAACTGAATACAAAAGCAATCAGTGTAATTAAGAAACAGGGCACAATAATAAATACCAAAAATAAGAAATCTAACAATTGCACGGCATCAACCTTCGTGTTTTGACTCTCATCCTCACCCAAAGCAGTCAAACATAATGCACGGTATCACCCTTCGTGCTTTTAATCTCATCCTCACCTACAGCAATCAAACAGAATACACTGTATCACCCTTCGTGCTTTTACACTCATCCTCACCCAAAGCAATCAAACAGAATGCACGGCATCACCCTTTGTGTTTTTATTCACATAACTCTCATAGTATGGCACAGAATGACCCTCCGTGCAAATATAATCAACAATGGCACGGAATGTTCCTTTGTGCATAATAGTTAAAACATGGCACGGTTTGACCCTTCGTGCAAATATAATTAACGATGGCACGGAATTTTCTTTCGTGCATAAATAATCAACAATGGCTCAAAATGACCTTTCGTGCAAATATAATTAAAAATGGCACGAAATGACCCTTTGTACCTTATCACTCTTCCTCACCCAAACAACAATCACAACTAAACGGGCGAGAGAAATAAATAATAATAAGAAATGTTCCCGCAAGGGAATAATACAATTAACAACTGAATCCCGACAAGGGAACAACACAATTAACAACTGAGTCCCGGTAAAGGAACAATATCAATAACGTTCACATCCGGCAAGGGTAATACTCAATATATTTAACCATCCCGGAAAGGAATTAATCACAACTCCTTTCAATACTTTCGACTTTTACTCAATAGTAGTTATCATTCGAGCCAACGCTCCAAAATATTAATATTTCACAGTTTATTCTTAGCCTCTTCATATTTGTAGCAAATTATAATTTAGCTTAGGAGAGTTCCAAATTATCTTACAAACATGTACAAACAAAGACCCACAGTCATGCTAGACTCCGGTGTATAGACACTCGTCACCAAGCCTATACGCAACACTCGATCATTTAGCAAATAGCAATTTGTTATACTCTAATCCTATTCCCTCAAGCTAGGATAGATCAAACACTAAACTCAAAGCCTTGAAGTCCGCTTAATCCTCAATTATTGCTTTACCTCGTGATTCAACCTCCAATTCACTGATATCTAGGCATAATCAATTTGATAATATCAATAAAGACTCAATGGTAACATCCCATAGCCTAGATATGAATTTCCTAGCATTATTCCAAAAATCCCAAAATTAGACAAAACTCGATCCCCATGCCCACTTCTTGAAACTCAGAAATTTTTACAGAAAAGTATTCTTCGTCTTCTCCCGATTCCGTACATATAAAGAACACCAAAATTGCAGTCCATTTGACCCCTCAAATCGACCCCTAAAGGTCTCATAATTTTAGGCCCCAAAATCCTATTTTTCTACTATTTTTCATGAATTAAAGAATGATATTATGGTCTATAATCACTCATAAATGAGTTTTAATAATCAAATCACTTACCTCTGTGATACCCACTGATTTTCTCTCTTAAAAATCGTCTCAGAAGCTTCTTCCCGTTCCAAAATTGGAAGAAAACTCGACCTGCTTAATATAGGTATACTGTTCACGTATTTTACTGCTCCCAATGGATTCCTTGTGAAATTCTAATGAATTTAGGCTTTTGAATCACTCAATTGACCTTATAATGAAAGAGATATGTAGGTTTTAAGTTTTGCAAATAGTGCAGGTTTTTAATACGTCATCAGGGACAGTTTCGTCATTAACCTGAAAATCTGGGCAACCTTAGTAAAATGGCCATAAAATCCTCATATGATGTCCAAATTCGATGAATCTTCTAGGGGTCCGTAATTATGATATGGATCTAATGCTTCATTCAAAACAGTAAGCGGAGCTCATTTGTTCAATATGATATGATTTATGCTTGAAGGAACGATGTCGAAGCATAAGAAAAATAAGCACAACACAACCTAAACCTATCCGAAACTTTCATTTAATCTAAAACCCAACTAAATCACCTCCGAATAACCTGAAATTTTGCACACACATCTCAAATCACCTAACGAAGCTACAACAACTCTCAAAATTCCATTCCGACCCTCAGATCAAAATCTCACCTACCATCCGGAATTCGCCAAAATTCAACCTTAGCCAATTCAAACATAATTCTACACCGAACCTTCAAATTCAATTCTGATTGCGCTCCTAAGTCACAAATCATCCCTTGAAACTAGTCGAATCATCGGAAATCTATTCCGAGTCTTCTAACTCATAAGTCAACATTCGATTGACTTTTCCAAACTAACCTTCTCATAAAGAGACTTATTGTCTCATTTCTAACCGAAGTCCATCCGAATTACTTCAAATTCTCTAAACACATATAATGAAACATATAAAAACATAAAACAAGCAAAACAGGGCGGTAACTTCCATAACAACGTGTCGGGTTGTCACAACATCTAAGATCCTTTGGATGCTTATACTTTCCCACTATGCCTACAATACACAGGGATAAACTTGAATCCAGGATTGTTCCCTATGATTTTGTTGGATACCTTTTTAATAGCAAAGGATATAAAGTACTTAATCTTACCACTCACAAAATTCATATTTTTAGGGATGTTGTATTTCATGAAACTGTTTTCACTCGGTCCTTAGTTGTAATCTTACCCCTTGAGTCCTTAGTACTTGATGTCACTCGGTTGTGATGAATGTTAGCAATATTAATGAACCATGCTCATATGAGGAAGCAATACTTAATACAGCCGGCAGGCTGCTGTGACTTAAGAATTTGAAGCCATGCATGTCAATCATACCTCGAATTTGGTTCCGTTACCAACAAAAAAGAAGTTCATTTGTTGTAGGTGGGCTTACAAGGTGAAACACAAAGAAGATGCAAGCATTGAAATGCTCAAAGCAAGGCTAGTAATCAAGGGGTACATATAACATGCAGGTGTGGACTCTACAGAAGCATTTTCACCTATTGTGAAATTGACTATAGTTAGAGCTCTCATTTCTATTGCAGTAAAGAGGAACTAGATCATTTATAAACTAATAATGGTTTCCTCACTGGGGACTTGCATGAGGAAGTCTACAAGGAAATCCCTCCAAGTCGTGAGGTGCCCCTTTAGGTGTAGTTTGACAATTAAACAAATTTTTTCATGGGTTGAAGCAAGTCAATAGGAAATGGTATTCCAAGCTAGCTGAGTCATCATACTCTAGAGGTTATGTGCATTCCCTTCATGACAATTCTTTATTTTGCTAAAGCAAAGACTCTTCCACTGTATATATATAATTGTCTATGTTGATGATGTACTTGCTACAGGGACAGACATGGAGGAGGTCAACCAGTTGAAAAGCTTTCTACATAGCTCTTTCAAAATCAAAGATCTAGGCAGATTACACTACTTTTTTGGCTTAGAGATTCTATATATAATTGATGGGGTTCTTATTTTACAAAGGAAATTTTCGCTTGATCTTCTAAAATAATATGATTGTATGTCCTATAGTGGATTGCCTTGCCCTCTTGATCCTTCTATTAAGTTACAGGCTAAGATTGGTGTTGTCTTGAATGATCTCACATATGGAAAGCTGAACTTCCTTAATAACACCAGGTTGGACATTACTTATGGAGTGCAACATCATAGCCAGTTTATGCAGGACCCCAACAAACCTCATCTGAAGGCTGATTTTCATTTAATTTATTCAGAAATCTGAGGAGTGATCCTACACTAGAGATCTTCTTCTCTAATAATGCAGATTACATTGTCCAGCCCTATTGTGACTCCAACTGGCTATTTGTATGACTCCAAAGGGTCAGCTAATAGCTACATAGTTCTCTTGGGATATAAGTTGGAAGTCCACAAAATAAGAAATTCTCTCTTCCCTCGGCAGAAGAAAAGTATAGATCTATCAAAAAATTGTTGGTGAATTCAGTTAGTTGCAGATTACTTGAGGAGCTAGTGGTTCCATTTCCAAAGCATGTCATACTCTTTTGTGATAGCCAATCAGATCTTCATATAGACAGATATCCTATTTTTTATGAAAATACCAAATACATTAAGGTGGATTGTTATTTGTACGATCCAAATATCAAGAAAGGCTAATCTCTTTGACTCATGGTTATACGCATAATTAATTGGCAGACATCCTCACCAAAGCATTGACTAGGGTCAAGTATTGGAGTTTTCAATAAGTTATCTGTGAAATCTTCACCTCCAACTTGACGGGAGGTATTGAACTTATATATTTATTTGTTAGTTGTAACTAATACACTAATTAGTTGTAAGTAGTTGTGATGTGAGATGAGACACATGTGTGTCTATGTATATATACATGTACATATCTGGAACATTCAATAACAATAATACAATATATTTTTTATCTCCCCAAATATCTGTTGCTTTCTCTCTCCACTACAAGAAATATGACATACGATTACATTTTATAAATGTCGGTATAAGTAACATAAATACCACAAAACTAATTGCCGACATTTATTTTACACTTATATCAAATGTCGCAAATTTTAGTATCATTTTTTTCCAACATTTATATTAATGTCGGCTAATAATTTGTGACACTTAGTTACGACATTTATCAAATGTCAATAATTTGGGTTCTTAACCTATCTTGTTTGCAACATATATATAAATGCCGTTAAATTCTCTATAGTTTTTGACTAAACATATGAATATGAACAATTATTTTTCATGGAAAAAGATTAAATCAAAGATTTTTTTTATTACAAGAAAAAAATAAATTAACATCAATTTATTCACAATAACATCCATTGTCATTTCAATACTTTTCAGTACAATATAAACAATTTGAACCAAATACATAGTTACTTCAACATACAACTACATAACTTTTTCCTTAAACTTCCGAAACAATGTGCACCAGTCATAGCTTTAGTATAGTCCTTTTGATGAACAAGCTTTACTGTCTATGCTTTTTCCTAAGTCTAGGATTCCTTTACATTAGTTGCTCATATTCTTCTAAAGTGTTGATCCAAGAACTGAAATTAAAAAGAAAAAAAAAATAACAGAACCATCACTAAACTAATTTAGGAAATTACTAAGTAGCAAAGTGATTGTACCTCGTACAATATTTTGAAGAAGAATATATTAGTCATGTGGTCACTACCTTCTGCGAGAAAACATAAACACCATTTAATATTAGAATCTTAAGAGAAATTATCAATTCGGCATCATTAACTTAGATATAGAGTTATGTATAATTGTAGGAAGTATTCACAAATAATATATATTCCCTTCTTAGCCAGCTGTATAGGTGTACACACAACTTATGCTATCTTTTTCTGAGTTCTAAAACTATCATATTTTATTGTCCCAAGTAAGGTGGATAATACTTTCTATAAGCTAAAGAAAAGAGAAATAACATTAAAATATTAGTATGCAGTGTGACATTACATCTCAAGTATTATAAGAAGAAAGAAATATAACAATTTAATTTTAATTTTCTCTCGTTTACAGAGAAACGAATGATTAGATAATATAGCGCTATTTCACTGGATCAATATAGAGTAGTTTGTCGGCAATAAATAATTAAATAAACTATCTAATTGATGCAAAGTTAGTCCTATAATTGGATTTATATAATTACCTTTTGCATCAACTGGTGCATCGGAATGTTGTTTGTGCTAAATGAATTTTAGGGTTCTATAGTGATAAGAACAAATTGACCACCCAACCAATACCAATAACCTAATCAATATAAGTACAACATTATTTCAACATGAAAAGATGTAAAAAAAAGAATTGACTTTGAAGAGAAATCCTTTAGGTTTACATGGCAAAGGTAGAAAATATTACTAATCTTGTGGTCTTATACTATTGCCATTTACATTTTTTAACTTCTTGTCCGAAAATGTAGCACAACTTACAACTTGGTGATTCATAATGAAGCTCTATTGCTGCAAGCGTGACAGTTAAAGATAGTGTTAAATGGCAGTAGTTAGACAGCCTCAACTAGTATCACACATAGTATAGAAAGAAAAATGAAATGGTAGACAAATTACTAAGTGTACTTACACACAGCACAACACAGGGCGGACCTACGCTTGGGGTGGGGCACGGGCACGTGCACCTGTTGGCCTCGGTAAAAATATTGTATATATATTTTATTTATATAAGTTAACACATGAAGGACTCCTATAAATATATTACGGTGCACTCTCAATAACAAAGATTGGATAGAAGAGTTGGTTTGTGGAGTATTTGTCTTATTCAAGTCCCAAGTTAAATCTAAGTTCAACAATAAAAATAATATTTTTGATTGGGTCTCATTTAGTAATTTCAACGCCAACGGGCCTACTAGTAAACTTTTCTCTCTTTGAGAGAATTTCAACACGGCTACTATAGTGTATTTGATTTAGTTTTTTTCAATGAACTCACCCCTTTTACTTTTAGTTAAATCCTTACATCAAAAGCTTCTTCTACAATTATTCCTCTCCACACAAAAAATTTCTTCCTTAATTTTCAAAGCCCACATGGAACCACTAGTTATTACTCTGCTTAAACAACCTCAAATAGTTGTCAGAATGTCAACTATACAGAAGAATTTTATCCCTTTTTTGAGAAGGAAAAAGGATTTCTATTCTATCAAGCTGCTATACTGATAATAATAAATTCTATTCTCCTTAGTTATGAGAAAATGATTAACTACGGAAGTGCAAATCCAATAAATGTTAGTTAATCCTCTAAAGCATTTAATCAAACAGTTGGTAGTATTGGAATAGAATGCAACAAAAAATTGCAAGCATTATAAAGGTAGGGAACTAGAAATTCAATCCAAAAGAGCACCGAATATAGGTGAATAGAACTTACTCGATCGAAACTTAGTAACCGAATAATTTTGTCATTTATCATTAACTGTCAGTCATCACAGATCTCCATTGCTGCTCACCTAAAGCTCTCATTATCTTGACATTACTATAATTTCGTCTACTTAGTTGGAAAAAGATAGGTTTTACCAATACTTGAGTGTTTTATGCAATTTACTAACCTTGTTTCTAAAGCTACGTGCATTCCTATCGGTGCTTTAATAAAAAATTTATCATCTCATAATATGAATTTAAATGGGTCATAAAAGATCGATATACGATGACTTTTGGCATCTAATGGGTCATTGAAAAGCTATTACGGCCTAACTTCTGGTGTCTCATCGGTTTAATATGTCTAGAGTTTAAACTGTTTATTATACTTTATTTGATTGGAAATGATTGTAAAAATACAACATTTTCATGTCACGTCCCTTGATAGTGAAAGATGAATGAATTTAAAGTGTGTATGTTAACAAGTACTTCGAGAAGGAATATACATATATGAACCGATATTATCTCAGAATTATTGACGAATTCAGAATTTAAATTATATGAGTTCAATCTTTGAAACTTTTAGTATTAAACTCATTATATTTTTAAGAATATGGATTCAAGTAAGACCATATTGGTAAGAAAAATATAGGATAATGGTGGAATATATGGTTAAACTACATATCGTATTGTATTGTACTGTATCGTTTGATAAATACAATGTTTGGATGGATTGTGTCGTTATTTCATGGTATCACGCACCTGTGATATGATAAATAAACTTGCAATATTATAAAGAAAAATTATGATACGGTATATAAAAAGGTAGGGTAAATGATAAAATAAAATTATTTAATAATAATAGAGGGTGAGACTGAGAAAAAACACAAGGAAACGACGTAACAATACCAAATCGGTCGTTGCATAAAGTGGCACATTTCATTGTCATTGTTATGTAACGACGGATTTAACGATACTATATAATCAACTTTAAATAACAATCAAAATAAATATTATATTTAAAGTAACAATACGATATGATATAAGATTAGTAACAACCATCCAACGGGAGCATAACGGTTACAAAAATTTACAAACCTTAAAGTTGGATTGACTTGTCCCACTTAGGAAAGTATGGCAGTACATAATTAAAAGAAAAATGAAGCAACAAAAATAATTTTAATAAAGAGAATAATAAAAGGCGAGACCAAATGAGAGATTTGAGGCAGATAGCACATGACAGAAAGGGAAAAAGAAAGAGTGCCAAACAACAGAACAAAATCATGGTTTGAGGTGGGTCGTTCTAATTATTACTCCCCCCGTGAAAAGTAGGTTGCACCTGTTTATTATTATTATTATTATTATTATTATTATTATTATAAGAAAAAAGGGAAAAACTCGCTCCATTTCGAGACAATATTCATAATGTGGACCACTAAATAAAACTTACAGTAGTTACTTTTTAACCTTATCTTCCTTATTCATCCCTTTTCAGGGACCGTTTGCTCATAAAAGAATATCGGAATCGGTATTTAATTATGAAAATTTCAAATTTCACTTGAAGTTAAATTTTAAAAATTTAATGTTTGGCCACAGATTTTAAATTTGATTTGGGGGGAGTTTGGTTTGAAGATAAAAATTTATTTGGACATACGTTTTCAAAACATATTTCTCAACTTTATTTTGAAAAAATATGTATATAATTTTTAAGTTTTGGACTTTTGACCCTATATCAGCTATTTAGGTGATTTTGAGATTTGGTATTTTGCCAAAATATAGGCAAAATTTATGATCAAAGATGAGTTTTGAAAATAAATCCCAATTTTATTTGGCAAAACTAATATGTTCCCGTTTGGCCATAAGTTTTGTCAAAATAAATTTGAGATTTATTTTCAAAACTCATATTTGGCCATAAATTTTACTTATATTTTGGCCAAATCCCAAATCAAAAATTTCAAATTCCAAAATCAGCTATTGAGCTGAATTTGGGCAAAAAGAACTTGGGAATTATATACATGTTTTTTCAAATAAAATTGGAAAATATGGTTTGAAAACGTATGTCCGAATACATTTTTATCTTCAAACCAAACTTCACCCAAATTAAGTTTTTTAAAATAAATTTGGAATATTTGGTCAAACGCTAGCT
Organism: Nicotiana noctiflora; assembly: GCA_032618575.1. NCBI lineage: Eukaryota > Viridiplantae > Streptophyta > Magnoliopsida > Solanales > Solanaceae > Nicotiana > Nicotiana noctiflora. The sequence continues at coordinate 69,374 of JASVEL010002124.1, forward strand.
AATGGCCAAACGGGTTTATTCTTGGCAAAACTAATCCCAAATCTAAGAAACATTGGTTTTACTTCTTTTTTTATGGTTTTAGAGTAGACGAGAACTCCAAATGTTTATTCACCACTATTGATTAGAAGCCATATTATGGTTTAATTTCTTCATTAACTTGCTATTTTTCCTTGCCAATTGTCATTTTGGAATTTTGTTACTTTTGAAGAATCGCTGCTGAAAGTTGGATTTTGCATCTATTTAAAACGCTATAATAGATAAAGATAATCTGATGATATAAAAATTTCCTAAACTAACCGTACATAGATGTAACTTAAACTCATTAGAAGTAGGTGCGTGTTTATTGTGATGGGAGGAAGAGTGTAAGATAGGGGTTTATATAGGAAACTACAAATCACACCAACCTAATAATTTCTGTCAAATCGAGAAAAAAAATTCGATTATGATTTTTCCGACCATAATTAGTTTGATTTGATTTTAACTCAAGAAAGTCAAATCGAAACCAAACCAACCTGACATTACATATATAGAAATTGAAGATATATTTAATATATAAATATACTTATTGTGATGTAATTTATAAATATTTCTTAAACGATTGCATAATTTTATCTTTTGAGGTATTATTTCAAGGCTGGACTTAGAACTTTTGAATGTTCTAATAAGTTTTATAGCCACTAACATTAGTAAATTTAATAGTGCTAACAAAAACCCAGACCAAAATCAAATCAATATTAATGGTAATAAAAGATATTTAATTCAATACTACAAACCAGAATGTATTGAATATCTATTTATGTTTTGCAATAATTTAGATAAAAATGCATAACCTATTTTTATTTTTTCTTTAGCATTTAGTCATGCAATTAATACCCTTATAAGTCTACTTGTTTTAACATGACTTAGTACTTTTAGATTATGTTTATTTTTATTATGGCTTTTTAATTAGCAATATTTACATTACATAATTTTATTGTCTTTATAGTTGAATATTTTAGAATAATGCTAAGACATATCTCATATTTTGTATTATTTTCTTGGAAAATAATTTAAATAATTTATCTTACTAGGACTAAAGAAATATTTTGAGCATAATTTATATGTTTTGTTCTACGAAGATTTTACCGGAAAAAATTCGAATAACCCGAAAATCCGAGAAAATCCGAGAGTGAAAAATCCGAGTTTTATTGGTTTGGTTTGGTTTTTAAATTTAATAACCCGACACAATTGGTTTAATTCGGTAATTATAAAATCCGAATCAATCCGAACTATATACTCTCTAGTGTAAGGTGTTTAGCGGAATTAGATGGTGATATGACATCTCTCTTTGATAACATTTTCAAATTCGGTAGGTAAAACTAGTGCAAACTTCAATATTATTCAATAAATGAAAAAAGTATATAATGAAAACAGAAGACAGTAAATTTCACCAACATGAAGACGCTATGATTTTGCTTGGAATTAAGGGAAAAGAAAAGTCGAGAGAGAAAAGGGTTTGCGAAGTTGACTTCTTTACCTATTAGATTCCTCTCATGTGACCGTCAAATAGCCATCAATAATTGAAGCAATAAAATGGTTAAAATAAATATAAATTATCTTAAACGTGAATTTTCTATGAGGAATCCCATCAACTCGTAATTTATATATCTTCTATACATTTAATGATGATGGATTTGAATTGTGATAAATCGGTTTTCGTAGAAACTTAATTGGTGGATCTAGCTTATAGGAATGGATTAACGTATTGCATATTAGCTTTAGCCGCTGCATGAATCAGGAGCGGAGCTAGCATAAGAGTTACGGGTTCAATCGAACATAATAGTTTTGGTTCAAATTATATATTTATCTTAAAAAACTTCACTGAATATATAATATTATTAATTTAATATTTAATAATTTAAATGAACTAAAATGCCGACCCATAAATTTTAAATTATAGCTCCGCCTCAAACATGATCATAAAATTTAAATCTCGAATATATAGACCGTGGTTAGAATATATATATCATTTGCATTTCCGAGAGTGAAAGTATTGATGTTGTGGGAGAAGCTAGCATTCCTTACAAGTAAGAGAGAAGGAATTTTAGTTATTTGTTTTTTGGAGATTTAAATCTATTTTCCTAGGTACGATAATTTGTCCATTTATGCGCGGGAACTTAGAATAAATATCATATTCTGCAATATTCTATTCTCCATAGGAGCTTCCAATGTAACCGTGGACCGTAATTTGGATATTTTATTAAGAAAAGACATTTGGTAACTAGCAACTATCTGACAGTAGTTAATTCTAACCAAAACAATTGACTTTAAACATTATAATATTTTTGAGGGACTCCCTAGCTCAAGTTCTCAGCTCTGGACCATGTGGTGCAGTGGATGTGACTGTTTTTCTCTTAATCAGAGAATTCTCGTTCGAGATTTGGGTATGGAAATTCTTTTAGTAGGAAGTGCTTCCCTTCTGAATGGGGCCCTACGCGGCGCGAATTCGAATTTAGTTGCCTTATCATAGCAGAAAATATCATTCAAATGATGAAAAGCGAGAAATGCACCCATAATTGAACAAATAGAAAATGACGTAATACAAAACAAAATAAAATAGATAATTAACCGAGCTTTGGGTATGGAATTTTTTTTAGTAGGAAGTACTTCCCTCCCGAATGGGGCCCTACGCGGCGCGAATCTGAATTTAGTTGGACTCCAAAAGGACTCTCTATTGTATGCATTATCTTCAACTAGAGGATTATTACATTTACACTATAAATATTAATTATTGAGATCGATAGAGTGTTTGATGTCGTACCTAGGAGTGTTCATAACAACCCAAAAAATCGAACCAAATCGAAAATCAAATCAAATCGACGAAAAAAAATTGATACTTTTTGGTTTGGTTTGGTTTTGGTTTTGAATTTTAAAAATCGATCAAATTTGGTTTAGTTTTGGTTTTAATCAGAAAAAATCCTAACCAAATCAACTATAGGAGTAGCTATTTCAAATTTATTATAACACATATTGTATAGGTCAGAATCCGGCCCTATGATAACCACTAACGCTAATCGCCTTTCCTTTAACAATCAAGGATAATAAGTGGGACGATCTTTCATGATTGATAGTAATTAACGGCCGCCCGGTATGATAATGAGGCTACAGCTCACTCGTTACTCGGAAGAAAAACTGCAATGTGGTCCCAGTCATCAACTGTCATGTCACACAACTCATAACTAAAAATATGAAGAAAGATAGTAGAAAAGGGGTTCCTCTCCTTCCCCATATGGACTCTCGGAACAGAGAGAGAAAAAGGGGGAGAGAACCATAGAAACGAGGAAAGAAATCGGAGATCAAAAGAAAACATGATTTTAAGGTTCTGAACCTCTCTACGGAGATTCAGACCACCCTATTATCATCAATAAAGATCGTCCATATCTTCCACCCTTATAAGAAATATCCTTAATTATTCTTTTTTTTACTTGATTCTCAACTTATTACGGCTTGCTATGATTGGCCCATAATCTATGTATGTTGTTTTGTATTCACAAAGTATATAATAACTTTTGAGTCAAACAATTTGGCGTCGTCTATGGGTATTTCCTAGTAAGATCGCGTAGTTCTTCCTAGAATCAAAATAAAAGGGGACACCGGAAAAGGGAAAAACAACCCATCTAGAGCAAGCTCTCTCTCTATCTCTCTCTCTCTCTCTCTCTCTCTCTCTCTCTCTCTCTCTCTCTCTCTCTCTCTCTCTCTCTGATTCTTCGCCAACAAATTCAACTACGATTGAACTCACACTCAGGACATGCGCCTTCGCCAACAAATTCAACTATGGTTGGACTCAGACTCGGGCTATGCGCCCTAGCCTTCAAATAATTAAGGAAGTTCAACAATAGTTAAACTGGAATTCAGGCCATGCGCCTTCGCCAACAAATTCAACTACGGTTGAAATCAGACTCGGCTATGCGCCCTCGCCTTCGAATAATTAAGGAAGTTCAACAATAGTTGAACTGGGACTCAGGTCATGCGCCTTCGCCAACAAATTCAACAACGGTTGAAATCAGACTCGGGTTATGCGCCCTCGCCTTCAAATAATTAAGGAAGTTTGACAATAGTTAAGATGGGACTCAGGCCATGCGCCTTCGCCAACAAATTCAACTACGGTTGAACTCAAAATCAGGCCATGCGCCTTCGCCAACAAATTCAACTACGGTTGAACTCAGACTTGGACTATGCACCCTCAGCTTCAAATAATTAAGGAAGTTCAACAATAGTTGAACTGGGACTTAGGCCATGCGCCTTCGCCAACAAATTCAACTACGGTTGAACCCAGACTCGGGCTATGTGACCTCGCCTTCAAATAATTAAGGAAGTTCAACAATAGTTGAACTAGGACTGAGTCCATGCGCCTTTGCCAACAAATTCAACTACGGTTGAACTCAGACTCGGGCTATGCGCCCTCACCTTCAAATAATTAAGGAAGTTCAACAATAGTTGAACTGGGACTTAGGCCATGCGCCCTCACCAACAAATTCAACTATGGTTGACCTCAGACTCGGGCTATGCGCCCTCGCCTTCAAATAATTAAGGAAGTTCAACAATAGTTGAGCTGGGACTCTGGCCATGCGCCTTCGCCAACAAATTCAACTACGGTTGAACTCAGACTCAAGTCCTGCGCCTTCGCTAACAAATTCAACTACGGTTGAACTCAAACTCGGGCTATGCGCCCTCGCCTTCAAATAATTAAGGAAGTTCAACAATAGTTGAACTGGGACTCAGGCCATGCGCCTTCGCCAACAAATTCAACTACGGTTGAACGTAGACTCGGGCTATGCGCCCTCGCATTTAAATTAGTAAGGAAGTTCAACAATAGTTGAATTGGGACTCAGGGCATGTGCCTCATGGGTTTTCCTTGCGAGGTTTTTAACGAGGCAACCAAAAGGCGTATTATTAGATATGTGTACTCTTTTTCCTTTTCTAAATTTTTTTCCCATTGGGTTTTATTTTAGTTAAGGTTTTAATGAGGCACATTACTTATTGAGTAGACATTCAAGGGGGAGTGTTAAGAATAGAATTCTATTTGGAGTAAATGTCTAGAATTCTATTTGGAGTGAATGTCTATCTTGTGGAGAGTTTTACTTTGTGACTAAGTCATAATTTCTCCTATAAATAGAGGGGTCTTACCCCATTGTAAATCATCCCAAAATTCAATAAGAATTTCCTCTCTCTCTTTCTCTGCAATATTGTTCTTGTTTTTTTATTATTTCATAACAAATAACACGTTTTTGAAGTAATTAATGTGAGCGCTGGTAAAAAAAAAAGGGATAAACCATTAGTGAACTGAATTATTAAAATATTTCTCAACAAACTATGTTTCAAAATTTTATGATTAATCAATCTTGTTTAAGTGGCGTTCCATCGAATTGTTCTAACAATCATGGATATGTTGATCATTTTGCCGCCATACCCCGGGGGCACCATTCCCCCACCTCTCCTACCAAAATAAAATAAAATAATTTGATTGTACGAACATGATTAAGGGCGACTTACCTCTCAAACAAATACAATAATGAGGCTACACGTGGTCATCGAGTATATTTTTATTACTACAAGACAAAAGGGTAAGACTATGGTTTGTTTTTCTTAAAAAGAAATTAAACCAAGTAAGTTAATTTTTTAAATATTAAAGTCAAATCAAATCAAACCAATTAAAAGGCAATTGATTATTTGAGGTCGGAATGGATCTTTGTTCACATCAAGTGATCGAACAACCAACGGAGTACTTAATGGATGTGCTTCATCCATGTAAAACCGTTTCAATACCTTTTCTATGTAGGTAGATTGATGAACAAAAATGCCGTTTGCCAAATGTTCAATTTGCAAACCAAGACATAATTTTGTCTTTCCGAGATCTTTCATCTCGAACTCCTTCTTTAAATAATCAATTGCCTTTTGAAGTTCTATAGGAGTTCCAATAAGTTTTATGTCATCAACATATACGGCAAGTACAACAAATTCCGATTTTGTTTTCTTTATGAAAACACATGGGCAAATGTCATCATTTATATAGCCTTCCTTTAATAAATACTCACTAAGACGATTATACCACATTCGTCCTGATTGCTTTAGACCATACAAAGATCTTTGCAATTTGATTGAAAATATTTTCCGGGATTTTGAATTATTAGGCATTTTGAAGCCCTCGGGAATTTTTCATGTATATCTCATTATCAAGTGAGCCGTAAAGGTAGGCGGTAACCACATCCATTAAATGCATGTCAAGTTTTTCATGGACAACAAAACTAATGAGATAACGGAATGTGATAGCATCCATAACGGGTGAATATGTCTCTTCATAATCAACACCAGGCCTTTGTGAAAATCCTTGTGCAACAAGGCGTGCCTTATATCTTTGCACCTCATTTTTCTCATTTCTCTTGCGTACAAAGACCCATTTATAGCCAACGGGCTTAACACCATTAGGTGTTTGGACTACAGGCCCAAAAACTTCACGTTTTGCAAGTGAATTCAACTCCGATTGGATTGCTTCTTGCCATTTTGGCCAATCAAGTCTTTGTCGACATTCTCCAACAGATTGAGGTTCAAGATCCTCATTTTCTTGCATAATGCTGGATGCAACATTATATGCAAAGACATAATCCACCACTATATCCACTCGATTCAAAATTGTCTCAATATCGATTGGATTTGTTGATAGTTCCTTATTTTCTTGAGTCTCGGGCTCAGTGGATTCCTCATGAATCTCGGAATTTATTAAGTCGTGGATTTCTTCATGAGATTCTTTCATAGTGTCATTTTGATCATTTATTTTCCTTTTTCTAGGATTTCGATCTTTGGAACCTAATGGCCTGCCACGTTTCATGCGTGCTTTTGACTCATTAGCTATGACACTAGAAGATTGTCCAATAGGGACATCAATACGGATTGGAACATTCTCCGTAGGGATATGTGATTTTGTTATCCTTTTCATATCAGTAAATGCATCGGGCATTTGATTTGCTATTCTCTGCAAATGAATAATCTTTTGTACCTCTTTTTCACAAATAGAGGCACGTGGATCAAGATGAGATAATGATGGATTTTTTCACAAAATTTCCCGTTTGGTTTCACCAACTTCTCCCCCTAATTTTGGGAAAAGTGTCTCATCGAATCGACAGTCTGCAAATCGTGCAGTAAATAAATCTCCCGTTAATGGCTCGAGGTAGCGAATAATGGAGGGTGATTCAAACCCAACATATATTCCTAACCTTCTTTGCGGACCCATTTTGGTGCGATATGGCGGTGCTACAGGCACATATACTGCGCATCCAAAAATTCTTAAATGGGATATATTAGGTTCATGACCCAAAACTAATTGCAACGGGGAATATTTATGATAATTTATCGGTCTGAGACGAACTAGCATTGCTGCATGCAAAATGGCGTGACCCCAAACAGAAGTGGGCAGCCTCGTTTTCATGAGTAACGGTCTTGCTATCAATTGCAGACGTTTAATTAAAGACTCTGCAAGACCATTTTGAGTGTGAACATGAGCTACGGGATGTTCCACTTTTATCCCAATTGATAAGCAATAATCATTAAATGCTTGGGATGAAAACTCAACAGCATTATCAAGTCTAATAGACTTAATTGGATTATCGAGAAATTGTGCCCGTAATCGAATTATTTGTGCCATTAATTTTGCAAACGCGAGGTTGCGAGATGACAATAGGCACACATGAGACCATCTAGAGGATGCGTCTATCAAGACCATAAAATATCGGAACGACCCACTAGGTGGGTGAATAGGTCCACAAATGTCCCCTTGTATACGTTCCAAAAACGTAGGGGACTCAATTCCAACCTTTGTTGGTGATGGTCTAATAATTAACTTGCCTTGATAACAAGAAGTGCAAGAAAATTCATCATTTAAAAGAATCTTTAAATTCTTTAATGGATGCCCATTTGAGTTTTCTATGATTCGTCTCATCATAATTGATCCAGGGTGTCCCAATCGATCATGCCAAAGTACAAAAGTATTGGAATCGGTAACCTTTTGGTTTACAATAGAATGTGCCTCAATTGCACTAATTCTTGTCCAATACAGACCACAAGACAAAGATGAGAACTTCTCAATAGCCCTTTTTCTGGCCAGAGGCATTTTTGGTAATGATGAGATATTCAAGATTATTCTCATCTATTGTCTCAATATGATATCCATTTCTGCGGATAACTTTAAAACTCAACAAGTTCCTCTTGGACTTGGAGGAGAACATTGCATCCTCTATGATAAGTATTGTTCCCTTAGGCAGAGTTATAGTAGCTCTTCCAGAGCCTTCAATTAATTTACTACTACCAGAAATTGTAGTAACATCTGCCTTACACATACTTAAATGGGAGAAATATTTCTTCTCTTTGAGTATTGTATGTGTTGTACATGAATCAACTAAACAAATATTTTCACAATTGAAATTTGATCTAAGTTTGCTTTGTGAGATATCCATACTTGCTTCCCATATTTTGACATACAAAAGAAATATATGAATAAATATTAGTATTTTGAGGGAAAAAGAAAAGAAATAAAGTTAAATCAATAATTCAATAATGACCTTTTAATGCAATTTCAAGCAAACTCTGATTATGAATCAATAATATACTAATTTGCTTAGATTATATTACACCAATTTCTAGAGAATTAGATAAATATTGCTAAATTCCAATAAAGTAATACATGTATAAACGCAAACACACACAAGTCATTTCCTCTATAAAGCAATAATAGATTGTTATTTCTGCTATTATTCTTCAATTAAAAAAAATGTACTTCTCACAATAAATATCTTAGTAGGTTACGTCTAAACCTTCATGTAAGCCTTCTAAAATTTCAATTTGACGGTACAAAAAAAATCATATGAATTAAAATCTTTGAATTTACATAAAACGAAAAGTTTGGTAAACAGTTATCATACTTTCTGTTTCGTTTTCGTTTACTTACTTGTCGTTATTTGAATATCTGCAATCTATAAAAAAAATATTGCAAGTACTACATATGATGACGTCTATGATAATAAGTCATATTATTCCATTGATAAAACAATTTCTAAAATAATACTAGAACTATATTTAATTAAAACAAACTAACAATATTCCATAATAATACTAATTGGTACTAATGACTACCACTCATGTAAAGAATTATGATTACACGATATTTATTCAACTAACTATCATAAATAGGCAAAAATAAATTTTAAACTACTCAATCATCTTTAACCACGGATCCATCACCGATCAAGTGGTCTATTTTCCCATCAGGGCGCTCAAAGAAGTCTGCCACATCCAAGTGGGTGATGTCAAAATCATTATCAGAGACAAAATTGGCTTCAGGGCCTTTATTCTTTAGAGATGCTTGATAAAGATCAACCAAATGTCTTGGTACACGGCAAATTTTTGCCCAATGCCCTTTTCCACCGCAACGATAGCATTCAATTTCTGAATCATTTGTTTTTGGCTTCTCATCTTTCCCTTTCCACCTTTTGTGGTTATTTCTCTTTGGGGGATGATTAACACCAGGAAAATTTCTTCCTTGTCTACGGCCACGGTCGCGGCTACGTCCATGATCACGATCACGATTACGGATAGAGTCATGACCACGACTATGATCATGATTACGACTGCGATTAGAGTCACGGCCTTTTTCACGCTTAGCATAATGGGAATATACCTCATCCGCTTCAGGCAATGGTGTAGACCCGGTGGGTCGATTTCGTGATTTCTCATGAGCAAGTCATTGTTTCGCTCAGCCACAAGAAGAAGAGAAATCAGCTCAGAGTACTTCTTGAAACCTTTCTCTCTGTACTGCTGTTGCAGAACCATATTGGAGGCATGAAACATTGTCAACGTTTTCTCAAGCATATCATAATCACTGATAGTATCTCCATAGAGTTTCAATTTAGAAGTAATTCTGAACATCGCAGAATTATATTCAGAAACAGACTTAAAGTCTTGGAGCCTCAGATGAGCCCAATCATATCGTGCTTGTGGAAGGGTGACCAACTTTAAGTTGTCATATCTTTCCTTTAAGCCATTCCACAAAATAAGTGGATCTTTGATTGTGAGATATTCAATTTTCAACCCTTCATCAAGGTGATGGCGCAAGAAAATCAAGGCCTTAGCACAATCTTGGGTGGATGCTTTATTTTTGTCTTTAATGGCGTCTCCAAGACCCATTGCATCTAAGTGGATTTCAGCATCCAACACCCATGTCATATAGTTCTTGCCCGAAATTTCAAGGGCAACGAACTTTCTTTTCATAATGTCAGTCATAATTAAAAAGAGGAGAAAAATTACCTTAATCTTCTGAAGGAGCTTCTTGAGACGGTAGAGTCTCGTGCTTGATAACGTGTTATGAAATAATAAAAGAACAAGAGCAATATTGCAGAGAAAGAGAGAGGAAATTCTTATTGAATTTTGGGATGATTTACAATGGGGTAAGACCCCTCTATTTATAGGAGAAATTATGACTTAGTCACAAAGTAAAACTCTCCACAAGATAGACATTCACTTCAAATAGAATTCTAGACATTCACTCCAAAATAGAATTCTATTCTTAACATTATTAAAGTCTAAAATTTACTCATCATCTCAAAATACTTTGTTCTTTTTCGGTATTTAAGTTTTAAATCTCATCAAAGTATAACCTTATACTGTCCAACAAGTATGTTACTGCTTTTAGTAGTGAGTATTCTTCAAAATGCATTTTCACTAAGGCAGTACCGTTTGTGCATTTCCATTTAACGCATGAAAATTAAACTTTAATGTCAAAATTACATGATATGAAACTTGAATTTAATTTTTTTTCTCAATAGTGATTGCATTTTTAATATTAAATTATTATACTACTAAAATTCATCACCAACTACCAAATTTATCTATATATAACAAGTCAAACTTGATGCATTAATTGTGTGTGTGTGTGAGAGAGAGAGATCATGTCTATCATAATTTGTTAGCTGTATGGAATTTAGATGAGGGCAAGGGTAACAATAAAGCATTCAATTATTGTTACAACAAACAGAAAGAGAGTATTGAATAATTTACAAGGATTGTAGTATAGAAGTAGGTGGTTGGGAGAGAAATTCATACCACGTTGTAATAAATAGCTAGTAACATAAATTTGCAAGATAATAAATGTTTGATTGTGCAAATCAATTCCTTTTTGTGGAAGATAATGAATATTGATGTGCATTTTAATTCCTTTTATTTCTATCTTGTTAAATTGTTACGCAAATTGCATAAAATCTAGTTGTGATGAGTTTGCCAATTTTCAAGGAACTTTTGTTAATTTATGAGTTACTCTTGTGCATGGGCAAATTACATAAAATCTATAGCTTTTGATTTGCAAATTGGTCCGTGCATGTGCATGGGCACAATCACTCTTGTGCTCTGCTCGGAAAGGGAAAAAGAAGAAGAGAGAACAAGATTTTTTTTCTTTCCCAACTCTGTTAATCAAGAATACAATGTGAACCCAACTTTTGAATTATGTTTTACAATCTTATATTTGTTAAATTTTTAGTTATTTTTCATATATATATATATATATATCTATGTAATATGGTGGGGGTGGCACGTTACCCGAACACCTCGGCCGAAACTTTGCATATATATACATATATGTATAAGAAATACAATAAATAAAAATATTGCCACCCGAGGTAACAAAGTGGCACAAGGTTCCCTTGGTAAGGAGTCTATTTCTCCACCTTGGGGGCAGAGTGTGAACCTAGCAGTAGTATGCAATTTTTTGAAACATTTTTAGTATATATAAGTTACACTACATTTTTAGCAATGCTAAATATTCTACATTTTCCTTTTTTTTAACCTAAAATATGACATTTTCTGGTTTTCCAAATCTTCTCCCACTACAAAAAAAAACTGGAATTAGCTACTCTGTCGTCGCTACTCTGTCGCTAAAATGCTCGTTGCTAGAAGAATCTTTTGATAATCTGTCGCTAATCCGTCGCTAATTGGATTTTTCTATTTAGTTACAGATTTTGTCTGTCGCTAAACCCTAGTTTTTTTAGTAGTGTCCTTTTTTTTCATCAAAATTTTATAAATCTTTCTCTGCTACCTCATCCTTTCTCCAGTTGTAGCATCTTTTCTTTAATTTTACATGTTGCTTTATAAAGATTTAAATAACTAGTAGCAGCTTGTAAACTCCGACCATCGTCTCAATGAAGTAGTCCATGGATATGGGATACGAATGAGTTCTTGCTTAAAAAAAGGTACATACTAAATACAATAAAAAGTAGCATGTCGAATCTTAGTTTCGTGTCAGATGCTGATTTTAAAAAAGAAATCTTCTTTATATTAGTAGAACTTATGCCTGTAAGCTTGAGTTGATGTATGAATATGAACTTTTAATATAATATTTGAATATTATTTGCCTATCTATAAAGATCAAAAGACGAATAACTCGAATTGAATCCACAATACTAAGGATTATTCTTGAGAAGCTAACTCCAAATAATTATTACGTACAACTTAAGGAAACGTTTCTTTCGAAAAACTAAAATTCCGATAAAAGAGAAAAAAAAAAGATATAAAAGAAAAGAGGATAGAAAAGCTGTATATTCGCTTATCTATTTGGATTTCAAATAATTTTTGTAGTAATAATAGTAATTTCCTTTTGACCAAAAGAGGAAAAAACAAAGCTAAAACTTTTAGTAAAAGCTACAAATTGCTTACGTAATGCAATGCCTCCAAGTATAACGTTATTGTTATAAATAGAATTTTATTTATGGTAAATATTTATATTTAAAGAGATTATATGGTTTATTATTTAGTGGTTAAGTCACTCTCTCCCCAATCCCCATAAATAGATGGTTCTATTCCATTGTAATCCATCCCAAATCAATAAGAATTCTCTCTCCCTATTTTTCTCTATAATATTTTCTTCATCTTTTATTGTTTTATAACACGTTATCAGTACGAGATTCTAACCAATTGAGTAAAAGCTTTGAGATTGAGAATAATGATTGTCAACTATTCCATGAACTTGCTTCATGATTAAATTTTGGATTTAAGATAAGTATTTTACCGTATTTTTCTCTTTTATTATATAATTTAATTTTAAATATAAGCAAATACAATAAACTTTGATTATAACTCTAATAGAGTTTGCAAGAAATTATAACCACCCAAAATGATAAAAAATTTATGTCTTACCATGATGAAATTCATGTATGATTGTGGGTAAAGAATTGAAATCTCGTCCCATTGAACTTGCTCCATTCTCATTCCCATAAGAGAATGTGATAGCAGTATGTGATAAGTCTAAAAGAAGACAAAATTATTACTATGAATGTATCAATATATGTGGACATGGCAATAGACGAAACTATAATCGTCATCATTGTGATAATGAGCATAATAAGGGCTCTCAAAATAATCCTTCACTTTGTGAAAGTAACATTTGTCATTGATTTGACGTGGGATTTTATAAAGCACATAAAGATGATTATCGTTTATTCATGATGTGAATGTAACAACATATGATTTATGAATACATATACATTCTTGGAAGAATATGAACGTATTAGTGATAGTGAATATACATCACTCACCTCTAGAAGGAGGTTTGAGATGAAATAAGAAAATAATATCATTATTATAGCATGAATGATCGCTGGTCATTTACCTATTATGCCAAATAATTTGGTAATGTGATTATTAAAGAATCACATTAATGCAAGAAACATATCTTGCATATAATTTTGACCATAACCATAATGGTATAACTCTCTTTAAAAGAGATATTCACCATATGAATGTTGATGAATATGTCATAGTACCAAATTAATTGAGAACTCTCGAATAGCCAATTATTACAATTTTGGAGAAATATAATTGATTACCAATAAGGTATTATGTTATAACGACCCGCCTGGCTGTTTTTTCTTTTAGAGTCATGTTCCCTTAAATAAAATTTTCCGTGCTTTCTTTAGCTAATTTATGACTTGCCGGGGCAGTTGGTTCGGAATTTGAAAGAGTTTTGGGCGAAATATGGCCATTTGATTCCTTAGGATTTTCTTAAAAGACTAAGTACGATTTTGACCAACATTTTGAATAAATGGGCCCGGATTCGTGATTTGATGGTTCCGAAGGATCCGTAGAAAAATATGGGACCTGGCGTATGCCCGAAATTAAATTCCGAGGTCCCTAACACGAGTAATAAATTTTTATTTGAAATTGTTAATCGAAAATATTAAGGATTTAAAAACTAAGTAATAATTGATCATGTTAGTATCGCGTCCGTATATTAGTTTCGGAGCCTGGTACAGGTCCAATATAATATTGTAGACTTGTTTGTGAAATTTGGTTAGAAACATGACTAATTTGACGTGATTCGGACGTCCGATTGTAAAGATAGGAATTTGGATGTTCGTAATGATTTCATGCGTTTAGGTGTTGAATCCGTGGGTTTAAGTGTTATTTTGATAATTTGATCACCCGAGCAAGTTAGCAAAATATTGTTGGACTTATATGAGCATTCAGAGTGGAGTCCCGAGGGCTCGTGTGAGTTTCGAGCTTGGGTTTGAAATAGAACAACACACCAATGTTCTGGTATTTTTGCTGCTACTGTAGGTTTTGTAATTGCGAGACCTGGATCGCAAGTGTGATCTTGCAATTACGAGGATAACATCGCATTTGCGATCAGACTGGCTTGGGGGAAGTGGCTACATTTGTGAATTTTGTGTCGCATTTGCGAACCCAATAGGGTCCGCATTTGTTACCCCTCCATCGCAATTGCGATCAAGGCAGAGGGACACCAGTTCGCATTTGCGAGCATATTGTCGCAATTGCAACTTCGCATTTGCGAGCCTGATGTCACAAATGCGACATCAGAGACCTGGGCCCAGCTTTTAAAATGAGACTTAGGCCATTTATTTCATTTTGTCTCTACACTTGAGCGATTTGGTAGCTTTCAAAGAGGGGATTTTATCACAGCATTGTGTGCTAATTTATTTCTACTTAATGTATGTTTAATACTTGAGTTTTGGGTAAATTAACACCTAGAGATTTGGAGAAATCAAAGGGTTAGAGCTAAACCTAGGGGTTTAATAAAACTTAAATTTAACCACGAAATTTGTTATATAATTAATTAGAAATCATATATTAGTAATCCTTGGGGTGTAGAGAAAAACTTCCTTCAAAAAATTTTGGAATCCGGGTACGTGGGTACGGTGTCGGATTTTAGGAAACTTGTGTTAAGGGTTAGAAACTTTCTTAAATAATTAGAGTTCAATCTTGTGAACCTATATTGACTAGTTCCTCATTTATTTAACTAGTTTGGGATCGTTCGGCTTTGAATTGAGGATTCGGACTCGTTATTGGCATTAGAAGTATATTTTGGAGCGAGGTAAGTCTCCTTTCTTACCTTGTAAGAGGGAATTGTCCCCATAGGTATAATAATTGAGTAATTGCTACAAAATGTGGGGGCTAAGTATGCACTAGATGACAAGAGTCCATGCATAACTACTATTATATTAATTGTCCGGGTAGTCTAGGACCCACATCATGTTATAATTGTGAATATATTCATAATTATTGCTAATATGATCACTTAGGATGTGCTAAAGACTTGAAAAGGAATAATAGTGAACATGTATATGTGTGGAACCATTGTATGAATTTATTTAAATATAAATGCGCATTTGTGTGTACTTTTGATACTTCTTGTAAGTTGTAGATCGGGCCGATCACCTCAGTATAAATAGATGCATCTATTGTTCGCGTCGTTCAAACCTCGGCAGTGCACTGATTATTTTCTATTGGATCAGGCTGTCGACCTAGGCATAATGTGCGCATGATATCTATATGAAATCTTGTACATAACCTGTTTTACTAAGTATTTTGAAATGTAAATGGCCAACTAAAATATTGTTAAGAACCTGACCTTCATTTCTTGTCATAAATTGTTAATTATTGGTAATCTCCATGCTTAGTATAACACTTTATTATATTATTTGACCCTACTAAGTATCAAGTCGACCTCTCGTCTCTCATCTTCGAGATTTGACAGGATACTTACTGGGTACATATTGTTTATGTATTCATACTACGCTTCTATACTTAATTGTACATGATCTGAGGAAGGTTCATCTGGCTACCAGTCTGGTGTGTGCCCCTAAGTCATAGGCCAAGACTTCACGGTGAGTTGCTCCCTTCCTATGCCGTTCAACAGCTGGATGAAGTCTTTTCTTACTTTTGCTATTTTTTCTATCTCAGACAATAGGATAGAGATATTCTTTTGTATATTCTACTAGATGCCCATTACTTGTGACATCGGGTCTTGGCACACACTCGAGTAGACATTTATTTTTGGGTTGTATTATCACTTTGATACATTATTTATCATTCCTGATCTAAGCATTAAATCTGAGAATCTGTTGCGCTTAATTTAGGTAAAAGTAAAAATGAGAACTTAATTATACTTCTGCATCGGCTTGCCTGACAACAGTGTTAGGCACCATCATGACCTATTATGAAAATGGGTCATGACAACATAGTATCAGAGTACTAGGTTCACGTAGGTCTCACAAATCATGGGCAAACCTAATAGAGTCTTGTAGATCGGTTTGGAGACATATATTTATCTTCGAGAAGCTATAGGGTATTAGGAAAGACTACTCTTTATTCATTTCTTAACGTGCAACAATTGGTATACTAAATTTCCTCTTTTATTTTCTCACAGATGGTGAGGACATACACGGCTGATGTTCTAGACCCGGGCGAAGCCGCTCTCCTGTTGCTAGAGGCCGAGGTAGAGATCGGGGGAGGGAACCGGCTCGTGATAGTGGATGAGGGCATTCTAAATCTATTTCTGTACCACCACCAGCAAATCCCGCGGGAGATCCTATTATCAAAAAGCCGGGCGAGGTGCCCGCAGTTGAGCCGACCCCGGCAGACTTTATGATTGCACCCAGATTTCAGGAGGTCATGGGCCGTATGCTGAGGTTCATGGATACTATGAATCATGTTGGTTTATTTCTAGTAGATATAGCTACCTCAAAGGCGAGAGAGGGAGCACAGACCCCTACTGCTCAGGCTCCTTATCAAGCAGTTGTAGTGTATTAGACTCCGGGTGCACTACTAGCAGATAGGGCCCAGCCAATCACCGTAGTCATGCCCCAGCCCAAAACAGCTGTGGATGGTGACTCGTAGAAGCTATTGGAACGATGGCCTAGACTTTACCCTCCGATCTTCGGGGGCGAGCATCATGAGGATGCTTAGGAATTCATAGACATGTATAGGGACAAACTGCACAATATATTCACTACTTTTCAGCTTGAGGGCAGGGCCCTTATATGGTGGCAGTCCTATGTCCTTGGCAAGCCAGTAGGTTCACCTCCCTTCACTTGGAGTCAGTTCGCACAGTTATTCTTGGACAGGTACATTTTGCCTTCTGAGAGAGAAGAGTTGCGGTATCAGTTTGAGCATCTTGAGCAGGATCAGATGTCTGTGACTGATTATGAGGTGAGGTTTTCTGAGTTGTCTCGCCATGCACTCATGATACTTCCCACAAATACAGAGAGAGTGAGGAGATTTGTTGCGGGTTTGCACCCCGGTATTCGATCAGCTATGGCCTGAGAGTTAGAGATAGGTATTACTAGTGGTTGATATTGCTCGCAGGATTGAGGGATATCGTAATAGGGATAAGGAGAAAATGCAGCAGGATAAGAGGGCTAGATTTTCCGAAGAGTTCAGAGGTGCCCCGACTAGGGGTAGAGGCCAGTTTGGGAGGGATCAGCCCAACAGGCTCCGATACTCAACACTACCACCTAATCAGGGTGCTCTAGCGTGCCCCTATTTTAGCGCTATGCCGGAGAGTTCTTTTCGCCCACCAACTAGTCAAGGCTCCTCCAATGGGTATTCAGGTCCCCGAGATTCTTATGGTTTATATTTTAGTGCTGTGCCGAAGAGTTCATACCACCCATCAGCTATCTAGGCTTCTTCTAGTGGATCTACGGGCTTTCAAAGTCAGTCATCATGGCAGCAGGTCACCGTATCGCGTAGTTGTTTTGAGTGTGGAGACCCTGGTCACATGAGGATATACTGCCCAATACTTCAGGGCAAGGCAGTGCAACAAGGTCAGCAGCCCATGATTTCAGCACCATTTGCCCAGCCACCTAGAGGTGAAGGGCAGGCTAGCAGGGGCCGTCCTAAAGGTGGAGGTCAGACAGGGAATGGTCAGACAGCTACTGCTCAGTCAGGCAGAGGCTAGCCAACCGACACTCTAGCTAGATTCTACGCTCTTCCACCTAGGCCATATGTATTGGCCTCAGATGTCATCATCACATATATTATTTTTGTCTGCGGTAGAGATGCTTCGGTATTATTTGATCCAGGGTCCACTTATTCCTATGTACATCATGGTTTGCTCGATTCTTTGTTATTCCTCCTACACCTTTAGGCACTCATGTTCATGTGTCCACTTATGTATGCGATTCCGTGATTGTAGACCGAGTCTACCAGTCCTGTGTGGATACATCATGTAGCTTCGAGACTAGAGCAGATCTCATGTTGCTGGATATGATTGATTTTAAGGTCATCCTAGGCATGGATTGGTTGTCTCCATATCACGCCGTACTACATTTCCATGCCAAGACTGTTTCACTAGTGATGCTAGCGTTGCCGAGGTTAGAGTAGAAGGGTTCCATAATTGATACCCCTAGTAGGGTTATTTCTTTCTTGAAGGCTCGACGTATGGTCGAGAAAAAGGTGTTTGGCCTATCTAGCATATGTTCGAGACACTGCCGCAGAGTTTTCAGAGATTGATTTAGTTCATATAGTCTGATAGTTCGCCGATGTGTTTCTTTCTGATCTTCCTGGCATGCCACCAGATCGTGATATTGATTTTTGTATCGATTTGGCTCTAGCTACCCAACCTATATCTATTCCACCGTACTGTATGGCTCCGAAGGAGATGAAAGAGCAGCTTGAGGAGTTATTGGTGAAGGTGTTTGTTAGGCCCAGTATGTCACCTTGGGGTACACCAGTGTTATTTGTGAAGAAGAAAGATGGGACTATGTGGATGTGCATTAATTACAACTAGTTAAACAAAGTCACCATCAAGAACAAATATTCATTGCCTCATATTGATGAACCAGTTATAGGGTGCTAGGGTGTTCTATAAGATAGGCTTGAGGTTAGGGTACCATCAACAGAAGATTCGGGATTCGGATGTTTCGAAGACTGCATTCAAGACTAGATATGGCCATTACGAGTTTCTGGTGATGTCCTTTGGCTTGACTAATGCCCCATCAGCATTTATGGATTTGATTAACAGGGTGTTCAGGCCTTATATTGATTCCTTCATTATCGTCTTCATTGATGACATCTTGATATACTCACGTAGCCTGGGGGAGCACGAGCAACATCTGAGACTAGTGCTTCAAACCTTGCGAGAACAGAAGTTATATGCTTAGTACTCCAAGTGTGAGTTTGGATAGAGTCTGTGGAAATCGTGGGACATATTGTGTCAGGAGAGGGTATTAAGGTAGACCCCAAGAAGATTGAGGCAGTTCAGAGTTGGCCACGCCCCACCTTAGTGACCGAGATTAGGAGTTTCCTAGGGTTAGCAGGTTATTACAGATGGTTCATGCAAGGTTTTTGATATATTGCATCACCTCTCAACAGATTGACCTATAAGGGTTCTCCTTTCCATTGGTCCGATGATTGCGAGGCAAGCTTCTAGAAGCTCAAGACGGTCTTGACTATAACACCAGTCTTTATGTTGCCTTCTGGTTCAGGGATGTATATAGTGTATTGTGACGCTTCGCGCGTTATCTTGGGTTGTGTATTGATGTAGGAGGGACGAGTTATTGCATATGCCTCATATCAGTTGAATATCATGAGAGTAATTATCCCGTGCATGATCTGTAGTTGGCGGTGATTGTTCATGCTCTTAAGATATGGAGGCACTACCTATATGGGGCTTCATGTGAAGTTTATACTGATCATCGCAACTTGCAGCATTTGTTGAAGTATAGGGATCTTAATTTGAGGTAGCGCATGTGGCTTGAGTTACTGAAGTATTATGACACCACAATTCTTTATCATCCGGGCAAGGCAAATGTGGTCGCGTATTCCTTAAGCAGAAAGGATGAAAGTATGAGCAGTTTGGCATTCACTCCAGCAGGGGATAGAACACTAGCTTTGGATTGGCTAACCGACTAGTGAGGTTGGACATTTCAGAGCCCAGTCAAGTTCTTGCATGTATGGTTGCTCAGTCTTCATTACTAGGCCAGATAAAGGTCCGACAGTTCGATGATCCATATTTGGTAGTTCTCAGAGACAAGGTGCTTTAGGGAGGTTCGAAGGAAGTTTTTATTGGCAAGGATGGTGTTTTGCGGCTTCAGGGTCGTCTATGTGTTCCTAACGTCGATGGTCTGAGGGAGAGGATACTAAAGGAAGCACACAGTACTCGGTATTCCATCCACCCTGGGGCTACGAAGATATATCGTGACTTGAGGTAGCTTTACTGGTGACGGAGGATGAAGAAATACATAGTGGAGTATGTAGGTGTTTGAATTATCATCAGGTCAAGTATGAACATCAGAGACCGGGTGGCCTACTTCAATAGATGCATATACCAAAGTGGAAGTGGGAGCGCATTACCATGGATTTCGTAGTTGGGTTGCCGCGGACCTTGCGAAAGTTTGATTCAGTATGGGTCATCGTTGATAGGTTAACCAAGTCGGGCCACTTCATTCCAGTGGCTACTCCTTATACATCAGAAAGGTATGCTCAAATTTATATTTGGGAGATAGTCCCATTGCATAGTGTGCATGTTTCTATTATATCCGATAGAGGCCCTCAGTTCACTTCCCATTTTTAGAGAGTCGTTCAGAGTGAGTTGGGTACCAGTGTAGATCTTATCACAGCAGTCCATTCTTAGACCGACGGGCAGTTAGAGCGGACAGTACAGATTCTAGAGGATATGTTTAGAGCATGTGTGATTGACTTTGGAGGGGCGGTGGGACCAGTTCTTGCCCTTGGCGGAGTTAGCATATAACAATAGCTATCAGTCCAGCATTGAGATGTCTCCATATGAGGCTCTATATGGTCGTTGTTGTCGCTCTCCTATCGGATGGTTCGAGCCTGGTGAGGCTAAGTTGTATGGTACAGAATTGGTACCAGATGCCTTGGATAATGTGAAGTTGATTTAGGGGAGGCTTTGCACAGCTTAGTCTAGATTGAAGAGTTACGCGGATCAGAAGGCGCGTGATGTATCATTTATGGTTGGCCAGAAGGTTCTTTTGAAAGTCTCGCCCAAGAAGGGCATTATGAGGTTTCGGAACAAGGGCAAGTTGAGCCCAAGCTTATCGGGAGTTCATCCAGTTTTCATGTGTCGATACTTTGAAAGTATCATGCCGACTTTTCCCATGTGTTAGATTTCAGTACTATTCAGTTGGACGAGAGCTTGGGGTATGAGGAAGAGCTAATTGCCATTATTTATAGACAGGATTGCCAGTAGATATCCAAGATGATTTTCGCAGTAAAGGTCCACTAGAGGGGCCAACCAGTCGAGGAGGCAACATGGGAATCCGATGAGGACATGCAGAGCAGATATCCCTATTTATTTAGCATCTCACGTACTTTTCTATGTCCGTTCGAGGATGAACGTTTGTTTAAGAGGTGGAGAATGTAACGAGCCGCCTGGTCATTTTGCCATTTAGAATCTCGTTCCCTTAAACGAGACTGATTTGATGAGAAACGGGACTGATTTGATGTGATTTAAACGTTCAATTGTAAAGATAGGAATTTGGGTGTTCTTAAGGATTTCATGCGTTTAGGAGTTGAATCCGTGGGTTTAGGTGTTATTTCGATAATTTGATCGCCCGAACACGTAAGTACAATATTGTTGGACTTGTGTGAGCATTCAGAGTGGGGCCCCGAGGGCTCGTGTGAGTTTCGAGCATGGGTTTGGAATAGAAAAACACACCAGTTATTTGGTGTTTTTTCTGCTGCTACAAGTTTCGCAATTGCGATCTCGAAATTGCAAGGATAACATCACATATGTGATGAGGCTGGATGGGGGCAGTGGCTGCATGTGCGACTTTTGCTTCGCATTTGCAAACCCAACAGGGTCCGCATTTACGACCCTCCATCACAATTGCGATCAAGGCAGAGGGGAGCCGGTTCAGATTTGCGAACATATTATCGCAATTGTGACTTTGCATTTGCGAGCTTGATGTCACAAATACGACATCAGAGACCTGAGCCCAGCTTTTAAAACGGTACTTAGGCCATTTATTTCATTTTGTCTCTACACTTGAGAGATTTGGGAGCTTTCAAAGAGGGGATTTTATCATAGCATTGTGAGGTAAGTTATTTCTACTTAAATTAAGTTTAATACTCGAGCTTTGGGTAGATTAACACCTAGAGATTTGGAAAAATCAAAGGGTTAGAGCTAAACCTATGATTTTAATAAAACTTGGATTTAACCACGAAATTTGTTACGGAATTAACTAAAAATCATATATTAGTGATCCTTAGGTTGTAGAGAATAACTTCCTTCGAAAAATTTCGCAATCCGGGCTCGGGTCGGATTTTAAGAAACTTGTGTTAAGGGTCGGGAAATTACTTAAATAGTTAGATTTCGATCTTGTGAGTCTATATTGACTAGTTCCTCCTTAATTTAACTAGTTTGGGATTGCTCGGCTTCAAATTGAGGATTCGGTCTCGTTATTGGCATTGAAAGTATACTTTGAAGCGATGTAATTCTCCTTTCTAACCTTTTAAGAGGGAATTGTCCCCATAGGTACAATAATTGAGTAATTGCTACTAAATGCGGGGGCTACGTACGCACTGGGTGATGAGAGTCCGTATGTAGCTACTATTAAGTTAATTTTCCGGCTAGTCTAGGACCTACATCATGCTATAATTGTGAATATCTCTATAATTATTGCTAATAAGATCACTTAGGATATGCTAAAGACTTGAAAAGGAATAATAGTGAACATGTATACTTGTGGAACCATTGTATGGATTTATTTGAATATTAATGCGCCTTTGTGTGTACTCTTGATACTTCTTGTTATTTATGGATCAGGACAATCGCCTCGGTATAAATAAATACATCTATGATTCGCGTCGTTCGTGTCTCGGTAGTGCACAATTTATTTTCTGTTGGATCGGACCATCGACCTCGGCATAATGTGCGTATTATATCTATGTGAAATCTTGTACATGACCTGTTTGCTAAGTATTTTGAAATGTAAACAGCCAACTGAAATGTTGTTAAGAATCTGACCTTCACTTCTTGTCATAAACTATTAATTTTGGTAATCCCTATGCTTAGCATAACACTTTATTATATTATTTGACTCTAGTAAGTATCAAGTCGACCTCTCGTCTCTACTTCTTCGAGATTAGATGAGATATTTACTGGGTACATATTATTTATGTACTCATACTACGCTTCTGTGCTTAATTGTAAAGGATCTGAGGCAGGTTCATCTGGCTACCAGTCTGGTGCACGCCCCTGAGTCATAGGCCAAGACTTTCACGGTGAGCTGCTCGCTTCTTATAACGTTCAGCAACCGAATGGAGTCTTTTTTTTTTTTACTTTTGTTGTCTTTTCTATCTCACATAGTAGGATAGAGATATTCTTTTGTATATTCTACTAGATACCCATTACTTGTGACACCAGGTCTTAGCACACACTCGAGTAAACATTTATTTTTGGGTTGTATTATCACTTTGATACATTATTGATCATTCTCGATCTAAACTTTAAATCTGAGAATCTGTTACACTTAATTTGGATAAAAGTAAAAATGAGAACTTAATTATACTTCCGCGTTGGCTTGCCTGACAATAGTGTCAGGCGCCATCATGACCTGTTATGAAAATGGGTCGTGACATGTGTTGTAGTAAGTTTCAAGGAAACTTATTCAGTTTCCAAAGTATACGCGAAAGTGGTTGATTATATGAGACCATAAATAAAGGAAAGATTTTATATCTTCTATTACTACAACTTGTAGTTGGGTAATATGTACGTGAAAAGCTACCCGCTTTATTCTTCAGTTTGTACTACACAAATAAAAGAAACCACAACAAAGTAAATGTTTATTGATAGAAAACTCATATCATAATAAACTTGAAATTTATTGATAATTGAACACGTCATGGTGTAAACCTGAACTTTATCATTATTGATAATTTATCCAGTTGGCATAACTAGTTTAGACATATCAATTTAAGTATGATGTGCAGAAATAATAGAGAATTCACATGGGTAAATATTAAAGTATTAGAAAATTCTTTATGAATTCTCTTATATTGCTTGTTCTCATTAATTAAAAGATCAACTAAAATTGGGATTGAATCTCATGAATGCTGGAAATATCAAAGGTGAATATGGGCACATTCACCTGCCATGTATACCGCATAAGATGCATCTATAAGATAGTTACATGTCTGATTATTATTAACCCGCAACATGATATTTACGAGGTAACTTGCTCAATAATCTGATTTAGAGCATAATTTTCAAATTTTTTATATTCAAGATAATTCATCTTGATAAGTTGGTTTACATCACAATTGGTTTAAAAAAATAATTTATTGTGTGTCTCCACTTAATAGCTAAACAATTATTTATGAGAACAAAATTTTAATATCAATTTGATATACGTTATATACCAAAGGATATTATTTTCTCACCTCACAAGTAATTCGAGGTCAGGAACCAAATAATTCCATCTTATTATTATTGATGTGCGATGTATATTTTGATTAACACAATAACGCACAAAGATGAATTTTCAAAAATTGAGGCAGTAAGTTAGTTTTTCTAACATGGGAGGGAGACAAGATAAACAATTGAGAAAACGTTATGTGAAATAAATTATCATGTGTATATTTAGACCCTCGAATAAAATAATATGAACTTGAAGTTCATAAAATGATAATTCTTTTGCAATATATTGCGAAGCATAAGTAACTATATTCTTATTGCAAATGACCATATTAAGTCCTAGAAGGACAAAGTCTATGGTACGCTTAAAGCCTATTGACAATGAGTTTCAAATAAACACCTTGATAAAAAAGATGAGCAGATGATCATAATAAAGAAGACAAGTGATCTAGAAGATCACATGACATAACACTTCATAATATCTTATGAGAGATTCAGATACATGAGTATATGAATAAAGATATCTCTATGTTATGTCTTTATGAAAAATAAGAAGGTTGGAACCGATATAAAATCTTTGTCATTGACATTAATTATAGAACTAAATTTATATGAGGATATTAAGTCTGGAGAAACAATTCAAATAGAATTTGGTTTCATATGAAAGACAAGTAGTTTTGGACATGCAGTTCAAACAATTAAAAGTATAAAGTCAATGGTGTGTGCTATTATCTTTATGTATCTTATATGTCTGGCATCACATAAAAACTTAATGTAAATCTAAAGTCTATTTATATGGCCTTTTGAGTACACTTATATGGCAATACATGAACGATTTAAAATGTTGATAGCATATGCACTTCTTGGAGAATTTTTTGGTCAGACCACATCCTAAGTGCAATTTGTGCACAAAGATATCTTGTTATTACTATAAG
This sequence comes from Nicotiana noctiflora, assembly GCA_032618575.1. Lineage (NCBI taxonomy): Eukaryota > Viridiplantae > Streptophyta > Magnoliopsida > Solanales > Solanaceae > Nicotiana > Nicotiana noctiflora. The sequence goes on from JASVEL010002124.1 coordinate 95,000, forward strand.
CATGATAATTTCAAGGTGCAACATATTCATTGGAGATAATATGGTAGATTTATTCACCAAATCTTTGTTGACGCCAACCTTCAAGAAACTAGTGCACAAGATTGGGATGTGAAGGCTCAAATATGTGAACTGATACTCTCATCACAGAGAATTAATGCTCGTTGCACTCTTTTTTCTTTACAAAGTTTTGTCTCACTATTTCGTTGCAAGGCTTTTAATGAGGCAACCAAAATGCGTATTGTTAGATATGTGTACTCTTTTTTCTTTTCCGGAATTTTTTTCCATTGTATTTTATTTTTGTTAAGATTTTAACGAGACATATTATATGTTGAATAGACATTCAGGGGGAGTGTTGTAAATATAATATTATTTATGGTGAATGTCTATACCTAGAGAGATTTTAGGAGTTTATTACTTAGTGCCTAAGTCACTATTTCCCTATAATATATGGTTCTACTCTATTATAATTCATTCCAAATCAATAAAAAAATTATCTCCCTACTTTTCTCTGCAATATTTTTCTTCTTCTTTTATTGTTTTATAACAGTTATTTAATATTTTATTTATGTCATACCACATTCTTATGTCATCTTACTACCGTCCCTTTGTGCCGAAAACAAACTGATCCTGGGTAAAGTTTCGAGCCGAGACAATTTTTTTCTTAAAAATCGGTAAGAGGCATAAATAAAACGATCTCTAACCTTAATATATATTTTAGTACAAGTGTACAACATGGCAACAACTACTTAGAATTTTTAGAAATCATTTGGTGCGATAAATAAGTAAAAATAATCCTAAGTGTTAAGAATAGAATTTTATTTGGAGTGAATGTCTATCTTGTGGAGAGTTTTACTTTGTGACTAAGTCATATTTCTCCTATAAATAAAGGGGTCTTACCCCATTGTAAATCATCCCGAAATTCAATAAGAATTCTCTCTCCCTACTTTTTTCTACAATATTGTTCTTGTTCTTTTATTATTTCATAACACGTTATCAGCACGAGACTCTAACTAATTGAGTAGAAACTTTGGGATTGAAGCCTTTCTTATTCATGCGTCTAATTCCTTGTGGGATTCTACCACAAATTATCTTAGTATTTAAAGGAAGCTGGAACTCAATAATTTTATACAAAAGGCTCCATACGAAATTGATGGCACATGATGACTGCTACTTTAATAGATTGTGTATTTGCTTCTTGATAGGTGGCAGTAAAGGAAAAGAGAAAGATTAGGTACAATCTCACAAAACGTTGATTTTCAAATCAAAAGCTTATGATTGATCATCGGCAGCCGAGAATTACACAGAAGGAGAAAATTATGCTATTTTTAAGATTTCTAAACTCTGAGTAAGTATTTCACTTTATATTTTTTTATGTTATTGAAATTCTATAATTTCATTTTAAATACAAACAAATATGGATACCTCACAAAGCAAATTTGGATTAAAGTTCAATTATAAAAATATTTGTTTGGTTGATTCATGTACAACACATACAATACTCAAAGAGAAGAAATATTTCTCGCATTTAAGTATGTGTAAGGCAGATGTTACTACAATTTCTGGTAGTAGTAAATTAATTGAAGGCTCCGGAAAAGCTACTATAACTCTGCCTATGGGAACAATACTTATCATAGAGAATGCAATGTTCTCCTCCAAGTCCAAGAGGAACTTGTTGAGTTTTAAAGATATCCGTCGAAATGGATATCATATTGAGACAATAGATGAGAATAATCTTGAATATCTCATCATTACCAAAAATGTCTCCGGCCAGAAAAGGGCTATTGAGAAGTTCCCATCTTTGTCTTGTGGCCCTGTATTGGACAAGAATTAGTGCAATTGAGGCACATTCTATTGTAAACCAAAAGGTTATCGATTCCAATACTTTTGTACTTTGGCATGATCGATTGGGACACCCTGGATCAATTATGATGAGACGAATCATAGAAAACTCAAATGGGCATCCATTAAAGAATTTAAAGATTCTTTTAAATGATGAATTTTCTTGCACTTCTTGTTATCAAGGCAAGTTAATTATTAGACCATCACCAACAAAGGTTGGAATTGAGTCACCTGCGTTTTTGGAACGTATACAAGGAAATATTTGTAGACCTATTCACCCACCTAGTGGGTCGTTCCGATATTTTATGGTCTTGATAGACGCATCCTCTAGATGGTCTCATGTGTGCCTATTGTCATCTCGCAACCTCGCGTTTGCAAAATTAATGGCACAAATAATTCGATTACGGGCACAATTTCACTGATAATCCAATTAAGTCTATTAGACTTAATAATGCTGCTAAGTTTTCATCCCAAGCATTTAATGATTATTGCTTATCAATTGAGATAAAAGTGGAACATCCTGTAGCTCATGTTCACACTCAAAATGGTCTTGCGGAGTCTTTAATTAAACGTCTGCAATTGATAGGAAGACCGTTACTCATGAAAACGAGGCTGCCCACTTCTGTTTGGGGTCACGCCATTTTGCATGCAGCAATGCTAGTTCGTCTCAGACCGACAAATTATCATAAATATTCCCCGTTGCAATTAGTTTTGGGTCATGAACCTAATATATCCCATTTAAGAACTTTTGGATGCGCGGTATATGTGCCTGTAGCACCGCCATATCGCACCAAAATGGGCCCGCAAAGAAGGTTAGGAATATATGTTGGGTTTGAATCGCCCTCCATTATTCTCTACCTCGAGCCATTAACGAGAGATTTATTTACTGCACGATTTGCAGACTGTCGATTCGATGAGACACTTTTCCCAAAATTAGGGGGAGAAGTTGGTGAAACCAAACAGGAAATTTTGTGAAAAATCCATCATTATCTCATCTTGATCCACGTGCCTCTATTTGTGAAAAAGAGGTACAAAAGATTATTCATTTGCAGAGAATAGCAAATCAAATGCCCGATGCATTTACGGATATGAAAAGGATAACAAAATCACATATCCCTGCGGAGAATGTTCCAATCCGTATTGATGTCCCTATTGGACAATCTTCTAGTGTCATAGCTAATGAGTCAAAAGCACGCATGAAACGTGGCGGACCATTAGGTTCCAAAGATCGAAATCCTAGAAAAAGGAAAATAAATGATCAAAATGACACTATGAAAGAATCTCATGAAGAAATCCACGACTTAATAAATTCTGAGATTCATGAGGAATCCACCGAGCCCGAGACTCAAGAAAATAAGGAACTATCAATAAATCCAATCGATATTGAGACAAATTTGAATCGATTGGATATAGTGGTGGATTATGTCTTTGCATATAATGTTGCATCCAGCATTATGCAAGAAAATGAGGATCTTGAACCTCAATATGTTGGAGAATGTCGACAAAGACTTGATTGGCCAAAATGGCAAGAAGCAATCCAATCAGAGTTGAATTCACTTGCAAAACGTGAAGTTTTTGGGCCTGTAGTCCAAACACCTAATGGTGTTAAGCCTGTTGGCTATAAATGGGTCTTTGTACGCAAGAGAAATGAGAAACATGAGGTACAAAGATATAAGGCACGCCTTGTTGCACAAGGATTTTCACAAAGACCTGGTGTTGATTATGAAGAGACATATTCACCCGTTATAGATGTTATAACATTCCGTTATCTCATTAGTTTTGCTGTCCATGAAAAACTTGACATGCATTTAATGGATGTGGTTACTGCCTACCTTTACGGCTCACTTGATAATGAGATATACATGAAAATTCCCGAGGGCTTCAAAATGCCTAATAATTCAAAATCCTGGGAAATGTTTTCAATCAAATTGCAAAGATCTTTGTATGGTCTAAAGCAATCAGGACGAATGTGGTATAATCGTCTTAGTGAGTATTTATTAAAGGAAGGCTATATAAATGATGCCATTTGCCCATGTGTTTTCATAAAGAAAACAACATCGGAATTTGTTGTACTTGCAGTATATGTTGATGACATAAACCTTATTGGAACTCCTATAGAACTCCAAAAGGCAATTGATTATTTAAAGAAGGAGTTCGAGATGAAAGATCTCGGAAAGACAAAATTATGTCTTGGTTTGCAAATTGAACATTTGGCAAACGGAGTTTTTGTTCATCAATCTACCTACATAGAAAAGGTATTGAAACGGTTTTACATGGATGGAGCACATCCATTAAGTACTCCGATGGTTGTTCGATCACTTGATGTGAACAAAGATCCATTCTGACCTCAAGAAGAGAATGAAGAGCTACTTGGTCCTGAAGTACCATATCTTAGTGCAATTGGTGCACTAACGTATCTTGCCAATACTACAAGGCCTGACATAACTTTTCGAGTTAATGTCTTAGCAAGATATAGCTCTGCTCCCACAAGGAGACATTGGAATGGGATCAAACACATATTGCGGTATCTAAAAGGGACTACCGATATGGGCTTATTTTATGGCAATAATTGCAGTTCCGATCTTGTTAGTTATGCTGATGCTGGGTATTTATCCGACCCACACAAGGCTCGATCTCAAACAGGTTATGTGTTTACCTGTGGAGGCACTGTCATATCTTGGCGATCGACTAAGCAATCAATTGTGGCTACTTCATCTAATCATGCTGAGATAATTGCTATTCATGAAGCAAGTCGAGAGTGCGTGTGGTTAAGGTCTATAATACATCTTATTCGAGATAAATGTGGTGTGAAATGTGACAAGTTACCCACTATTTTGTATGAAGACAATGCGACATGCATAGCTCAATTGAAGGGAGGATTCATAAAAGGAGATAGGACAAAGCACATTTCACCAAAATTATTTTTCACACATGATCTTCAAAAGAATGATGATATTAATGTGCAACAGATTCGTTCAAGTGATAATATGGCTGATTTGTTCACAAAATCTCTACCGACGTCAACCTTCAAGAAGCTAGTGTACAAGATCGGGATGCGAAGGCTTAAGGATGTGAATTGATGCTCTCATCAGGGGGAGTTAATGCGCGTTGCACTCTTTTTCCCTTACAAGGTTTTGTCCCACTGGGTTTTCCTTGCGAGATTTTTAACGAGGCAACCAAAAGGCGTATTATTAGATATGTGTACTCTTTTTCCTTTTCTAGATTTTTTTCCCATTGGGTTTTATTTTAGTTAAGGTTTTAATGAGGCACATTACTTATTGAGTAGACATTCAAGGGGGGGTGTTAAGAATAGAATTCTATTTGGAGTGAATGTCTATCTTGTGGAGAGTTTTACTTTGTGATTAAGTCATATTTCTCCTATAAATAGAGTGGTCTTACCCCATTGTAAATCATCCCAAAATTCAATAAGAATTCTCTCTCCCTACTTTTTTCTACAATATTGTTCTTGTTCTTTTATTATTTCATAACACTAAGATAAATTTTAGTATTATTTTATTCTTTATTTGGTTGCTAATCCATAAATAAGTTAATATACAATTAAAAATAATATCGATATAATTTATACATCTCAATCCTATTATATGTTATTCCAAAATAAAGTAGTAATATTAATAATTATAGGATTGATACAATATATAGTGAGATTCAATTTCAACATAACTAATTTTAACTTGTATTCAAATCAAACAACCCCATATTTCAGTATCTCATCTTACGGTGGAAAATTCAAACCACAAATACGAGTATCGGTAAAAAGACAGAGCAAATTGGTGCATACAATATATTGTATTTTAAGTAATTCAAAAGAGTTTAGTAAAAAGTTGGGGGGGGGGGGGGGTTCTTACAAATAACACGTAGTTTAGTACAAGTACATGGTGCGGCAACGACAACTTGAATTTCTTATCTCACTGTATAAAATTTAAACCACAATAAGAACAAGAGTAGAAAAAACCTAGATTACATCGAAAAAAACTGTCTTTTAGTTTACTATAAACAGCAAAAAAAAAAAAGGAGTACTCACTATTGTTTCACAAGTAGGGGTATTTATAAAAATCCGAAAAATCGAACCAAATCGAAAACCAAATCAAACCGACTGAAAAAATCGATACTTTTTTATTTCGTTTGGTTTTGGTTTTGAAATTTAAAAACCGATCAAATTTGATTTGATTTTGGTTTTAATAAAAAAATACCGAACCAACCAAATATATGAGTAGTTATTTTAAATTTAGAATTACACACACACACACACACATATATATATATATATATATATATATATATATATATATATATACAAAGTTTCAATTTTTTTTATAGTAAATGTTAATCGTTTGCACTTTTAATACAGTTCTTTATCTTTATAGTCTAGTTTGATTGGTAATTTTTTTTAATTAAATGTAAGAATCTATTTTCCGTTAAAATAACATTAAATTATTCATCCCTATTTGATTCAATTATCATAAATATATCTTGATAAATAATAAATTTCTCAAAGAGCAATTGCTTTAATAGTGTTACGCTACAAATACGATCGTCAAAATATGTATTTGATAATGTATGTCTTATATTTAATAAAAAAATTAAAAAATAACCGAAAAAATAAAAAAATTAATATAAACCGAATCGAGAAAAAATTAACTTAATTAATTTGGTTAGTTCTAACATTTAAAAAACTAATTTACTTAATTTAATTTATTTCACCAAAAAAAAAAAACAAACAGCTAGCTTTCTTATACTTGTCAAAGTTGGTAAGATATCTTTGGTTTCCTACTCCTGCCGTTAGCTTCAGTTTTACAGCAGACAAACTCAAAAGGAAAGCAGAAAGTCATCACACACTCTCTCTCTCTCTTTCTCTTTCTCTTTCTATAACATAGCAAAGAAAAAAAAAAAACATGCAAAACCCAAATTTCCCCTTAATTCACTCCATTCCCATGAACCCACCTCTTCTCTACTTAGTTCACTCTATTCTTTTTCCTTCTTCTTAGACTTTGTTCTTCTTCTTCATGGCTGTTTCTGACATTAAGCAAGTATTGCAATTCTTGAAAAATAATGGGTTTTCAGAATCAGAATCAGCTCTTATGGAGGATATTATGGAGAAATCTGAATTGGGTTCATTGGATTATGAAAGATTCTTGTTTCCTATGATTCCGCCCCCACCTCCTCTTAAGATTCCTTCTGCTAGGCGTCTTGATGACTTAATTTCTGCTACCATTAATCACTCCAACTCTGTTTCTTCTGATGAGGAATTTGTCAGCTTGGATTCTTCTACTACCGATTTTTGCTCCTCTGGTAAATTAAAGTGATTCTGATTCTTTATGACAACAACTTGTGTTTCTCTTTCTGGAATATTTATTTACTGCTTTGTTGATTGTGCAAAAGCTAAAATAAAACTTACCCAATTCAGACTTTACTATTTGTCACAATTTGTAATTTCTTTTATAGGACGTTATTGATGTAACTATATAGAACTTTTGCCCCTGGAAATGGATGCTTGTCATTTAACCTTTAATTTCTAAGACTTGCTCTTTATTCCATTTCGAAAAGATGATTTTAACATTCTGGAGTATTGCAAAATTAATAGTAATATTTTTAGATTAATGTGACCCAAGAAATGATCATCTTGTGTTATTGCAACTTTTGGTCAACACTTTGTGATTATTTCCTTTGTTTTTGTCTCTTCTGCATATTTTTTTAGGTTTATCCTGTTGTCTCTGGTGCAGAATTTACAAATCCATATGGAATTCCTACTACGACCGCTCTAAGTTCTCAAGCATCGTCCGATAGATTATCTCAATTTGGTACTGCAAGAGATTACCCTGATTTTGATATGCAAAATGACCTGTTTTGGTACCGCGAGAAAGATGAAGATTTTCCTATGCCACCTTACTTTGGAAGCTCGGATGGTCTTGCGGGCCCTAGTGAGGACAAGTTTGTGATGACTGAAGTGTCCGAGAAACAGAAAGCCACAAGTCCCACTTGGGGTTATAAATCGGACGGATGGCCTATAGACACAATGCACAATGGGCAAGATGTAGGCCTGGACGATTACTATCATTTGGATAAACGAAAGCAACTTGAAGGAAAAGGCGGTGAAGAAGAATTTAGCTGTTCATCCCCACTTTGTGCTTGCTGCAAGGGGCCAAAGGGGATTTATGGATGTGATCCTGATGACACAAATGTCAATCTAACTGGGGCTAATTATTTAGAGTATGAACCAACGAGTGAGAGGAAAACTGAAGATAGAAACAATTATTCAATTAAAACAAGTTGCAACGCTGACTTGGTTGGAGATCTCAGAGGTACCCCTGACCTTCAACCTAAGGCTATTGACAAAGATTACTACTCATATGTACGGGAAGATTACGAGCCAACAGATGATATATTAGAGGATAGGGAGGGTATTGAACGTGATGCAGCAGCAGATGAAGAGGGAGGTGCTACATCAGATGAACTTTTGATGTTTGAAGGCGAAGATGAGTTTGAAGTATTTAATCTGAGGATTATACACAGAAAAAACAGGTTCGTTTTCATATATGCATACCTCCAAATTCTAAGTCCAATATGGACGAGTGAGTGAAAAGAAGGTGTTTTTTATAGGACTTGAGAGCAATGTTTGTTTGATAATATATATTCAGCGTGTATATCACATCAAGCTCTAATTTCATCATTTATTCTTGGCACTAAAGTTGTTCTAACATTTAATGTAGATATTGAGATTGTTTCTTGCAGGTTATTTGTAGAGAATATTTGTACTTATTTTTTCTCCCCCATACGTAGGACTGGATTTGAGGAGAGCAAGGATCTGCCTATTGTTTTAAATAGCATTATCGCTGGTAGATACTATGTAACAGAATACCTTGGTTCAGCTGCATTCAGCAAAGTCATTCAGGCTCATGATATGCACACCGGAATAGACGTTTGCTTGAAGATAATAAAGAATGACAAGGACTTCTTTGATCAGAGTTTAGATGAGATTAAGCTTCTCAAGTTTGTGAACAAGAATGACCCTTGTGATGAGCACCATATACTGCGACTATATGATTACTTCTACCATCAGGTATGCTTGGGAAAATGTTTGTTTTTTTTGAGTCCTTTACTTTGTATCAAGACTTATAAAGACAGATCAGCATTCAGAAGTTACCATTTTTCTGTTTTTGATATAAGGCAGAGGTGCGTAGAAAGGACAACTATAAAGTTACAAACCAATCGAAATGTACAGCCACTTTTAGTGGCAGATTTACTGGCATATCTTGTCCGGAGGAATCTCTTGCTATCAAGGATTTTACGTTGTTCGCACTAATAGCCATCTCTAAACTTTCTGGTTACAAACTGATAGTTAAAAAAGTTTCTCCTCATTCTTTTAAGTACCAATAATCCTCTGCTGGGTATCTGGCCTGTAACTCCTATCTGTCTATTTGGTATGTAAAATACCCTCTGGAACTCAAGGCCATGTCATCGTTATCTTCTTAATATCATATAATCTTGAAAGGTTTGTCAATGAGAAGCTTACACTTGTCTCTTAAAGTAATTACTCCCTCCGTTTCAATTTATATGAACATTTTGATTGAGCCCGGGGTTTAGGAAAGGAAGATTTTTGAGACCTTTGGTTTTAAATATGCCATATCATTTGTGCAGATCTCAGACTTTTAAAACTTGTGGTCTTAAACATGTCATAGCATTTGTATGGCTATGAAAACTTTTTAGAGGAAATGTTTCCAAATTTAGAAAGGTAGTCATTCTTTATGGAACGGACTAAAAAAGAAATATGATCACATTAACTGGAACGAAGGGAGTAACTCATTTGGGAAATCAACAGAGAGTTGTGTTTTCTTATTATAGTGACAGGCCAACAGTGTATACTATGTAGCCAAAGGTCGTGTATAACACTTGTTGTCCTTACGTTTTACCCAAGTCGTAAGTTTCGACCATAAGCTTTTTCTTTTTAAACATATAATGCTTATTGTCTTTCTCAATATTAATGACCTATCAATAACGTCTCGGTTAACTTTTAGCAGGATTGCTTTACAAACTACATTTTGTATTAAAAAGGATTTTAAAGGAAAGAAGAAAGAGAGAAATTTGTTTTTGAAGGAAATTAAGCCCCCAGGGCAATGGGCTAGTGGTTAGAGCTCAGCACGTGATATGTGGGTTAACCGCATGTCACAGGTCTGAACCTGTCACAGCCTAGTATTTAGTGCAGAAGGATAGAGAGAGGGGTCCATTATCACTCAAGCTTCGAACCATGCGCCATTGGCGGGGATATTTAAAAAAGAATAATGAAGGAAAAGGATGTCAATTGGAAAAACAACGAGATAATCAATGTTGCGAATATCTGTAATATAGACCTCCTGGATGATTTTTCTTTTAATGAAATATTTACAGTACCTTTTACTCTTAAGAAAAAACAACAAAATAAATCAAAAAGATTCCTAAAAGTGGCTGCTTTCTACCACCACATCAGCCACCAATGCTTGTCGTGCAATCTGCTACTCATGACTTTCTCTCTTTTGCATTTCCAGTTAGCTCTTTTTCTCATGACTTCATAAAAAAGGTTTATGTTTTTCCTTCATTTATCTCAATCTTTTTAAATAGGAAATGCAATTGAATGGTATCTCAATAAAAGTTTAGCAGAATGCTAAGGAAGGTCATAAGTGTTGATTGCTAGAGATTAAAGGTTTTATATGATATAAGAATATAGTGTAATAGTGTATATGTGTGCATGTGTACGTACATACATATGTTTTATAAGGCTAAAACCGTAAACACCGGTATTGAAACATTAGAATTTTGATTTGATCAAGATTGGATATAAGATGGCTGAATTTGTCTTTTCATCTTCTTGAGCTGAGGGTCCATTGGAAACAACCTCTGCCCCGTCGGGGTAGAGGTAAGGTTTGCATACACACTACCCTCCCCAGATCCCACTTGTGGGACTGTACTGGGTTGTTGTTATTGTTATTGTTGTTGCTTTCTTAAAGACTTTGGAAGAAGAGTTTTTGAGAAGGGCATCTTTTGTCATTTTGTTGTTTAGCCCTTGGATTAGTAATTTAGGGGTTAAAAATTATAACAGAATTTGGTAATAATTCCGGAATTGCTTCTACTGGAATCGAAAATTCAATAAACCACGGGATAAAATAATCCCACATTTTATTCCCCGATTGTTATCCCTTATCCTTGTAACCAAATGACCCCTAAGTGTGATATTGCACCCTCTATTAATTATGATCATTTCTAGTCTTGTTCAATTTCGTATGACTTCATATCTTGGGACGTAGAAACGCAACATTCACAGTCATATAACATTGTTCATTTATTTGTTACCTTAGGATATATATTGAAATCACCAATGAATGTTGCTATACTGCTCTCTTGGTTTACGTCCAGCTCACACATCATTGGTATCTTATCTTCTGATGTTATAATATGCAGGAGCACCTATTTATTGTTTGTGAACTTCTCCGAGCAAATTTATATGAATTTCAGAAATACAACCGAGAATCTGATCTAGAGCCTTATTTTACAATGAGGAGACTGCAGGTCCGTATTTGAATAGTAAACTAGAATTTGTCAGCAAAACCACAAAAGATATCTAAGTAAAAGGAAAGCCATGAAATGTAATTGTGTTGGTTCATTTGTTCCTTAACAGACCATAGCACGACAGTGCTTGGAGGCACTAGTGTTTTTGCACAACTTGGGGATCATCCACTGTGATCTAAAGCCGGAAAATATTCTCATCAAAAGTTATCGAAGATGTGAGTTAAAAGTTATTGATCTCGGAAGCAGTTGCTTTCAGTCAGATCACTTGTCCTTATATGTACAGTCTCGTTCCTATAGAGCTCCTGAAGTAATTTTAGGCCTCTCTTATGACGCAAAAATTGATCTTTGGTCTCTTGGCTGCATCTTGGGAGAGCTGTGCTCTGGGGAGGTATCCTCCTGCTTTTCCTTGAATTATGTACTAACATTCATTTGTATGGTTCTTTTTTTTCATTTTTTCTTAATATTTCCTTTTACTGTCGTTTACTTTATTGATTGGTATGTTTTAAATTGCAAATAGTATCTTGTTCCTCTTCCTGTTTTAGCCCTATTTGGGTAGGGGTGGGGGATGGGGGCTGTGGTGTGCAGAACAAGTTAAGAGGCTTCATTAGCATGTGTTTCGCAGGCGGCTATCCGTATACACTCTTAAATATATTTATTGTTTGGTAGGTGCTTTTTCCAAATGAAGCAGTTGTCATGTTGCTTGCACGTATGATCGGAATGCTTGGTCCTATAGAGGTGGAAATGTTACAAAGGGGACAGGAGGCACACAAATATTTCACAAAGGATTATGACCTTTATCATATAAATGAGGTTTGCCTCTTAGTTAATCCTTTTCATTCTTTCAACACGGTATTATTAACAAATTTAGAATTTTTTTTTCTGCTCGTACTCATGTTAATTTTAGTCTTGGCATGTGCTTATTTGGTATGTTTTGATCTCTTTGTCCATTTTCTTTCTCTCTAACTTTCGTTTTATACCAAGATGTACTCCATTTTCCACCAAGTATAACTTTCTTCCTGTTCATTATTTGCTAACTTTAGGTTTTACTAGTTTTAGTGTACGTGAACGCACGTGGATTCTACGTATATCAATAAGAAATTGTATAGAATATAGAATAAAAATGGATTATGTATAATAGCAATTGATATCGAGGTAGACGCAACATCCATTTAAATGAAAAATTCCATATTACTACATTTTGCAATAGTTAAATTTAAAGTAATTGGCTACATGCAAAGGCGAAGACTTTAGGTGAGTTCGTTATATAGTATTTGTAATTAGAGATATTTTACTTATAAATAACAATATATATCATATTGTAGTATCAGGTCCAATATGCGAAAATATAGAACTCTTTTTACTCCTTGTATCCCTGTGACTTAAACCGCTAGAAATATTTCTTACAAAATTTAGAAAAGAGCCAATAGAAAATTTGGTCAGAATAGGTAACAACTAAATTCGCTTCAGTTTTGAATTTCCAGTTCCCCTCCTCTTGGTTTTACCAAAGCAATTGTAATATCTGAGGCATGAGCAACAAAACTCAGATAAACAGACACTTTGTATACTGTTGAGATTGAACCTGAAGTAAAATCTACTTGCATTATACTGAAAAACTAAGTTTAAGACTTAAGTACCATGAACAAAGCAGAAATGAAGACTTAGAAGAAAAGATATTTCTATGAACTTATGTAAAACATCTAATGGAAAATAGTGAAGAAGATATAAATTACAAAATACTAATCTCAAGCCCAAAACTCAAAATACATGAGATTCCTTGCAGCTTGCGATACCGAAAATTGCTTTTATAACTTCTACGGTTCTACCTCTTGGATTTCTGAATCTTCAAAATGATTGTTCATCTACCAAAAAGACTAATGATCATGTAAAAAAAATATCCGGTGAGTATGAAGCAGACTAAGGTTATTTTTACATGCATCTTTCAATGACATTAATGGATGGCTTTCACATATTAATATCCAGAGTCGAAACAATTGAATTTGTTACTGTAAGACATACAAGGGACGTGTATATTTGTTGGATCCTTGTCGTAAACTTGTGATAATCTAATCCTCCTTAACGAAAGATTTATCTTACGACTTTTGCGAAGGTTAAAGAAATTGAAGTGATTCCCTTGGACTGTTTCTTTATTTTTGATTCATAGAGAATTAAATTACAAGTTTAGCATCTTTATGAATAACACATCCTTCCGGCTTCTGCATATGTGAGTGAAAACCCAAAAAAGAAAAAGGCTGAAGGTTATGGGAGGCGCAAGGATGAACGTAAAGAATTTAAGAGACATGTTCCTATTTCTTCCCTTTAATATAACAATTTAAAGTACATCATTCCTAGCCAAAAAAGGTAGTTAATTAATTTTAGAGTTCTAAAATTAAGAGTTACATTATCATCTATTTCTTTTTAAATTAATTATACATCCTATGAGGTCTTCAACATTTCTAGTTTTTAGCGTGCGTTGCACGTGTCTACCGTGTTAATCAATAAAAATATATCTAAAAAGAACAATTTTATTCTGCATGCACCACATACACTCTTATAATCTAGGTAAACTATCTTCGAAGACGAACGCTCCCAATATAATCCCCTTTTTTTGAGTCTTATGTTTCTTCTCACCACAAAGATTTTCATTTAACTCTAAATTATGCACCACATGAGAAAGTAGGAACATTCTCAAAGAACTCGTCCCTCTTATCCCCTTTCTAAATTATTATATTAATTATACATATAGGTCAAAGTAAAATTATATCATTTCAAAGTTTAACGCGAAAATAAAAAGTAAAAAAAAAAGAAGGAAAAAATGGATTCTACGTTTTTGTTTGACAAAGTTGCCGAAAAAAATTCTTATAACAAAAGTAGTTAAGGGTTTCCTTTTAATGTATTGTCCTTTTCTATTTATATTAGGAAATATTAGAATGTAAAATAGTTTGATTCCTTCTTGAAATATATATTTTTTGTAATTAACTTAAGATTTTAGGAATTGAAGACATTTCAGTTCCTTCTCTAAAACATACTTTTCTCATTTATTTATGGTAGGTATTTTAGGAATATGTTTTTCACTTTTTTAAATCAAGGTCCTAAATATGAAAGTAATTAAATGAGTATTCCTAAATATTAGAAAAATAAATTGAATGATTAATACTATATATAGGAAGACAATTAAATGACTATTTTGTCCAATGTGAACACTATATTAAAGGGGTAAAAACGACGAACGACGTTTCGCTAATGGCCTTCGTGATTTTAATATAATATATAGATTTATTTGAGTTATACCTTACTAGAAAGTAACGGAACCTGATCTTGAATTTTTTGCATGACAAGGAGCTCTCTATATGACATGTAAGATGTAAATTCTGTTTATATGACAAGTTCCTCCTCATAGTCATATCTCAGAAGATTAAGATTATTCATAGAAAATTTGTTATTTTTCTGGTGTGATTCCTCATAAGACCGTTAAAGCCGCAATTAAGCTTAGCAATTTCTATACGATCTAGCTAGCTAGATTTTGCTTTGACCACTGCTCTCATAAAACGATCTAATTCAGAAAGTGAATCTAAGAGTCCAATTTCGATATGTTCCCTTGTCATTGGAATTTCAATATTCAAATCTATAAGAAGTGCCAAAATCTATCATAATTTTTATTTGATATGTTGTTACATTATTTTTCGTACTCCTATCTCGGGGTTGGGTGGGGCTTGGTAGGGCTCTCCATAGATGATTTGTGTATTGGAGTGTGTCCTTCTTATGGTAGTTATTTATAGTAGTTATTGTTTGATATTATTGCATGTTATTTTATTTATGGTCATTATGTTTAGAGAATTATTTATGCGATTTCCGCTGGAGTTACTAATGCTCTTTTGTATTTTTGTTTTTGTTTTTCCCTTCCTTCCCTGAGCCGAGGGTCGATTGGAAACAGTCTCTCTATCCTTTCGGGTAGGGGTAAGACCTGTCTACATATTACCCTCCCCGGACCCCACTTTGTGGGACTATACTGGGTGGTTGTTGTAGGTTGATACATTAGTTACCTCTCTATGACACTGGGGTTGACTTTTAGTGAACAAAGATTTCTTCACTTCCTTATCCATATGAGTTGCCTTGACTTTTAGTGAACAAAGATTTCTTCACTTCCTTATCCATATGAGTTGCCTGCTAAGCGCGGCTACTCTTTTCAACTTTATATAATTAGATAAACTATAGAATGGCACAGTTTTCCAACTTCTGATTTATGTTTGATATTCTGTTATAGGACACTGACCTACTTGAATACATAATCCCCGAGGAAACGTCATTGGAGCAGCAGCTGCCAGTATCTGATCCATTGTTCCTTGATTTTGTCAGAAAGTTGCTTGAGATAAATCCTCAAAGGCGTCCTACGGCCAAAGAGGCCCTAGGTCACCCTTGGCTTTCCCATTGGTACGAGTAGAATCCAAGTTAACGTCTTTTTAATATTGTTTCATTGTATATCATCAGCTCGAGGCTGTTCTCTGGGCACAAAGGTTTCCCGACATAGCAAAAGGTTTGTTCTTTGACGTTGCGGATATTGATTCAGTGGGTACATAGTCGTCCTATTCTATGTTGTGTATATCATTTTCAGTACTGATGCTTTGTTGTAGATATTATTATAGGAGAACACTGTTTTGTTTGCCCAGCAGGGTGGGTATAAACCAGGCCAGCCTTCCCATTTTATCAACAAGTATAGGGAACCAACACAGTTTTTGAGTCTTGTCACATGAATATACTCTTGACGTGTATTCATGAATTTTTGTAATTTGTAAATAATAAAAGTATTCTCTTGATTCATATAATGACTTTGGTTTTGATCTTTAGGCTATTAGACTCGAAAAGCAAAAGTCCATGTCATAATTAAGATTTACACTGTCTATTTTTTTTTTAAATAACTGTGGTGTTGAGACCAGTTTGCGCATACCAAATCATCTAGTGTGTAAGTAACATTGTGTGTCGTACGTAGGGTCAAACATGTTGGCTCTGAGGATTGTGGTCTCACCATAGGCGTGCAAATGACCAGTTTTTTTATCTTTAAATGGCAAGCTAACTCTGAACTTGTTGTCTTTTACTTTTCTCACATATGAGATGGACATATCGAATCCATCTCTATTTGTAAAGAGGCACTTACATCACAAACATATGATACAACTATAAGCTGTTGGCTAACACCGTGATCAAAACTGGGTATAAGCATCTTTTGGTTTATCTATGCGTTTGATAAATACTTAAAGTGCTTATAAATTAAAATTAGTTATAAGTTATAAGCTGGTCACCCAAACTTATAGTCATAAGTTATAAGCTGGTCATCCAAATTTATGATTTTTCAGCTTATAAACACTTTTAGTTTAACCAACATTTTTACTAGTTTACCTTAATAATATTTTCTAATTCAAAACATACTTTTCCCAAAAGAAATTTCTTGACTTTCTCTTCATTCCATATTCGTTATTAATTCTTTTCTTTACAAAGATATTTTTTATTTATAATCTTTTGAAAAAAATGCAAGGGTATTTTAGTTTTTTTAACAAAAGAATAGTTTATCAACACTTTTTAATCTAACACATTAACTGCTTATTATCAATTTCAGTACTTATATCCAAACACATAAATATTTATTCTACTCAATTTCAGCATTTGAAAAGTTTTTTAATACTACAAGCTTATCTGCTATTTATAATTAGCTAATACAAATGGGCTCTAAAAGTGATACAAGAAAAGATCAAATTGCATATATAAAAGGAAAGAGCAGCAATAAATTCCGTAATATTTATATCATATATATGTGCGAGTGTGACACGTTGGACTAGTGAAAGATAGTTTGGACAAAGGCTCCAAAAGAAGGAAACGTTGTCTGTTGTGGTTGGCAGATTGTAGTAGTGGTTGTCCCACAGTGAACTATTCCTACTGGCTACTACTACTGCTTTTGTTTTGTCCGCACCATCTCTTCCTTACCCCCACGCGCCTGGATTACTATTTCTTCCTCCTCCCCTTAAACCATATACTACTCATAATCACATTAAATTAAATTAAAGATATTATTATTTTAATTTACACCAAAAATTATTTATATTTGATAGTCGAAAAAGTCTATAACATTCGTATATTTTTTGTATAAATATACATTCAGAATTTTATATAATATTTATCTATAACATATATATATATATATATAAACTATACAAATTTTATATATTTTTTTAACTATTACTTTTACAGTAACTATACTGTATCATTATTCCATTAAATTATGTGAAATCATTTACTTCGGTTATCTTTCAAGTGTTGGAGTATTATATTACATTTAAGGTAGAAAAGTAATTTTTTTTTTAAAACAGTAAAGCATATTTTGTGTCCCAAAAGTCATTATTTAGGTTTTGGACTCGTGACAAACCCCCTCTATTTATCGTCTCATTTTCTTTATCTATCTATATTTCAATGACTATGACTTCTTCGTCGAGGCACCACCTTGACCACACCTCCGCCCGCACTCCAATTTCCTAATATATTATTCAAACAAATTTCATATATAAAAATTCTCGAAACAGATAGAATTGTAAGAAACTGGTGAAACGCCACCCACTGTGCACGCTAGCATTCTGTGCATCTACCGGTGAAGATATATATGGCGGAGCTGGCTCAAGCCGCCGCGGACGTTTACGCGCCGAGGAGTCTACCTGCTTGGAGGTCGCTGCTGAGTTGGTTGGCTTTCTTCATTCAGATCTTCGTTCAGATCGTTAGAGGAACACCGTCTCTGAGTCAGGTACTTTCGTATGTCGGCTTACGTAATACTAGCTCTTTCCTCTCTTCCACGCCGCAGTTCAAGCCACTCCCTGTTGTTGAGCTGCCGGAGTCTCAGCTGCCCGAGGAGGCGCCTCCACCGCCGCAGCAACCGTCTGTCGCTGTTTCCACCTTGCAAATCGACGCCGGAAGAGTTCCTGATGGTAACGGCGACCAACACCTACCGAGACTCATGGTAAGCTTTTTGTAGAAATAGTTGAAGCTTATTGAATATTCATCTAGCTTAGGTTTTAGGAGTTGAAGCTTAATTTTGAGTAGAATAATATGTAAATAATTTGGTTCGTAGATTTCGTTTGAGTTGTTCATTATTTGTTATGCTTCCTTAGCTTTATGTTTAGCTGCTTACTCTAATTCCGATGAAGTGTTTGATGCCTTCTTTAAAGTTAGTTTTCAACACATGAGTTAATCAGATTGTATACTTTTCATTTTAAAATAAAACAAGTATAAAGAGAGAAAGAGTTGATTAGATTGTCAAACAATCAATTGACCTATATCATTTTCGCTGGTATTGAAGTTTGTGAATACTATTAGGTCTGCAAATTTTTGCTTCTTCTCTGAGGACGGAACAGAATTCAATGTTAACCAATCTTGGTTGCACTGCGAAACCAACACTTTTAAGAGGCAGGAGACTCAGTAATATATATATTCCGTAGTTATTATGGGTGCAACACAAGTTTATACAGGAGTAATAATTAGTAGTTAGTCAAATTTTAGCAAGATGATTTGGAAGAAGTTTTAATTTTGACCTCTACTGAAGCAGACTCAATGAAAATTAGTCTCAAGGAATTTTAGGACTCATCTTGTAGCCAAATATTGGCATTGTTCTTATAGAGCTGTAAACTTCTTTTCAAGTTGCATACCTAGCTAATCGGTGCAGGATGAATGACTATTATTTGTTACTTCTTTAGTTAGGAGTTTCTCCATATGTCATCTGTTGTAGCTTTTTCTAGCTTAATTGGTGTTGCCATAAACCTAAGTACCGAAAAGGAAACAGTAGATGGTGAAACAAAAAAAAGGGAAGTTTCTTGATGATTCATTGTGAAAGAGCAATGCATGGAAGTTTCTTGATGATTCATTGTGAAAGAGCAATGCATGGATATAAACTGTTAAGTTTTAATTCCCAAATTGCATGGGCATGCTTTTCTCCAATTATTTCCTAGGAGGTGATGTACTAGAACTTCTTTTCTTTTTCTGGGTATTAAGGGGAATCTCTAATTCTTCTTCAAACCATATACCATTACTTCCATGTATTATGTCGAAGCCGTATTTGGATGTGATAATCCATCTCCAGCTAGAGGAGCCATATGAGTCGGAAGCAAGCTAAGCTACAATGGTTAAGGTGGTTCAGTAGTGTGATTAAACGGAAACAAGCTGGGAAGAGAAGATCCGCACATCATTGCTTTATTCTGGACGTGCATATGACATGCAACTGGATTTCAAGGTAGTTAAATGGAGGTATAAAATGAAAGTTACAACTCAATAGGGAAAGAAGTTCAAGTTGGCAGTGGTGATGAATGAATACGACAGGAAGAATATGAAAATTGAAATTGATGAAATACAGGGGAAGTGCGATGTGTATTAAAAAGTATCAACATATCAGAATACTTGTGTGAAAGGACATGCAAAAGTTTTCTGGTTTACTAGAAACAGGAGTGGTCTGGTTTTCCATATTGCTGGCAGTTCTGGTTTTGTTTCTTTTGGTTTCATCTTTTACTCCTATTTTTCTAATTTTTCTTTCTTTTGTCTATTGGAAGTTGGCATTCTCAGAACGGTTTTTGCTGTTAGTGTAACTATACCATGCAAACCATATTTAGATGTAAGAACTTACGAAAACGGTTAGTTAGGTTTTATTATGTAGTCTGTCAGTGCTGTGGTTGGGCTTTGCTGCAGGCTCTGGTTGTGCAGGATCTAGGATATGTTATTTCCATTACTTTAATGTATGTATGTATGTGTATGTTGGAGAGGCCTTATGGGTGGGGAATCAACCTCCATTGCCGGAGGAGCTGTATGATGTGGAAGCATGCTTAACTACAATGACTTAGGTAGTTCAGTAGTGTGCTTAAATATAGACACAGACTGAATGAATGTGACATGTCAAACTGGCTTATGTTTAGATATGCATTAATGAGCAATTAAATTCCTATGTATTTAGATGGAGATATTTAATGGAAGTTACAACTTGATATGGGAAGGAAGTTACTTTTTTTTTTTTTTATAGTAATGGGAAGGAAGTCACTTATCAAAGAAGATGGTAGGAAGGGAGCCATAGAGGGAGCTTGTGATGGATGAGAGGACAGGAGGAGTTTGAAAGATCAGATTGATGAAAAGGTGATAAATAAAATGTCTAAGAAATGTTAATATGTCGGAGTATAAATGTGAATTGAAAGGAGAATTGCATTGTTTTACAAGAAAGCATACGCTAATTCTTGTTATTTGCTGGCTGTTTTCATGTTCTTTCTTTTGTTTTTATTTTAATTATTTAAAATATGTATAGTTTCGTTTATTTCTTCTCTTCTTTTGTTTTTAGTTTACTTATTTAAAATATTTATAGTTTCTTTGATTTCTTCTCTTTATTCTTGTTTTTTTGCTGTAATACTTTTTCTTTGTTTATTGGGAAGATGGCATGCTGGGCAAGGTTTATGCTGTTGGTGCAACTGTAGCTTGCGAATGAGATGATAGGACAATCTGAAACTTGGGAATGGTTTAAAGAGAGTTAGATAGATTTAGTTATTACAATCTATGTTGCTCCGACTCTCCGAAAATGTGGCAGGATACGTGTCGTATTCTCCAAAAGTAGTGCATTATTTAAGGATCCGACACGGGTGCGGCTACATTTTGGAGAGTCCGCGCAACATAGATTGCAATTGCTGTTGTTGGGTTATGATGCAGGCTCTGGTGCGGATAAGTGGTATAATAGCATGTCCTAAGGGGACTATTTGTGTCTTCTATTCCCTATTAATGGTGCCCAAGTGCACTAGAGGAGTTCTAAACTAAGAGACTCCCGGAAAATTGAAGGAAGACATCTAAACTATAGGAGATTATTGGAGTCAAACAGTACCTCTCTATATCCTGATATCAACTTCTAAGATGTTTAAATCTTAACTGATGTCACTTATCCAAAAAGGAAAAATAAAGTGACTGATGTCAACTCCATGACTTGCTATATGATCAGAATATTTATGATGTGACGTTTCTCTTGTGTGTTCTATTGTAGATGCTCCATATAACCAACTCCAACTACTTCGTGACTGAGGCGTAGTTATTGATTGGCGTTTCTTTTGTGTGTATTATAGCTCTTCCTGTAGTTTCTTTTGTTTGATAAAGTGAAGGCAGTTCTTCCTGTATTTGCTAGGCAGGCCTTGGTTAGTAGGACCTCTGTTAACCCTGTCACTGCCCTGAAGAGTTAATACGCTGTTCGCATATTTGCTGTCTTGTTATCCTCTCCTCTGCTGAATGGGTCTTATTAAATTTGAGGTGGATTCATTTCAAATGGCAATCACGGAGGGTGAAAGATTCTGCATCCTTTTTGGTGCTTTCAGTCTTGCATTTTGCTTCTACATTTGTATGTGAATACAGCCTCTTGGTTTAAGGAATTGATCTCCTTCAGTTGAAAGTTAAAATTTCAAAGACGTTCTGGAATTTATAGGATTATTGTGGTCAAATGTATCAGAAAGCTGACCATTAAGAGAGGTTGTGAGACTTGAATATGGTTTATTAATAATCCTGTCAGGGTTTCATATAAGCAGATAGTAAAATTATTTATGGAATTTTGTTGTAAGCAGTGCATCCTGCTAATTGGCCCAATCTTTTTCTGTTTACCAAAATTTTCTTTTTAGATTTTTCCTCAAGTTCTTAATTATTGCTTCCAGGTGGTTCTTGATTTGGATGAAACTTTAGTTTGTGCATATGAGACATCAAGTTTGCCCAATATTGTACGCACCCAGGCCACAGAGGCTGGATTGAAGTGGTTTGAGCTTGAGTGCATATCTTCAGACAAGGTCATATTCCCTTTTCTGTCTATAATTAAGTGATTATCACGCAAGTTTCTTGAACTAGTTATCTGAATATATTCCTGTTGGTTTTAGGAATGCGACAGCAAACCTAAGATCAACTATGTCACAGTTTTTGAACGTCCTGGATTGCACGACTTTTTAAAAGAACTCAGTGAATTTGCCGATCTTGTCCTGTTTACTGCTGGGCTTGAAGGTTTGGGCGTTAATTTGTGATTTATTTTGTCATCTTCCTTACTAGTTCATGTATACATGGTTAATTCTCATTGTTATCTGTGTGCAGGCTATGCAAGGCCCCTTGTTGACAAAATTGATCTTGGGAATCGGTTTAGCATGAGACTTTATCGGCCTTCAACAACTAGCACGTCAGTATTGCTTCTATTCTTTTGTTTTTCCTTTTTCCTGTTTAGTGGCTAATTCCAATTGTGAGGTTAAACTATTTCAGTTTTTGTGTTATTATGTGCTGGACTGCTGGTACATGTGCTAAAAATAAAAGGGAAAATAGAAAGCACTCGAAGCAGAAGAATCTTAGAATACAAGAGGGAGAACTAAGTAATCGTCTCAAGTTAACTCGCCTTTTTTGGGGCAAACTCACTACCAGATGGAGAACTGAGCAAACAACAACAGCCAACCTAGTGGAATCCCACAAGTGGGGTCTAGGGACGGTAATGTGTACGCAGATCTTTTCTACACCTTATAAAGGTGGGGAGGCCGTTTCCGATGGACCCTCGGCTCATGAATAGTAGACGGAAGCAATAACCAAATAATAGCTACAACGATGTAAAAGGCAGCGGAAGCAAATAGCAAAACATGTATAATAACCAAGAACAAGGTATAGTTGACTAGTGTCAACTACTGGTACTAGTGACACACTGTGTAAAAACAAGGAACTAGGAGTAGGAAAATGCAAGACTAGTGCTAATACTATTGGTAAGATAAGGGGACACTCGACTACCTGTCAACCCACAACCTTAATTCTCGATCTCTAGACTTTCCTATCGATTGTCATGTCCTCATTAAGCTGAAGTAGTGCCATGTCCTTCCTAATCACCTCTCCTCAATACTTCTTAGGCCTCCCTCTACCCCTCATCTGACCTGCCACGAGCTACCTCACACATGCTGACCGGGGCATTAGTACCTCACCTCTTCACATGCCCGAACCATCTCAACCTCGATTCCCGCAACTTGTCTTCCACAGGAGAATTGAGTGAACATGTCAAGTTAATTCGTCTTTCTGTGTCGAATATCTGGTGTCACCTTATAGCATATTAGCCTCTGAAGTGAAGATTTATCTACTGAACATAGGGGTGCTAATTAGTGTCAAGGCCACATGTTCTAACAGTTCATGTGATTATTCTTGAAGAGAGAAGTGCAGAGTCCTCTCTTAGTGCATATTTTGACCACTAGCCTTGATATGTGTGTGGGAGCGCCCGTGCTCATCAGATGCCATAAACTGCATTTGAAGCCATTGACCTTCCGTAAATTGCAAATAGCTGGCGAGTGTGAACTTATCAGAGTTGGTTCCTCCTAACTAATCTTCTCCTAACTAATCTTTGTCTTGATGCCACATTAATCTCACTATCTAAATATGGTCACGCCATCGCGGCGTAGCAGACAAATTAAAATCCGGGTAGTATAAAAAAGTTACGATGTAACCAAGTGAAAAGTTCATAATATGTAATCACCTCATAACCGACATTATAGTGAAGGAAAATGTTTGAAATTGACTTGTCAATCTGACTTTATGAAACACTGATGGCCCTTATAAAAAAGTGAATTTACCTTGATGGCCCTGGCTGGAAGGGTTTATTTTATGTAGTACCAAAGTGTTCGGAGAGTTGGAGGATCAGTTATGTAATTGTTAAGTAGCTATATCTGAACTAAACTTTTTTCAACAACAATAACAACTATCCAGTATAGTCCCACAAAGTGGGGTCTGGGCAGGGTAATGCGTACACAGGCGTTAGCCCTACCCGAAAGGGTAGAGAGGTTGTTTCCAATCGACCCTCGGCTCAGGAGAAAGAGAAGAAAAGAGGAGGAAAAAGAAAAAGAAAAGCAAAAGAGCATTACTGGCTCCGGTAGAAATCACATAAATAGTTAACTGCACATAAAATCATAAATTAAAAGGCATGCAATAATATTTACCAGTAACTACCATAAGGGGGCACGATACAAAACGCAAGACATCTATGGAGGCCCCTACCAAACCCCACCTAGCTCCGGGAAAGAAGTACAAAAAGCTCTAGAAGCCCCTATCCTACAACCTTGATACTAGACCTCCAGACTTTTCTATCAAGGGCCATGTCCTCGGAAATCCCTATTATTGTCATGCCCTGCCTAATCACCTCTCCCCAATACTCTTAGGCCTCCCTCTGCCTCGCCTCGCGCCAACCACCGCCAGCGGCTCACAACTCCTCACCGGGCATCAGGGCTTCTCCTCCGCACATGCCCGAACCACTTGAGCCTCGCTTTCCGCATCTTCTCATCCACTAGGGCCACCGCCACCTTCTCCCGAATAACTTCATTCTTAATCTTATCTAACCTGGTGAGGCCGCACATCTACCTGAACATCCCCATTTGCGCAACCTTCACTCTCTGAACATAAGAGTTCTTAGCCGGCGAGCACTCCACCCCATACAACATAGCAGGTCTAACCACAGCTCTATAAAACTTCCCTTTGAGTTTCGGTGGCACTTTCTTGTCACACAAGACTCCTGATGCAAGCCTCCATTTTGTCTACCCCGTCCCTATACGGTGAGTGACATCCTCGTCACTCCCTCCGTCCCCCTGAATCACCGACCCAAGATATTTGAAACTGTCCCTCTTGTGGATAACCTGAGCTCCAAGCTTCACGTCCCTGCCTACTTCGCTCGACTCGGCGCTAAACTTGCACTCCAGGTATTTTGTCTTAGACCTGCTTAGTTTGAAACCCTTAGACTCGAGAGTCTGTCTCCATACCTCCAACCTCTCATTAACACCGAACCTCGTCTCGTCTATCAGAACTACGTCATCAGCAAATAGCATACATCAAGGCACATCCCCTTGAACTAGACATTTTTCATAAAAAAATATATCTGAACTATTCATTTTGAAGCAATAGAAGGCGAAGTCTCTTGTCGTTGTCTGGTTGACTTGTAAGTCACAGTGATTCACTTTGCCTTTCTTACCCTAATCAGAGCCCTTCATGTCCACGGAGCATTTCATGATTCATCCTCTAACTAAAATATAGCTCTGAATGACTATATTCTTAGCTCAATCTGTTTCTGGAAACTCAGCAGATACTACTATAATTGCTATTAAAATCATAATTTCATGATAAGCAAGCCTGATTTGTGTAGGTTTCCATTCATTGCAGGTCCTGCATGCACCCCGGTGGCAATTGACTTGAGTCTTGGGGTTTGCTCCCTTTCAAGTCTCAAGTTCGAAACCCACTGGGTGCAAACAATTTCTGAGGGCCATCGGATTGGGTAAAACCTGAATTAACCGTGGTGCACTTGCGGGAAACTCCTTACCGAGGGTGTGTGCACCCTCGGGATTAGTCGGGGCTCGAAGAGACTCGGACACCCGGTGCAAAATCAAAAAAAAAAAAAATATGAATTTATATCTAGCAGTAACTCTATGCATCTCTCTGTCATATAGTAGGATCATTCTTTCCAGCTCAGGTTGTAAAATATTAGGTGTTTGGGCTGTTTTTGATAATTTTGCAAATTAAATCCTTAATGTGTTGAAAGATATGGTAGATCTATGTCAATGTCTCTTTCCAAAAGTTTCTCGAGCCTTATAGCTCATCTCTTGTGTTGGACCATTGTCTGATTCAATGTTTATTATCAGATCCACTGAACTTTCTGTGCCAAAAACTGGTGAAAATCAATATAATCTAACCTTAGAGCTCGCTCTTGACTAGCTTATTTTTTATCGGATGTCCCCGAGGGACTCTTGACTAGCTTGTGAATGTACTAAATCTCGAGACCAGGAATTGTGTGATAGGCGTTTGGTTTGCAAAGATACCTTTAGTATGTTGTGATACAAATCATGTCTGTGTTCTGAGATATTTTGGTGCTCAATGCTTGTTACATGCTTAGATGGCTAAATTTCCGTTGCTGCATCATTTGTATAAAAATCTGCTCTATAATAATTCAATCTCATTGGATTATTTCATGAAAGGACCTGATTTCCTTCCGAACTGTACATTCTCTACGTGATACTAATCAGGAATAAAAAAGTTACCTAAATGATACTGATAACAGGCTTACCCCTCAAAAATTGTTGGATTCTTAAGCCGCCTTCCTCACAGGAAAATGATGAACTGAGTTCTTTCGATTCCCAGAGATAAAGAAAGATTGTTATTACTTGAGAAATTGATTACTTACGTTAGATAATGAATTTGCAACACATTCCTATAAAAAAAGATAATGAATTTGCCGCACCTAATGGTGTTCATAATCAACAGTCAGAGGTTCTATGAATTTGTGGCATCAACATGTCTCTTTGATTTCTGTATCTTGCAAACTCAGCTCATTGTTGATGCGAAACAACTATTCAACTAAAGCAATTCTCTTTTCACCTTATTATTGTGAGTTTGACGCTTTGCTTGCATCTCAGGGAATATCGGGAGCATGTGAAGGATTTATCTTGCATATCGAAGGATCTAAGCCGAATTGTCATTGTTGATAACAATCCATTTAGTTTTTTGTTACAACCTCTAAATGGAATTCCGTGCATTCCATTTGCTGCTGGACAACCGCATGATATACAGGTCTAATACATAAGAAAACATGTATGAAAGCTATTCCTCAAATTTGCTTTTGTGCTACCATGACTTTAACAAGTGTTCTATATTTTGTATCAGCTTTTGGAGATTATCCTTCCACTTCTCAAGCATCTTTCCCAGCAGAAAGATGTGCGGCCTGTGCTCTACGAAAGATTTCATATGCCTGAATGGTTTCAAAAGCATGGAATCCCTGCTTCTGCATTAACAAGTGTAGGATGAAAATCTTGCAAGTGAAATTGCTTCTAATTCCTGGAGACGCCAATCCTGTAATTTGTTCTGCAAGTGCAGTACCCCTTCACTCGAAGAACAATTTTGTATAGCTAATTTTGTGTAGAGGAGCAGCCATCGACGAAGTCCCAAGTTTCTCAAGTCTGATCAGAATGTTTTCCTCCCTATGTTCGCACAACATTCTCATTGTGGAAATTTAGATTATTGTTAATAGCCTCCAATCTTAGACGATGTTAGTGTTTGTGCAATTGTTGTAGGCAGTCGTCGCCAATAATTATTCCTTCTCTCACACAAATTCTAGTGTAAAGATTTCATTATTGGACGCTCTCTTCAGGAATGGTAATGTTCGTTTCTCAAACATTAATCTGAGTGAAACCCAGAATCTTTCTAAAGGGGTTTGTCGTATATAATCTCTTCAAATACCATCCTGAGCTTTTTAACTTGAGATTCTTTTTCAATGTTTTTTGTTTTAATAAAAATTAAAAATGGAAGGAAAACAACCTAATTTTGTGAAAAAGTAAAATCTGAGATCCTGACTGGAGGAAAAGTCGTCACAATCTTTTTGCTTTTTTAGTTCGTTTTGGTTCAATAGGCTTAAGAAGCGAGCAAGCCTTCATTCCTTCCAACATAATCCTGAGTAGAATAGAGTGTTTTTAAAGTCGTTTATGAAATTAAAATCCCAATTATAAATGCTGAAAAGGAAAAGGCCGACAAGGTGATGATTATGTTTGAAGCTTTGGGTTTTGAGTGTCATAAAAACTAAGCAAGCCATGTTCTTGAAGCTTGAGTTACACAAAAGTGAAACAGGCTTGGCAATACGTGTTTTGGGATCATTGTTTGATTTCTCTGGCTTGTTGGCCAAAGTAACATTTCTGACAGATAGATGGCCCTATAATTTTCTAGTTTGGATTATCAAAAGATATCTCTTTAAGTTCGCAGTAATTTGTTACCATTGAAGTCTTACGAGTAATGCCCAAGTCATGTCTTTTGGGGAGTAACTTCTGTTGTAGTAACTAAATATCTCATCATACTTAAGTATAAAGTTAGTATTTCATGTGGAAAAAACTACTTATCTCATACATTAGTTAATTAATCTTACTCTTATCTCCGAGGATTGAAAAAATAAAACTATTTAAAATTACTGGTGTGAATCCAGATATTAATTCTTAATTTTTTGAAATAAAAGTTTATTTCTGAAAATCGTGCAAATCATAAAATTTTAAAAAAGAATCATAATGGTAAGAACTATGTTTGGTTCCACAAGTAATAAGAATAATAATATCATATAAAATGGGATATATAGAAAATACTAGCTAGTAGTATGTAACTTGGAGTGCAGTTTCACATACAAATCTAGTATATTCCTTAACCCCCTAAAAAAAAAAGTCTAGCATATACAAAAAATTAGTTTCGTTTTCGTAATGCAAAGCAATGCATGAAAAATATTAAGAATGAGCAGATTATATAAACACAAAAGAAAACTCACAAAAATAACGGGAAAAAGTCAAAACTGTTTCTGTACTGGTATTTGAAATGGTTTAAATTTGCCCTCCGCCAGATTCAATCTATTTATAATTTTTTTTTGTTTGCAATCATCTTATATTTATCTTTATTATTAACAGATCGCCAGCGTGAAATGAGTGGACTCAACATAGCTAAATTCATTGAATAAAAAGAAAACTAAATTTACATCTCTAACTTTTGAATATGATTCCCTCATTTTAGAGATTCTTTAGAGTTCTTACTACTAGATTGTGGGTCTTCCAAAATCAATCAATTATCCACCAAGAATTTTTAAATGAAAAGTGTGGCTCAATATTTCTTTTGGGACGTTGAAGAAAGTTGACTTGCATGACATTATGGAAAGTGGTTGAGTGTTATATATTATCATTGGCTAATACTACCACACCATTCAGTTAACAACTTTTCCTTTTCTATTATTCTTGCTTATCTACATTTTCGTCGTTAATTTGTCAATGGGACACCCTCATACAGCGAAATATTGCTCTTTCAGTAGGTTAACAATGTTCTTGTAATTTCTGATCTTTAAATGAAAAAAAAAATACAAGAAAAGAGGGAAAAAAATGAAAAATATATGTATAACATTAACTGCTGCGGTAATTTCAAGACCATGAGATTTGAATGGCAGAAAATTATATATCGATTTGTTGGCAAGTAATAATTCAAAACAAATTAAAGTAAGCCAAATGGACATGCAGAAGGCAGATGTTATTCCCATAGCATAAGTCGAGTTGGAAAATAAATATAATTAGTACTCTCCCGATCCCTAGTGGGCTCTCTTTACTCAATAAAACTTATAACAATTAAATTTATATGTAATTTAAACTGACATATGGTACAATTTAACATAAATGATCTAAAAGTAGTAAGTAATTCAATTGAAATGAGATAAAGCGATCAAATCAAATGTAATAAAGTAATTAAGCCTTGTGTTAGGCTTAAATACTAGCGGTCGGTTTCGGTCGAGCCCTCAAAATAGAGCTCGATTCTAACTAAATGTATGAATAGCTGAAGAACACTTAAACAATTGCTAAAATCCAGGATAAACTTTATTGCTTTGATATGCAGCCAATAGTGACCAAAAAATAAAAGAGTTCTCTTCTTTATAGAGTAGAGACATTGTAACCACAATGCAAGTCTAAATAAGGCCAAAATCATTCTTTCCTTTTTCCAATGAAATTATGATCCATAGCCATTACCAAGCGGCAATATCCTGTGGATGGCGGATATTTTACTTCCCTATTTTCTCTCCTTTAATCGTCTTTCCTTTACCCCCAATCTTTCATCTTACTCAAGCTTGATTCTATCAGCTGGGATCGGCCATGCCTGAGCCTGTTGTATCGTTCCTCCCCGATTTCGATCTATGGGTACCTTTGGTCTCACTCAAGCTGCTAATAAGTGACATCGATCCTCGTTTCACAACGGAAAATCAAGGGTAATGTTAGGCATATTTTTATATATTTTAATGTTACTTTACCCATATTGTAATCACTTTTTGGTGCTATTTGGTGTTGAAAATGATCAACATGTGTTTATTATTGGTACTAATTTAGTTTGTGTGATGATTTAGGATATTTGAAGTGCAAAAATATGAAGAAAAGATGCTCCAACTATAGGAGAAGAGGGTGGATACGTCGCATCCAACCTTGGAAAGAAGGCTAGTTGGTTCATCCTCAATAGTGAAGTTGGGATAAGGCATCCACCTTAGCATCCCCGCCTAGGCGCAACAAGGATGAGAGAACAAAGGGTGGATCATCTGATGCTGAGAAATGCAAGCAGAGATGGACACGAAGCATCCACCTCAGCATCAGTCCCTGAAGCTGATTCAGAAAAGGAAAAAGAAAGGAAAAGGAAAACTTTGGCCCACGACTTTTTGACGCAATATATAAGTCAAAAATACCTCTTTGAAGTCATCTAACACACTTTTTAAGGGAATTTGACCTAGGGAGAGCGAGGAGCCACCATAGAGGCCATCTTTCATTTTTCTCCGCCAAATTTAGTAATTTTTATGTTTCTTTGTATGATTTATTTTTTGGATACCATGTCTATGTAGAGATAAACTTCACGTTCTAGGGTTGTGGTTCTTCCATGCTTGTTGTTATTTGAATATTCATTTTTCTTTCTTGATTTATCGTATCGGTTTATTTGTTCAATCTTACGATTAATTATTTAATTGCTTGATCATCAATTGAATACTATCTATGATCTAAAATTAAAGTAGAAAGTGGAAACTCTAGATTGCACATAGGACTGATTAGAGCTAGTTCTTGAACCTGTGCATCGGAGGAACTAATTCGCAATTAGGATAGAAATATACCTAATTATATTGCTTATTTGAAATACAGGAAGTGTAAATGCATTCCTGTTAGTCTCAATTCCATAGCCATATAAGCGTTAGGTTAGCTTGGATAGGCGAGTAAGAACTCGACAGATTCTTATGAGCAATATTAATCCTGTCAGCTAATAAGCTAGATGAATTAGTTAGTCATTTCAATTGAAGAATACAATAGAAATGTCAGATAGCCCATAACCTTGGATTATTTTCATTATATTGATAACATAAAAATCTACTCCTTTCTTTGTCAAAGTTCATTATTTGCTTTCTTTTTATTTTAATTAGATTAGAGTCATATACTTCTGGGTTTAATTCTTGTATAGATAAGTAATATAGTCTATTTTAGTTAATAATTAATCACAAGTCCTCATGGGTTCGATACCCGACCTTTAATTAACTTATTACTTGACTACCGCATATACTTGCGTGTGTGTTTGGCTGCAACAGGTTTTTGGCACCGTTACCGGGACTATGTAATGACCCAGCCGGTTGCTTTTGGAATTTACACTCTGATTCCCTATTAACTGATTCCCCCATGTTTATTTCTGCTAATTTGAGTTTCAGAGAGTTTTGGGACACTTAATCCCTAAATGAGAGCTTAAGTGTTGGAAAATTGACCATATTCATAACAATGGGAAGACGACCACGAAATAAAAAATTGATGATTCCATTAGCTTTGTTAGGTGATTTCGGGGTTAGGAGCGTATTCACAATGTGTTTTAGAGGTCCGTAACTAATTTAGGCTTGAAATGCCGAAGGTTGAATTTTGGAAGTTTCTATTTCGATAATGAGATTTTGATCCCGGGGTCAGAATGGAATTCTGAAACTTGAAATAGTTCTTTTATGTCATTTGGGATGTTCGTGCAATGTTTCAGGTCATTCGGACGAGGTTTGGTAGAATTTTTGATCGAAAATGTGGTTTAGGCGCTTTTGAAAATTTTAAGCTTGAATTCGATGAAAATAAGTGTTCTGGTGTTGTCTGCAGCTGTCCGAAGGTTGGAACAAGTTCGAACGATGTTTTAGGTTATGTTGGTGCTTTTGGTTGAGGTCCTGGGAGCCTCGAGTGTGTTTCAAATGCTCAACGGTTCATTTCTTGTTGTTAAAAAGTTGCAAAATTTCAAGTTCAGGTGTTGCAAACTTTTACTCTTCGCGTTCGCGAGAGGACCTTCTCATTCGTGAAGAGTCAGTGATGGATGGTGAGGCTTTAGCCTTTGTGTTCTCAATAAAGGCTCCACGTTCTCGAAGAGTTGGATCCTTGTGAATCGCGTTCGCGATGGGGCTTCGCTTTCGTGTAGGAGGAGAATTGGCCCAAAGGAGTTTTACTCATCGCATTTGTGGTTAAGGGGATGTATTCATGAAGGGTTGTCTGCTAAAGCTTCGCGTTCGTGATGCCATGTCGCGATCACATAGAAGGAAAATTTGGTCAAGTAAAATTGTGCTTCGCGAACGCGAGGCTTTGACCTCGTTCGTGAAGAAGGAAATTAAATAGCTGGGCAGAATATTTAAAAGGGTCTAGTTCGCGAATTTTAGTCTAATTTTCTCCAGTGTTTGGCGATTTTGAAACTTTATGAAGAGGGATTCGAGGGGAATCACTTGGAGGTAATATTTTTAACTTCATCACTCATTTTTATGTGATTAAATACCTAATTCATGGTGAGAAATTTGGGAAAAAGATGGGTAATTAGGGCTTGAGTTTAAGAGGCCTTTAAATAAGGATTTGAGGGGTCCTTTAGACTTCGATTTTAGTGTTCTTGTTATGTATAGATTCGAGAGAGTACGAGATTTCTGAAAATATAAATTTCACCCAATTCTGAGACGTTGACTTGAGGGGCATTTTAGTTATTTTACATAATTTTGCATATTAGCTTTGAATTAAATCGTAAAATTAGTTGCTTGAGATGTTATTTACAATATTCAATTGAATTGAACAGATTTGGGCCACTTGGAGTCGGATACTCATGGCAAAAGCGTGGTTTCTAGTTGATTTAGAGCCGATTTGAGTTAAGTGGCTTGTCTAACCTTGTGTGGGGGACTTTTTCCCTTTAGGATTGATATTGTGGTAATTGAAATACCTCGTACGCGAGGTGAAGAACGCATACTTGTGCTAATTGTTGGAAATACGATTTTCTTTAAAAATAGCCTTGAATTGTGTTTCTTCATTCCCTTCTTACACTGTTTGGAGATTAAACCTGATGTAGCTTAGAAAAGCATGTCTATTGACTAAATTGCTCTATTTATCGTTACTTTCATAATTGTACTACGTGAATCATGCTAGGTTAGGATTACCTGATTCACCTTGGTATGAATTTGATTGAATTGAATTTTTGTTATTGATGTGTATTTACTTAGGGACTATGGAACGGTATTCCGGTAGACCCCCTACACTTTATTTTGGGACTATGGGATGGTATCCCGGGAGCTCCCCTGTATGTTTACTTTGGGACCACAAAATTATATTTCGGTAGATCCCCCTCCACATTTATGAGTTGGACTACGGGACTGTACCTGGGAGATCCACTAGACATGATATTTATGTTAGGGACTATAGGACGGTATCCTGGGAGATACCCGGTCACTATCTCAGAGTTGAATTATGTTCTTTATTGTGCTTTATCTTGTCTTGTAATAGTTGTCGCTGTCCTTTATATCGTATGTTATTTAATTACATTGTCATTTCACACTGTTAAACTTGTATCTTATTTTTCCTCAGTAGGACCCTAACCTTCCTCATTACGTACCCCACCTAGGTTAGACTTGGCACCTACTGAGTACCGTTGTGGTGTACTCATGTCCCTTCTACGCATGTTTTTCATGTGCAGATCCAGGTACTGCTACACAAGCTTATCATCTTTGAAGCATGGAGAGCTTTGGAGACTTCGAGGTACATCTTTCGCGTCCGTAGACCGAAGAGTCTCCATCTTTATTCTATCTTGCAGTATTAGCCCTTCTATCATACTGTTGATGTAGACATTCCAGAGTTAGAGCCTTTTACTACATTTCTCTCAGCTTGTGTTCTCGTGAGTTTCCAGGTTTTGGGATAGTATTGTAGAAGTTTGAGATATTATGCTGTATATGCTAGGTGGCATTTTACATTTCGTTTCTATTTTGTTAAATTTTTGTTTTAAGTTATAATATCCACAAGGTTTCGATTGTTTTTTCGCACTTTTTAGGGATTACCTAGTGGTAGGGACTAGATGCCGTCACGATAATTCACGGAGGGCGAACTAGGGTCATGACAAACTTAGAATTAGCTATTTTCAAGATTAGACTTTTACTTTTATCTCTACGGGTTTTGTTTTTTCTTTTCTTTTTGTAAGTTTTTTTCTTTTTATAGCTATTTGACTTTTCTTTTAGTGTGTTTCTAGTTCTCTCAACAAGACATCTGTGGATGAAATACTCGGGGGTAAGGTTATTGATGAAGACGCTTGGTTGATGGAAGACTTTTATGGACAGCCTTTTTGGGCTTGTCATGACCTAAACTCTGGGAGGTCTGAATTTGAATATGAGAGTAAGTGTTGGTATTGGAACGGATATTCTCGATTAAGCGGATATATGAAATGACGGTGTCTTCTAACAAAGTTGGTGAATGATTGGTCGAAGGAGAGAGTTGATCTTGCACAAGAAATTGATAAGTTTGACTATTGATGCGTTCAATGCCCAACAATTTAATGATAAGTTGTGTAAAGTTGAAACAAGCCTTCTAAATTAAATTGAGGAGTTAAAACAATAATACCAATCATTAGACCATATTTTTCTTGAGGATGTTAATGTTGAGAACAATGCTCTAGAGTTATATGAGAAAGTAAATAACATTGCTTGGGGAGACTTGAGCGTGTGTGTATATGTGGATGTAAATAGTAGTACAATTCATCGGTTAAGTTGCATTAGATCTCATTTCAATTATTTTTTCACATTGTATTTAGATAGCAAGATAATAATTGAGCCAACTGTGCCTTTGGGGAATTCAAAGAGGAGGATGAGAGTGAATTTATTATGCCAAAAAGTAGAACTTACATTCCTCATCTAAAGGCAAAATGGTGCAGAGTGAAAAATTTATTACTTGACCTGATTATCTTTTTATTCCTACCAAAGGAGCATAGTCATAGTCTGGATGCCCTGTTAGGGTACAATTTATCAGTTCAAGGTGGAAGAAAAAGTGGTTCATGTCCTGCCGCGACATTAAATTAGGCGCTTGTTGGGAGGCCACCCAACTTTACTGATTTCTTTTATTTTTTATTTATTTAAGTTTTTTTTTATGATTTTTGTAGTGTTATTTTATTTTGTAGGACTATGAATATAGGAATAAAAGAGAATGGAAGTATGCAAACGCGAGCCAAATGGTTGGAACTAGAGTAAGGTACCCGCACAAAGGGCCATCCTTGGGAGAAGTCTGAGTACCCCGTGAGCTGCTATTGCTTCGGCCTTTGGCCTTTTAGTGAGTTACTTGTTCATTCTTATTATTTTTACTTTATTAGTGCATTGGGGACACTAAACTCTTATAAGTCTGGGATAGAAGAGATAGTATTATATTAGTATATTATTAGATTCTTATCTTTTATTATCAGACCCCACTTGTGGGATTATACCGGGTTGTTGTTGTTGTTGTATCTTTTATTATCAGCTAACTTTTTATTTTTATTTGCATAGTAATAGAATTAATGGTGTAGTATTGTAGTAGTAGTTTTAGTAACCTTTTTTTTTAATTCTTAAATATGGAATATAAAAAAATAGAAAATACTTTTCTCGACGATTGATCTCCCAGATAGTTTTCTTGAGAAATTAAAGTCTTACCCAAAAACACAATTTTTTTTTTTAGAAAATAGCAAAATACATCTTGTAATTTTTTTGGAGGTAGTAATAACCCCTCGTAATTTTTCTTTGTGCATCGGTCCTTTTCTAGGGGATGTAATTCGAACCGGGTAGTTTTCTCTTTTAGAGTAGAGCAAAATTTTTAGGAATAAATAGAGGAGGATAGATGAGATTCCTAGGCGCATTTGACTTGTTTGATAATAGCATGCTTACGTTTTGGCATGTGTAGTATCTTCCCAATGATTAGAAATTATTGCTGATTCCTTGCTTAGATGGATGCCATGTTTTGTGATGCCTATTTCTCGTTTTCTTGACTTGTCTTTACTTTGCGCTTGATGCTTAATATCTCGTGGCTCCATGAATACTTGCATATTTAGAGAGTCCGAATGAGACCGTCCTTAGTGAGTCATGTTCCATGTGTGAAGTAAGGTTTTATGTTGGCCATGTTATTGTGATTGAGTCCATAACTTGCCAGGTATGTGAGCTAAAGCGAAACTTTAGGTGATGCTCGATTTTAGAAAATATTCTAGGCTTTCTTTGATCTTTTTGAGCTTAATTGCTTACCATAAATAAAAAATTATCCCTAGTTAACCCTTTTGGGTCTATAGACTTTTATTTGGTACCCACGTTAAAAAGCCATTATTCCTTTTATTCTTAATTTATACTATTATTTTGATCCTTTTACCTCTTAAAAGAGTTTAATTGTAAAATGAGCGCTAAAAGAATTAAGGAGAAAATTTTGGTGGCTTTTGAGTGTAACCAAAAAAAGAAAGAAATGTGCACCTTTTTTATAAAATAATAAACCACTAGTGAAAAGTGAAAAAGGAAAAAGAATAGTAAAAAGTAATTGAAAAAGAAAAGAAAAGAAAGAAATTATAGATTAAGTGTCTAAAACTTTAGAAATTTACTAATCATTTTGAGACAGTGCTTAACTCAGGACTGATATCATGAAAACATAATAAGCATCATGGAAACAGTGAAAATAATCCCTAAGGGATCCAAATAATCGGCACACAGCCCAAATATACTCATAACAATCCAAGTAGGATGTTTACCAATAAATTTATAGTCAATAACACGGTATGAATTATCACTCGGGTCGGACTAAGCCATAATTCCCACTCACAAACAATCCTGCACTCGCTATAGAGTACGTGTCTCGCCTCAAAATAACATCACAGTGTGATATACCGGGATTTCAAACCCTCAGGTCATCATCTACATCTATTACTCACCGCAAACCAGTTACAAGACTAGTCCGCTAGTCTTTTCCTCTCGAATCAACCTCCTCGCGCGCCGAATCTGATCAAAACCTTCAACAAGACCTTCTCGCCCACCATATAAGATACATCTTGAACCTTCTAGTTCGCAAACTCTTCTGACATGACTGAGCTGTACGAAGTCTCTCCTGGATCACTTTTACATTATCTAAGGCATCTTGGACCAACTATGTCTCCAATAACCTAGCCTCACTGGGCTCAAACCAACCAACCAGAGATCTACATCGTCTCCCATATAAGGCCTCATATGATTCCATCTGAATGCTGGACTAATAGCTATTGTTGTAGGAAAATTCTGCAAGGGGCAAGAACTAAGCCCAAGAACCTCCAAAATAAATAACATAAGCACGCAACATGTCCTTCAATATCTGAATGGTACGCTCAGACTATCCGTCCGTCTGAGGATGAAACGCGTTGCTCAACTCTACCTGCGTGTCCAACTCTCACTGAAAAGTCCTAAAAAACTGGGAAGTAAACTGAGTACCCCTATCCGAGATAATGGAAACTGGGACCCCATGCAACCATACAATTTCCCGGATGAAAATCTCTACTAACCGTTCCGAAAAATAGGTAGTACACACCGAAATGAAGTGCCTGGACTTGGTCAGCCGACCCACAATCACCCAAATCGAATCAAACTTCCTTGTTGTCCGAGGGAGACCACTCACAAAATCCATAGTAATCCTCTCCCACTTCCACTTGGGTATATCCATGCGCTGAAGTGCACCACCGAGCCTCTGATGCTCATACTTGACCTGCTGATAGTTGAGACACCGAGCTACATAACTCACAATATCCTTCTTCATTCTCCTCCACCAGTAATGCTGTCTCAAATTCTGATACATCTTCGCGGCACCTGGATGAATAGAATACCGCGAGTTGTGGGCCTCTTCCAATATCAACTCCCAAAGCCTATCCACATTGGGAACACAAATCCAGCCCTGCATCCTCAACACACAATTACTATTAATAATCACATCCCTGGCATTATCATGCTGAACCATATCCTTAAGGACAAGCAAATATGGATCATCATACTGGCGTTCTCTAATGCAATTATACAAGGAAGGTCGAGATACCACACAAGACAACACCCAACTAGGCTCCGAAATATCTAGCCTTACCATCCGATTGGCCAAAGCCTGGACATCAACTACAAAGGGCCTCTCCCCAACTAGAATGTATTCCAAACGACCCATACTCACCGCCTTCTGGCTCAAAGCATCGGCTACTACATTGGCCTTCCCCAGATGATACAAAACGGTAATGTCATAATCCTTAAGCGACTCAAGCCATCTCTGCTGCCTCAAATTAGATCCTTCTGTTTGAACAAATGCTGAAGACTGCAATGATCGGTATATATACTCATACGATACGCCATATATGTGGTGCCTCCAAATATTCAAAGCATGAATTATGACAGCCAACTCCAAATCATGTACGGGGTAATTCTTCTCATGAGGCTTCAACTACCAAGAAACATATGCAGTAACTTTACCATCCTGCATCAACACGCATCCGATCTCAACTCTCGAAGCATCACAATACATAGTGTAAGAACCTGAAACTGATAACAGAACTAACACTAGAGTTGTGGTTAATGCTGTCTTGAGCTTCTGAAAGCTCTCTTCGCACTTTTCCGACCATACAAATGGTGCACCCTTCTGCATTAACTTGGTCAAGGACGAAGCAATATATGAAAACCCTAGACAAACCGACGATAATACCCTGCCAAACCGAGGAAACTCCGAATCTCCGTGGCTGAGGACAGTCTAGGCCAACTCTACACCACCTCTATCTTCTTTGGGTCAACCTGAATACCATCACTAGACACCACGTGCCCTAGAAAAGCCACAGACTCAAGCTAGAACTCACACACGGAGAACTTTGCATAAAGCTTCTCCCCCCACAATCTTTGTAATACCACTCTCAAATGATGAGCATGCTTCTCCTGGCTTCGCGAGTACACCAGGATTTCATCAATAAAAACAATCACAAATGAATCCAGATACGGCCAAAACACGATGTTCATCAGACGCATGAACGCGGCTGGGGCATCATCCCAAAAGACATAACGAGAAACTCATAATGCCCATATCTCATCCTGAAAGTTGTCTTCATAATATCAAAATCTCTAATCTTCAGCTGGTGATAGCCTGAATAGAGATCAATCTTAGAGAATACCCTACTCCCTGGAGATGACCAAACAAACCATCAATGCGCGGTAGTGGATACTTGTTCTTCATTGTCACCTTGTTCAGCTGCCTGTAGTCAATGCACATTCTCATTGTGCCATATTTCTTCTTGACAAATAAGACTGGTGCACCCCACGGTGACACACTCGAACAAATGAACCCCTTATCTAGGAGTTCCTGAAGTTGCTCTTTCAATTCCTTTAACTCAGCTGGTGACATACGATAGGGTGGAATAGAGATGGGTTGAGTGCCCAGCACCAGATCAATACCGAAATCAATATCCCTGTCCGGCGGTATGCCCGACAGGTCTGCTAGAAACACATTTGGGAAATCCCTCACAATGGGTATAAAATCAAGACTAGGAGTCTCAGCACTAATATCTCTCACAAAATCCAAGTATGATAAACAACCTTTCCCAACCATCCACTGGGCCTTTAGGAAAGAGATCACCCTGCTGGGAACATAATCGGTCATACCTCACCACTCAATCCTCGGAACACCCGGAAAAATACTGTCCTGGCATGACAGTCCAGTACATCATGGTACGGAGATAGCCAATCCATACCCAGAATCATATCAAAATCTACCATGCCTAACAATAACAAGTCAACTCGGGTCTCCAGACCCCCAATGGTCACCAAACAAGATCAATATACATGATCCACAATAATGGTATCACCCATCGGGGTAGATACATGCACATGCAAGGCAAGACAACAACAGGTCGTACCTAGAATGATGGGCAAAATATGAAGACGCATAAGAGAATGTAGATCCAGGATCAAATAAAATAAAAGCATCCATGTGGCAGACTGAGATAATACCTGTGATAACAACATCTAATGCAATGGCGTCCCTCTTGTCTGGGATAGCATAGAACCGAGCCTGACCACCACTAGATCGATCTCCACCCCTAGGATGGCCCCTAGCTGTCTTACCCCCACCACTACCTGACTGGGATGGTGCTGAAGTATATGGAGTAGAAAAGAAGGGCTGATCCCTCTACTGAGACCGACCACCACAAAGCCGAGGACACTGTCTCCTCATGTCACCAAACTTGCCGCACTCGTAGCAACTACCCAGTGCTGGAGAAGGGGACTGAAAAGAACCCCTCACTATAGATGAACCCTGGGCTGAAGAGGCAGGAGTAGAACTCTGAGCTGGAAGGGCACTATGTAAAGACTGGCCCTGCTGAAATCCCTGACGACTACGACCTGAAGAAGCCTCACTGTACTTTGGGCGACCTAACTGAGAAGACCTGAAGGAACAACCTCCGCCACGCTGGAACTAGCCTCTAGACGGAGCACCACTGAAGCTACCTGAACCTCAAGGCCTTTTGGCCTTCCTCTCCTCACGCTCCCGACGGCGATCTGTCTCAATCTGTCGAGCCATGTCAACTACCTCCTCACACGAAGCGGCTACACCCCTCTCTTTAGTCATCAAAATGCAAAATGGATAGTTGAGGCCATCCACGAACCTCCTAATCCTCTCCCGTTCTATCAGGATCATCCAAGTAGCATGCCAAGCTAACAACGTAAATCTCAACTCATAGTGGGTCACAGTCATGTCCCCCTGAATCAACCACTCAAACTAGCGATGCAACTCCTCCATGCGAGACTGCGGTACATAATTCTCCAGAAAGAGAGTCTAGAACTGCTGCCAAGAAAGGGGCGCTGCTCCAACAGGCCTACGCCTCTCAAACTCCTCCCACCATGTAAATGCAGGCCCTGAGAACTGGAAGGTAGTAAAAGACACTCGACTCGACTCCAAAATCCCTGCAGTGCGAAGCATCTGGTGGCACTTGTCTAGAAATCCCTGGGCATCCTCGCCCTCAGTACTACTGAATGCCGGAGGCTGGAATCTACCGAACCTCTCTAGTCGATGCTGCTCGTCGTCTGGCATCACTGGAACCACATAATCTGGAGTTGGTGCGTCTAGCACAACTGGAGAAACCGGTGCAACTGACTGAGCTGGGGCGGCTCCTGGTGTCTACAATCCCTGAACAACCTGCTCGGGTGTGCGAGCTGTGAGGGTCTGATGACTACCCCCAATCTGAGAAGTAGCTGCGGCAGTGGCTGAGACTGTCTGAGCCAGGACAGTACAGATGGATAGGATCTGAGTCAAAGCCTCCTAAAGACCAGGAATCACGATGGGCACTTGCCAGTGCCTGAACAGGTGTTACTGGAGCATCTACAGCTGGAGGCTGGTCCTAAATTAGGGCAATTGGTGGGTCAACAGGTGCTGACCCTACTGCTCTGCCTCGACCACGACCACGGCCGCGTCCACGACCTCTAGTGGTTGGAAATGATGGTCGTTCGCCATGTCCGATAGCACGGGTTCTCGCCATATGCGAGAGAATAGAATATAGAAGTTTAGTTCTCGGAACAACAAAGCCGCACGACAAGAGTTCAAGAATATGAAGTATTTCCTAAAGGTTTTGCAGCCTCTCGAGGATAAATACAGACGTCTCCGTACTGATCCGCGAGACTCTACTAACCGACTCATGAGGCCTAGTAACCTAGGCTCTGATACCAACTTGTCATGACCCCAATCCCGATCGTGATGGCACCCAACACAATTACTAGGTAAGCCCGACCATTTGAACACTCT
Source organism: Nicotiana noctiflora (assembly GCA_032618575.1). Lineage (NCBI taxonomy): Eukaryota > Viridiplantae > Streptophyta > Magnoliopsida > Solanales > Solanaceae > Nicotiana > Nicotiana noctiflora. The sequence continues at coordinate 136,975 of JASVEL010002124.1, forward strand.
CAACCCAAATATGAAAACTCATTACCAGTTAATTAAGTATTTGTAACAGATAACCAGACTTAATGATTCCGTTGATAGATAGAAACATAATGAAAGTCATGATAACACCAATATAACTCCCAAAGATATAGGGTCACGAGTCTAGAGCCTCTAATATAACAGAGTAATGAATCCTCAAATACATAAATCTAGGATGCGGAAATATAAATGGGTAAGAGGGAGAAGTCGGTTCCTGCAGACGCCAGGCAGCCACCTCGACAACTCCGAAGACTCTGGAAAGCAGCAGGATAGCTCGACTAAGATCTCGAAACACCTGAATCTGCACACATGGTGCACGGAGTAAAGTGAGTACTTCCAACTTAGTGGTAATAAACATATATAATGGCTGAAAGTAAGAAATCCCGAAATATTACAATGCAAAGATATAACCAATAATTCAGCACATTTAACGGTGGAACAACAACAAGTAATGAGAGGTAAAATAGATAGATATCGATGCATGAATGCAATGCAAAGTACATGACCGCTGCGGCGCACAGCCTGATCCGTGTGGGTAGCCACGGTCACTGTGGGGGTTCAGACTCCGGAGGGACTCTTATAGCCCAAGCGCAATATCATCGTAGAATTCGCTGCGACGTACAGCCAGATCCACACTCAGTCTAGATATATGCTTGTAAGCCACACAGACACAGTCAAGTTTATCATTTTCAGTTCCAATTATTAGGAATTATAGATTAAGTGTTTAAAACTTCAGAAATATTCTAATCATTTCGAGATTGTGCTTAACTCGGGTCTGATATCATGAAAACATGCTAAGCATCATGGAAACAGTGATAATAATTCCTAAGGGATCCAAAAAATCGGCACACATCCCAAATATACTCATAACGATCCAAGTAGGATATTTACCCATAAATTTCTAGACAATAACATAGTATGAATCGTCACCCGGGTCGTACTAAGCCATAGTCCCCACTCACAAACGACCCCGCACTCGCTGTAGAGTACGTGTCTCGCCTCAAAATAACGTCACAGTGTGATATACCAGGGTTTTAAACCCTCAGGTCATCATCTACATCTATTACTCACCTCAAACCGCCCACAGGACTAGTCCGCTAAGCCTTTTCCTCTCGAATCAACCTCCTCGTGCACCGAATCTGATCAAAACCACAAGAAATACGTCATAATAAGCTAATGGAACATAACCCAATTGAAAGAACTCGAAAAATACAAAAAATCACGAAGTTGGCAAAACTTGAGCCCCGGGCCCACTTCTCGAAAAATTACGAAATTCACATCACCTATTTTCTCGTCTCGCCACGAGTCCATACATATATTAAAATCGGAGTCCAAATGCTCCCTAAAATCTCAATTTTTCATTTAAAACCCTAAGCCCTAGTTCTTCAATTTTTCACCTAGTTTTTCAAGAATTAAAGGCGGATTCTTCAATAAAATGACGTTTCTAGGTCACGAGGCTTTCCTCCAATCGATTCTCGTCAAACCCTCTTCAATTTCTACCAAAAAGATCTTGAAGTGGTTCAAAAATGGAGGAAATGATAAATGTGTCGCGGATGAAATGTTATTAAAACCTTTCTGTTCAGGTATTTTTAACACTATGCGATAGCGTCCCTAGGCATGCAATCGCAATGAACAAATATTCAGGGATCCAAAATCGTTCTATGCGAACGCACAGTCTCTTATTCGATCGCGATTAACAAATTCCCGAACCTACGCAAATGCATCCAATTCTATGAGAACACGTATAATAAAACATGCAGCCCCAAAAATCCTCTTATGCGAACGCGTAACATACCATGCGATCGCGTAGCTTAATCTCCCAGTGCTATGCGACCGCGAACCAGCTGATGCGACCGTGAAGGACAATTTCCAAGCTTCTCAAATTCGTTCTACGCATTCGCGACTCTGCCTACACGAACGCAATGAGGAAAATCTCTGCAACCTCACAGCTGAAAAACCTGCAATATTATAAGTCTAAAAATGGTCTGTTTGACAACCCGAAATCACCTCGTGGCCCCCGGGACCTCAACCAAAGGCACCAACATATCCCAAAATATCATACAAACTTGTTCCAATCATCAAAACGCATCAAACAACACTAAAATCATCAATTCACATCGGATTCAAGCCTAAGTTTCTTCAAAACATCCGAAATGCACTTTCGATCAAAAACTCAACCAAACAACGTCCAAATGACCTAAATTTTACCCGCACATCCAAAATCACATAACGGAGCTACTGCAACTCTCGGATTCCATTCCGACCCCGGATCAAAATCTCACCTACCAACCGGAATTCGCCAAAATTCAAACTTCGCCAATTCAAGCCTAATTCTACACCGGACCTCCAAATTCAATTCCGATCGCACTCCTAAGTCACAAATCATCCCCCGAAGCTAACTGAAACATCGAAATTCACATCCGAGCCCTCTAACTAAATAATCAACTTTCGATTGACTTTTCCAAAACAAGCTCCCTTTTAAGAGACTAAGTGTCTCATTTCCATCTAAAACCGTCCAATTCCATTCGATCACCTCAAATACCGATATTGAAACATAGAGAAATATAATATGGGTAAAATTGGGCGATAACTCATGTGACGACGGACCGAGTCGTCACATTTACATATACCAGTAGCTTAAATTTTACTTATAATATTAGTTATTTAAAACAATATTCATAGTTCTCAGGTAATACTATATCTCCTATTCAAAATAAGTGTCTTCTGGAATATTCATTAAAACAATCACTTAATATCGTTAGTACAAGGGTTATTTAACTAAGTTATTATTTATATCTTCTTAGTTACTCTTTATATGTTCTCTTATTTATCTTAAAGCGAAGTTATGAATTTTCTCAACGGTGTTCAAATATTAAAAAAGTAAAATAAAATTCTTCGACAAAAGGTATTTGGTATATATTATATACCTCTAAAAAATTAATATTTTGCCTATATATACAATTTATTTTTAGGAAAATATTGGCCAATTGACTATCCTTTAGCGCATGTAGCTTCATCCCTGATCTTAAAAGACACACTTTTTTTTTTCAATCCGAAGGGATATAAGCTATTTAAATATAAACAAGAAAAATAGCATTATAGGTAAGATGGAACCCTTTTTCCCTTCTTTATGTCAAGTTGGATGCTTATATTATTTTTTTGATTCTTGTTGTTGTCACGGATTCTATTGTCGATTTTTGTTTTCTTGAGCGGAAGGTCTTCTGGAAATATTCTCTCTATCCCTTCGAGGTAAAGGTAAAGTTTACGTACATTTTATCTTCTCCATATCCCACTTGGAAAATTTTACTGAGTTGTTATTATTGTTTTATGTCAAGTTGGTCTTTGTTTTACTCTAACAAAAACTGTTTAGCCAATAAGATATTATACCACTGTTTTTTTATGATTTTAAAAAAGGATATACTAAAATTCGATCAATCTCAATTTATAACGATTGAGAACAAAGAACCATTTTAAATTAGAAAAATGCGCCTTTTGTCTAGTCAAAAAAGGACTATACTATTTATTTTTTATGAAATTTTAAAAATAAATATGCTAAAGTGAAGTCAATTTTAATTTAAAAAATCGGACTTAAAACATCAAGTTATAATTTATAAAATGAGATTTTTGGTTGACTATGATATTTAAAACTACTAATTTATAGATACACTTGAAACTTTAATGATAAGAAGTTCATGTTAAAAAAAAAACATATTTATTAGAAAAGCGATTAAATTTCAACAAACTATATTAGCCTTGTAATTTTAAATTTGGTGTTAAAGCTTTAAAAAAAATGAAAGTTAATGGTTAATTCACGTGTATTGAACGTCTAATCTTTGCACTTTCTCAAATTCGTATGTCTTGTCTTAAATTACATCCTTTTGAAAATTTCTCAAGAAAAGATTAAAAACTTAAACCTCCAAATGTTAAGCACAAAAATATTATACAATTGTTGCATCCTCTTGTTTCAGTTACGAAAGAATATACATATTTCTTATTTTTGTCTAGTTTTGGTATTTTTAAGTAATTTAGTTGAAATGCAATTATAATTAAAGTTTAGTATTAGGAAGCAACAACAAAACTTCATTTTTCTGGCAAATTTAGTTTTCGAATTGAACTCTTAATTCAACAATATTTCTCATTATGCGTTAGAAGAACACAATATAAATCTAATTTTCCTCGTCTTTGCTATATAGTTACCATATTTCTCCTAATTTCTTTTACATAATACCTAGGTACCTCAATTTAAATATCTTCATTTAGTTTAAACATGATTATTTAGATAATTAAATGGATGATAAACTTTAACAAATGAAAAAAGTGTTGATAATAGAGAAAAAAGTTTCACTTTAAAAAAAGAATAGCTTTGGAATAATATAAAATATAGGATAATTAATTTATGCAAAAGGAGTTAAGTTTAATTGTTCCCTATTATTATATAGGAGCACTAATGTTTTACTATTTTATATGTAAAAATATTTTCAGTATAGGTAAAGTGACACACATCTATTAGAAGTTAAAGCAAAAATTGGTTAATTATTTGCTTTTGTGAATAAATCTAATACAAAATGCCTGGTATGTGATGTCATATAAAAGTAAACTAAGCTCCACAGATACAAAGAGTGTTGAATTAGTCCTTCGGTCTCCAAAAAAATATTTTTTTAAATTTTAGTTTTTCCGTTACCATCCACCCTATTACCCTCCATCTCCCTCCGCAAAAGAATACTTTTTTTACCTTAATTTTTTTTGTAATTTTAAATTTATGCTTTTTCATTTTTCTGCACCACCTACCCACCCCCTAATCCCCCTCCACCCCCACCCCACCCGCCGCACAATTTTTTTACTTTTTTTTTGTAATTTAAATTTTTATTTTTTTCGTTTTACTGCCCCCTCCCCAGCCCCGCCCCACCCCCTGGGCCCTCCCCGAAAAAAAATTAAAATATATTTTCAGTTTTTAATTTTATTATTTATCGATTTAAAGGCTCAAAATTTTACATGTTCCAAAATTATGAGTTCAGAGGTTTATGTGTTTGAAAGTTCATGGGTTCGAAAATGCACAGTTTTTGCGTTAAAATATAAAGTATCACATTAGTTTCTTTAGATTGTGTTAATTTTTAGAGACTCCGGGAAGGGGTGGGGAAGGGGAGGGGAAGGGGTGAAGAGAATTGCATAAAAAATATTTTCCTAAAAAAATTATTTTCTACTCTCTAACCAAACAATAAAAAATATTTTCCGAAAAATATTTTTCACTTACCACCCAAACAAGAAAAAATAAATGATTAAACCACTCATTTTCCATGAAATATTTTTTAAGAAAACATTTTCCTTGTACCAAACACACCCAAAATCAAAGCAACTACAGTAACACATTAGATGGACCAATGAAAATAATGTATTCCTTCTGCCGGATTGGTTTTTTTAGACAAAAGCAAACGCCTTTTCCCCTCGTGAAAAACAGATTCATTGTACAAATAATTATTTCTTTTTCCGTAAAAAAGTTGAACTGAAATTTTCCAACAATGCCTGCATTCTAATTTGAGTTGTCTTTCTCTGCCGTGTTTGGACCAAACCTTTTCATTTCTTGGATATCAAATAATTAGCCACCATATGTACAGCTTCTAAATGATTCGTTTTGAGTTGGGATCATTCAACTTGAGTCTCCTTTTTTTTTTCATTTTTAATGTCTTCAATTTAAGTTAACGCTACTCAAGTAGATTTTGTTTTAGGTATAGTTTGAGTGTGAATCTAATTGAAATAATTGAGGATTCTTTGTCATTAGCTTTGCTTTATTTGTGTCTTATTACTTAATAAATTATTACGAGTTCCCTCAATATTCCACCAACTCTGATTATGAATCAGAGCAGTGCTATAACAATTTATGCAATAACAAACCTTTTTTACTTTATTATTTTGCCTCTCCCTTCTCTTCCTCTCTCTTTAATATATTTTCCTTCTGTTTCTGAAAACAAATCGGTAGTAATTGGCTAATATTTTTATATACGTGTTGGTTTTTTTTTTTTTTGGAAAAAAAAAGAAGAAGAAAGCTGCTCATTTTCTCTATAAACAGTTCATGATTAGATAGTAAATTTGATGTATAGAAATTATACTACATAAGCGTTCAATTATTCACCACCAAAAAATATGGTGCAGTGGATGATATTGACTTTGGATATGAAAAAATCTTTCGTATGGAGTGCTTCTTTCCGAATGGGTTTCTATTCGACACGAATTTGAATATAGTCGAACTCCAATACATACACCAAACACCTAGTGGGAAACCATAAAAAAGATTTCAATTACTCACTCTATCTCTAAGCATTTAGGCATTGTCATTTCTTAATGCCGAAATACATAAACAGCCCCTTGAAGTTGTACTTAACGACCAGATGAACATCTCAACTGAGCTTTTTATCAGTTAGACACTTCAAGTGACTATTACTCAGATCAAATAGACACCCGAGTGGAACAGGTCAGATACGTGAATTACACTTGTCAATGAAGCCAATCAATGAATGACACGTGTAATTTATAATTAAAACTTAACACTTATAATTAATAAAAAAAAAAAAACAAAACTAACCCCAAAGCAGCCCCCCTCCCCCACTTCATCTTCTTCCTTCCAGAATTAAAACTAACACCTCCACCCACAACGACCAGCTGAACAACTTTTCCCAAAGCAGCTGTCCATCGGCTTCTTTTAAAATTTTGGATTAAAATCGTGGTTGGAATAATAATAGACATAAAGATAGTGAAGAACACCACCAACAACAAGAACACCATTAATTGGGTCTTTAAGAAAGCTTGAAAGTTTAAAATGGGTTACTTGAATTGATGAAAAATTGAGAAATTAATATTAGGGTTGTCTTCAAGTCTTGGTAGGGGGTCTTTAGTTGAAGTTATAACAAATTTGGAGAAGTTTCTCTTGAAATTTTAGATTAAAATCGTGGTTGGAACAATAATAGACATAAAGATAGTGAAGAACACCAAGAACACTAAGAACACCATTAATAAGGTCTTTAAGAATGCTTGAAAAATTAAAATGGGTTACTTGATTTGATGAAAAATTGAGAAATTAATATTTGGGTTGTCTTCAAGTCTTTGTAGAGATTATTTAGTAAGTTATAACAAATTTGGAAAAATTTCTCTTAAATTTTGGACTAAAAATCATGGTTGGAACGATAATAGACATAAAGACAGTGAAGAACACCAAGAACACCAATGTGCCCTTTTTCTTTTCTTTTGTTAATAATGTGTCATTTTTTGATTGGGTATAAATTAAAGTTTTTTTTTTTTTTTTGAAAATGTCATTTTCTAATTGGTATTTCAGGTATTTCATGTTAGACATTTGGTATATAAATTACTCCAAAGAAGAAAAGAGGTATTTCATGTATTTTCTTTTTAAAAAAAATAGGCTTCAAAAAATGGGTCATGCGCTGAAAATTTGGTTAGCAATCACGCATATGCCACATCAGCGACCTGTGTCTATTTGATATGAACAATAGTCACTTGAAGTATCTAACTGATAAAGGGCTCAGTTAAGATATTCAGCTGGTCGTTGAGAACAATTTCAATGGGCTGTTTACGTATTTAGCCTTTCTTAATACTAAAAAGGAATACATAAACTTTCAATTACTCTAAAATTCTCCTTTTTGATGTGTTTGATAAGAAATAAGTTTGCTAATTGCTATAATTGGAACAAGAGTGAGTTGGGGGATTTTATTTTGAGAATCATAAAAATATTAGGAATAAGTAGTAAGATTATTGGTCATACCAAAGTTTTTTTGATAAGTTAAAAAGTCAAAAAAAATTTATAAGTTATAAATCACTCGAAACAACAACTACTGCAAGCCTTGCTTCTTCTAAACTCTTTCAATATTTTCCACAGGCTCCTTCCGCAGCCACATATTCACGTCATTTGACCAAGTCATAACTCAGTCATACATTTTGAATTTTTAACTCGGAAATTCCAATGATGTAACTAACTAATACTCCTTCTGTTTCAATTTATATGAATCCATTTAACTGAGCATGAAGTTTAAAAAAAAAAATTAAATTTGTGGTGTAAAATGAAGCATATATATTTTGTGTGGCTATAAATTATTGCATAAAGGTAAATTCTTTCCTAATAAGGAAAGAAATCATTCTTTTTTATACGAATTTAAAAAAAAAAGATTCATATAAATTAAAATGGAGGGAGTACTATTATATACTCAATCACAAAGTAAAACGCCTACCCGTAAATTGCGATTTATTTTATTTTATTAAAGTTACGTTTAATATAACCCCCAAAATTTGCTCGGCCTCCGGTCAACATTTGCAACCCCCTCCAACCCTAATCCAAAAGAATTAGGAAAACAAATTATGTGCCTATGTGTGCGTTCTGACTTGTCGTGTTCCATAAAATTCAGCAAGAGGGACCCATATTGCCATGTGTACAATAAAATCCAGTAAGTACACCTCTTTTAGCTTCTGTTCACTGTTTCTAGCTTTTAGCCTTTTTCAACACCAGCTAAAACTGCAACAACCTTTTCTCCTTTTTTTTTTTCTCTCTACAGATGACTGAGGAATTCTTAAAAATACATAGATGACGACGCCCTCAGCCGCCGTCATCGCCGTCGCTGCCATCGGTGTCATCCTCGTAAACATCGTTAATTATGTTCAAGCCTTGGGTGGCTCTGCCACCACTCTCGCGGTCGTCTACGGCGACCCCACCACAATCTGCGGCATAGTTGCTAACCAATCAATCCAAGGAATCCAATGCTGGAGAGAAGGCGAATTAACTTCGACATCCATTTCACCGGACGTCTCATTCAGCTTCATCGCCGGCGGCGTCCGCGGCTTCACCGCCGTACGCAAGGGCGGCTCCGCCCTCATCTACTGGGATAGCACGAGTTACATCCCCAAACGGCTGTATTTCAGTTACTCAACCTTGTTAACGACCGTTACAATGGGTGACACACAAATTTGCGCCATAACAAACCGTACTTCCCAAAATGCTACTACCTGCTGGCGAGGCGATTCCTATTCGGCCCAACAGCCAAATGGGTCGGCTCAATTTACATCAATCTCATCTGGGTCTGGATTTTCTTGTGGAGTTTTAAAAAGTTCAAACAGAGTCGTCTGTTGGGGAAATAATAGTACTATTGCTTCAACTATCCAGTCAGCTTTCGTTAATGAAACAATGGTGAACATATTCGCGGGTGGGTTTCACGCGTGTGGGATGAACACTACCGGATTCATAATTTGCAAAGGTAACAATAATAACGGTCAATTGAACGTTCCGTCTAATTTAGCTTACGAGTATTTTGGATTAGCTTTGGGGTTAAATCATACTTGTGGAATTCGCAGTATGAATCATACAGTGGTATGTTGGGGTGGGAACGGTAGATTTTCAAGTAATGTTGTAGAAGCAGTTTCATTTGAATCAGTTGTTGCGGGTGTAAATTTTACGTGTGGATTGACAACGAGTAATTTTTCTGTGGTGTGTTGGGGGCCAGGTTGGAGTAGTAATTTGTATCCTCAAGGAGCTGCACTTCCTTTCCCAATGATTTTACCAGGTCCATGTGTACAAAGTAATTGTACTTGTGGTATATATCCTCAATCTCAAAATCTCTGTTTTGGAAACGGTAATATTTGTAGGCCTTGTGATTTCTCTATTTTAGCACCACCTACTTCACCACCGCAAGTACGGCAGCCGCTGCCACCAGCGGTGGTGCCTTCGCCACCTTCTAGAAGGCTAAGAAGGGGTTTATTGGCTTTTGCTGTTGTTGGATCAGTAGGGGTTCTTGCAGGTATTTGTGCTTTTATTTATTTTCTGTGGGCTGCTGGTTGTTTTGGAAAGAAGAAAGTTCATAATTCAGTTCAACCTACTATTACTGCTACTACTACTTCTAATGGTGGGCAAGTGTCTAGTAGTAGTCCTGTTTCAAGATCATCGACTCTTAGGCGTCAAGGGTCGCGGTTGATGAGGCGTCAAAGGAGTGGAACTTCATCTAAACACGCAGACAGGGCAGAGGAATTTTTGTTTTCTGACCTTGTTGCAGCTACTAACAACTTTTCTTTGGAAAACAAGATTGGTGCTGGTAGTTTTGGGGTTGTTTACAAGGGCAAATTGCCTGATGGTCGTGAGGTTGCGATCAAACGTGGAGAAACGGGTCCAAGAACAAAGAAATTTCAAGAGAAAGAAAGTGCATTTGATTCAGAATTGGCGTTCCTGTCGCGGTTACACCATAAACACTTGGTTAGACTTGTTGGTTATTGTGAGGAGAGGGATGAAAGGCTTTTGGTTTACGAGTACATGAAGAATGGAGCACTTTTTGATCATTTACATAATAAGAACAATGTGGAGAAGAGTAATAGTATAGTGAATTCTTGGAAAATAAGGATCAAGATAGCATTAGATGCTGCACGAGGCATCGAATACCTTCACAATTATGCAGTCCCGCCTATAATTCACAGGGACATTAAGTCGTCCAACATCTTGATTGATGCAAACTGGATAGCAAGGGTGTCTGATTTTGGGCTATCGTTAATGGGGCCAGAGTCTCATCGCGATTACAGTACGCCAATGAAGGCTGCTGGCACAGTCGGGTACATTGATCCCGAGTACTATGGTCTAAATGTGTTGACAGCAAAGAGCGATGTCTATGGACTTGGAGTAGTGTTGTTAGAACTTTTGACAGGGAAGAGAGCCATATTCAAGAATGAAGAAGAAAATGGGGGTGCGCCAATGAGTGTGGTGGACTTTGCAGTGCCAGCAATTATGGCTGGAGAATTGACAAAGATTTTGGATTACAGAGTCGGGACCCCAGAGCCAAATGAAGTAGAAGCAGTAGAATTGGTGGCCTATACTGCAATGCATTGTGTGCATTTGGAAGGGAAAGACAGACCCACAATGTCTGACATTGTTTCTAATTTAGAGAGAGCTTTGGCTGCATTTGATGATAGCCATGGCAGCATCTCTAGTGGTCCAATATCCTTTGTTTCTGATTGATATTCCACTTACCAATGACCCCTGATTCTTTTTTATCTTTCTTTAGTAGCTTATCTTTGTCTTGGCTAATTTGTGTGATTATTTTGTCATTAGTGTAAATAGTAGATTGTTCATTCTAACATGATGTCTAATGATCCTGTAAACTGCTGACTGCTCAACATGTTTTACATGAAATTCTTTTCCTCCTTGAGGATTACAAATCTTTGCTATCTTATTTGCATACTTTGTATGGGACTTATATCTTTATTTTGAAGAAAACCTAGTGAAAGAAATTAGAAAAACGATAAATCCGATGGGTTGACCCATAGTTTCCACCCAAAAAATCATATTTTGACTGCTTCCACTATATTAGATAATCTTAGTGGATGATAACATCACCGTGTCCACCGCTATAAAAGAAATCATAGGTGAGATTTTCACCTCATACGGCTCCTCATACGGCTCCTCCGAGGTCACAAATAAATCTAAGGATCCTTCTTGAAGGTATAATGTTGAATGCTTTGGGAATATTGGAGCATTGAAGCACATTTTCCATAACCATAATTGACCCATTCATGAATCATTTATATAGTATTTTTTTATTTCTTGATATCCAGAATCCAAAATTCATTCATCATATAATGTGATTTAGCTCTGAATAGACTCATTGTGAGGGTAAATCACTCTCTACAAGAAGTTATCCATTTTTAATGCTTCAACTCAAAACCGTCATAAAAAGAGTGGAGGATTTACAAGTGTAAATAAAAGATACAGTATACTAAGGTTGTTGCAGCTTGTACTTGACAAAAGAATAAAGATACCCCATCCTTATTGAGTGATGTAGGAAGTCTAAAGATATACCGAACCCAAAAAGTGGTCCAACAATTTGAAGTTTTTCGCTTTTTTTGTGACAAATGACAATTAATTCCTACACGTTGGGCAGAATTAGATGAGTATTGACTTCGAAAATTGACATTAAAGACAGTCAATTAAGGCAGTCTCTCCAAGATGTTTACACCTGTAGGGCCTGATGTAATGGACTTTTAGCCCCCTTAATAAATATTAAGATAATTGCATCTCAGCCCTCAAATATTAGCAAATTCTAATTTTTCCCTTACCAATTTGTAAATTTAATAATTTGTTTTACATATAAAACAGTCATTTTATGTAGAAATTAATCATGGTACTTTCGCTCCTATTTTACGTGATAAACCTGAACTTTTTGTGAAAATTCGTTAGGGAAGAGAGTAAAGTACATTATTCTATCAATTGAAGGTTAAAGGAGTTGAATAAAATATCATTGTACCAAAACTTTAAACTATCCAATAAATAAAGGATCAGAATTACAAATTTCCTAAATAGTAGTGGTTGGCAGCGGTACCTGTTAAATGATATAAATTTCCAAAAGTAATAGTATTGTTCTTCGGTTGCACATTCCATTATAAATTAATTAAGGGTAGTAAATGTGGAATTTATTTATGGTCGGTGACACAATATTAAGTCATTCTTGATATAGATTCAAAATATTATGCCGTTTGCTTTTATACACATTTAATGAGAATCCGATATGATACAATTGAGGCAAACAACACTGTCTCTTCCCCTCGTTCTTTCTGCTTTGTAATAGAAATTAGTTTTGGACTGAGAGACTGGGCTAGGATTTGAAGTTATTGGGTTCGGTACTCTAATTTTTTTAAGTTACTGAGTTCTAAATTAAAAATTTGTACATATTCAATAAACTTTTTAAAGACAAATACAAGATTCGGACCAAAGCTACTGGGTTCGGCCGAACCCGTAACATGTACGCTGGCTCCACCCCTGGTTTTGGTGTACGTAAGTTCACACATGTAAGTTGTGTTTGTTTGTAAGAAAATTATATATTACGTGAATGAATTATGTATAATAGTAATTAACGTCAAAATAGATTCAACATGAAACAGAACTGAGAATATGAGTGTCACTACACTGATGTATAGATGAATTTAAATGTGTTTAATATCTTCTGAACCTGCAAATATAAATACTACTATTAGTTAAGGTCGTGATATGTGTAATATTTTTAATTACAGATAATATATTATATGAGTTAATAATATGGTATGTGTTGTATCTTACCTAATATCCCTTTATAGACAATGTTCTTAGTATATGTGCCCCTTCATCTCTTCAGTTGCTCCATCATGTGGGCGGGAGCTTAGTAGTTGCTTAGTTGTTCAAAATTCAGACTGTCGTAAGCCCGACACTATTCTATTTACTCTCTCAAATGAGGGGCTTGTTGACCAAAACTTTGTTGTTGACATCGATATACCTCTTGATAGTGCGGCATATAGTTGTCCATGAGAAAAAATATGTTTTGGCAAGTATAATCCAACGTTGGGTATTGTTCGATCATGTGCTTTGTTTATTGTCATCGAAAAACATAAACGTATTAGAAATTATTTTCCGATGAACTTAAATGGGTATCCTTCGTTTTCTGGCGCAGAAAGTTGAATTCTTGGAATAAACACATACTTGAAAGCATTTTACCCCATCATTATTTTTGGGGATTTTTTTCTATCTATACCATATAGCAAACATTATTATCAAAAATGTTCACAAATTGCAATTTACCCGACATGTTCACATTATCCCTATAATTTATATACCAAACCCAAATTAGCGAGATTCTTACAAAAAAAAACGCGACTTTGTTGGAGAGAATATCTGACGGAAGAATCTTCTGCATTTAATTCAAAATTCTGAAATAGAACAAAATTTTTAGCTGCGTAAATCTCTCCTTCTCCAACGGAACGAGATCTCTCTTCTCACTCTCATAACATAATAAAAATAAATTAAGAACAACCTACACACACATATATCTACAATAAAATAAAAGCAGTTGTATATATAAATCCAAAATGCATTATAACTTTAGTTGGAATGTAGTTATATATATCACCAATAAAGGATACAATGGAACTACCTTTTACTACAATAGAACTACATTTAACTACAAATCAACTACTACAAAAAAACTACATTTATAAACTGTCTAAGAGTCATGGCTCCAATTAAACTACAAAATTGAGATAAAGCAGTTGCAAATTTAGGACCAGACCACATTTTGACAAAAATACACTTGAACAATCAAAGAAGAACAATGTACTAGTTAAATGTAACAGTTACATAATGTAACCTTAAAAAATGTAGTGTAATTGTATTTAAAATGGAGTTAAATGTAGAAGCTACACAGGTTGCAATAAAAAATCATAACTACACTTTGCTGAGCACAACTACAAATTTACTACATTATAACTACAATTATAGCTGCTATGTAATCACAGTGCCAAATAAACCAACAAAATTGTGACAAACAATCTACAAAATTGAGACCAAATAATATTTTTCCAAAAAACACTTGAACAAGAAAATAGCACTTGAAAAATATTGTTTTGCAACCAAAATCAATTTACAAAACAGTGCGGACAAATGAAAAATGTTACCTTTATTGAAAACGGGGGAAAGAAAACTAAAGAAACAGCGGGGGGGGGGGGGGGGGGAATTAACCGTGGGTAAATCGTGGGTGAGGGGAAATTAACTATGGGGATGAGAGAGAAGCGGGTAAAGTGATTAATTTGAAGATTTTGTCCATAAATGCACGCCTACATTAAATGAGAGTATAATTAAAGCCTTAATTTGAATTTTGGTACATAAATTGAAAGTTGGTATGTTTAAATGTAATAAACATAAACCTTAAACATTTGAGGTAATAAGGTTTGCTATATGGTATACATAGGTAAAAATCCCTTATTTTTGCATGTTTAATGTTGTCAAAACCTCTGCATATCATTGGTGTACTATTGCATAATCAGTTTGAAGGATCTAAATTTCTTAGTAGAATGAATGGTGCATTTTTCTTCAAACAAACCTATATACCATATATATATATATATATATATATATATATATATATATATAAACACGTAATCACGCATGAATAAAAATAAAATAGAGTTATATAAAGTAGACTAAGGATCTTTCCTTTTATAATTTTCAGAAGTCCATGTCTTTAGTATTAGTATTATAGTTTTTTTTATAATTTTATGTAGTCATTTTATTTTTTTGCCAAAGATTACTACGAGAACTTCAATTGGAGTGCTTATTTGGTCCACATGATATATATATATATATATATATATATATATATATATATATATATATATATATATATATATATATATATATATATATATATAATTCCACAAGGATGGATAAAAGAAGATATGCAACATATATACATGTTTTCTATAATATGCATATGTTTGCTACTGTGTTAAAATATATACAACGGTGTTAATAATCAGAAAGTATCAAATTTAAAGTTCAGTAAAGGACACTGGAGAAAGTTAAAACTAATGAAGAAATTTAAATAATAGTTAAATAGCTTAAATTATTTCGGCAAATGTAATGCATTAATTTTACTTAGCCACGAAACAATTTGAAACGCAAGAAACAACACTGTCTCTTCCCCTTGTTCTTTCTGCTTTTTAATGAAATAAATAAATAATTATTAACTCCCATCTGGCCATAGATTTTAGCTACTTTTTTTTAAGATAATTGAAAATATTATTTGTTCATAAAATATGATCAGTAAAGAAAAATTGGAATAAACTTTTATGTTTCTAAAAACTGGTTTAGAGTAGTTTTTGGGTGAAAATTTCTCTTCCACTCACAAACTTTAACTTCTTTTTTTTTTCAAATAAATTGCATGTCTAAATATAATTTTGATTTGCAAAAATTATTTTTCAATACAATTTTAATTTTTTTTTCTAAGTTTCCATTAAATCTATGTCCAAGCTTAAATTATTAATCAATGGAAAAACGTAAACTTTAATTGTTTTAATATTTTTAACGTGACAGATAAGATGAGAAATGGATAGTTATGAGTTGTGTACATGAAAATATAGCATGTAGCTTATGTTGTAGCGACAAAGAGAGTATCCCGAATAATCTTACTCTCTTTCTCATTCCAAAAAAAACAAAGAGAAATTACAACTACAAAATAACGTCCTTTCAGTTAATGCGTGCCAATTATTCTATAGTTTACTTTTGAATGACGAAAGCACATACGTAACCACAAAAACTAAAAGAGAGTATTGTTAGAAAATATAACAAAATATATGAACGAAATAATTAGGCCTTTATAATGTAGTCATTATCTTTAAGGAATTTAAGTCTTCCAATTTCGTTGTTGCAGGGATTATGGCAGAATTCCTCCAGGATTTTGCAAAGCCTCTGAAATTCGAGCACCAGCAATTAACTCGAATTTCAACCTAAACAAATTTTGTGAATTGAAGATAGCAGAAAAGAAGAAGATACTTTGTTATTTTTTTCATGATATTTGTTGTGGAGAGGAAAAGGATATTTATAAACTCTTTAGGTGTCTGTTAGGACTAATAGACTCAACCTTTGCGAGTAGCCACCTTTTAAAAACAAAAGTCACACCTTTTCAAAATTAAAATATTTTAATATTTAAAATATTTTTTATTAATTGAAAAAATTAATAGATGACTAAATAAATAAGTTTTGGGCTATTTAATTGGATCAAGGCCCAAGTGCTCAGTGTTGACTATTAATAATATAACCAAATTCTAGTTTTCTCTAAAGCATCTTTAAATTATTCAAATCATGCAAGACAAAGAAGTGCTTTTAAACACTTCTTCCTTTTTTTCTTTTTCCAACGAGGGACAAAGTAACCTTTTCTCAAATACTCCTATCAAACAACAACAACAACAACAACAATCCGGTATAATTCCACAAATGGGGTCTGGGGAGGGTAATATGTACGCAACGGGGGGGGGGAGGCAGAGAGGCTGTTTCCAGGAAAATATACTAACTAATATAATAATCCCCCACTTAGTTAGTGATTGATGTTGTTTATAAGATTCATGCATATAGTAGGTATCTTTCAATTTAAACCTACTAGCTTCTTGTATAAACTACTCAAGACCTCGTCGAAATTGATAGTTAGATTAAGTTATTTTGAACCACAATTCTTATTTGACAAGACGGAAAAGCTTTATACACATAAATCGTACCAACTTCACAATTTGTTCACCGTGAGATTTAGCACCCAATTATTATCTTGTGCTACTTCCTGAATTCATAAACACTTATCAAGTTTTGTATCCCAAACTTCGATTGAAGCGGCACCACTTCTTGTATTTACATAGGTGAAGATTTAACCAAATCCTTAACACAAATTTGTTTAATTCTAAAACTGAACTCTGCTTCTTCACTAAGAGTATTTTTATAGTCATCCTCCTTTTCTAGGTACTAATTTCCAGTACCTGCTATCCCTCACAATTATAACTTGTTATTACCTTTTAAACCTTTAATATTGTTGAACAATAAGAAAGGTAAGGTTCCCGTTATTAGTGACAAATTTAAATTACCTTAGACCCATAGCAGTTGTTGTGCTTATTATCATATCCCTCGCGAGTCCTTTAGTGAATGGGTCAGCAAGGTTGTCTTTAGACTTGATGTACACAATAGTAATAATTCCATCTGAAATTAATTGTCTTATGTACTCATATCTTAAAGCAATATGCCAAGATTTTCCATTGTATATTTTGCTAAATGTCAGACATAGTTGATTTACTATCACAGTGCAAGAGAACAATTGGCATTGGTTGTGTCTACAATTTTATATCTAATAACAGATTTCTCAGCCATTCTGCGTCTCTTCCTGCAGCTGCTAAAGCAATAAACTTAGATTTCATTGTGGAATGAGTAATACATGTCTGTTTCTTAGAAGCCCATGAAATTGTTCCTCCACCTAAAGTGAATATCCACCCAGACGTTGACTTGTTATCATCAACACTAGTTATCCAACTAGCACCATAATATCCTTCTAACACTGAAGGAAATATGTTATAATAGAAGGCAAAAATTTTTATCCTTTTCAGATAACCAAGTACCCTTACCAAAAAAATCTGCATCCATTTTTTTCCAAAATTCTCTCCGTACAGACAATTTTTTCTATAGTAATGCGGCAATGGCGATATGGCCACTACATCGCCATCTTCCAGTGAAAAGCCACCGGACCAAAGTCTAACCATTCATCACCTAAATGCGCATCCACCCCAACAAACCCCATTGAAAAATATTAACCTAGCTGGAACAGATCTTTAATTTGGGGTTGCGATCACTATTCATAAAAATCTCCTGGGAACTTCTGAAATTTCCCAAGGCAATTCTGGGCCAATTATTGGAACTTCACTCTGTGGAGATTATTCCTCATCTCATTCTGTACCTCTCCACCAAATTTCAGCCAATTCTACCATGGAAACCGTCCCCTACGACCTAATGCGAATCGTCAGCGACCTCCAAATGGCCGAAAACGCAACTCCTAGCTCTGGGCCAATTGGAACCCAATATCCAACTGGAATACCTTCTACTACTCACATTGATCCTCCATGCAAAAATTTGGGTCAACTCAATCAACGAATTGATCACCTTCACCAAGTGGCTGAACCACAGCTCCACCATTTGGCTGGACAAGGTGCTCCGGGGATAACTGGCGGCCAAAATCAATGCCATTCCATTTCTATAGTTCAAGTGAATGTTCCGAACCAATCATCTCCAATTTTACAAGGGTCATTCTCCTCGAATCTGAAAAATATTATTCTTGAACACTGTTCATTAAATATTGTTCGACCAAATACTAATGCCCAAACCAGTTCAATGCATGGGGAATTGTTGATAGGAGATCAATCCTTAGTTATTTTGGAGCCTAAAGACCAACTTTTGCATCATTCCATCGGAGTTTCTCGAGCTCTGAACGCTCTAGTTTCTTCTCACTTGGCCGGAGAGGGTGATCAAAAAAATCTATTGGTACAAGATCAATGCCCAAAGGTTCCAGAGGTTCAAGAGACTAAATTTCCATCATCAGCTACAACTTTACATGAGCCAATCTGTTTGAATCCAAAATAGTGATTCTGCGGGCTTCACTATCTCAGATGTCCGGCTTATTGCCCGGCCACAGCCTACTGCTGCAACATATCCCATAACTACTCCCACACACAACCAAAATGAGTCCCATAATACCAACTCTCAAAACACCACCAACACCTCTCAAGAGCCTAATGCAAAGTATGTTTCTGAAAACCCCCAAACAACTAACCAACAACCCAAATATCCTATCCCCAATAACTCTAACAACCTTCTAAAGATTTCTGCAAACTTTGACAGACCTACCAAAAAGCCAAACTCTCAAAACCAAAAAACCTTAGGAATCAGATACTGCTACATTGCTTCCCAATACAAACCCCCAACCTTCAGGAACCAAAAACCAACCCAAAAAGAACCCTTCTAACACAAACCACCTCCACCCACAGTTACTCAATCCTAAGCCACAAAAATCAGAGCAAGGTTTGAGGTTGAAAGAACCCCCATGTCCTTTTCACCACCCAAGTTGACCAAAATAGGGTTTGCCAGTAGTAGTGTTCAAAAGAGAGGATTACATGGTCACCCTGGCTGCTACATGTAAGTTACTGTGGTTGGGAAATTCTCCAACACCATTCCTAGAATGGAAATTATCAGGAAGAATTTCATCACTCAGACTGAACTTAAAGGAGGTGTCAAAATTGCCCACTTCAACTCCGAAACTATTTACATTGATCTAGATAATGAGTATGGCCATGCAACTGTTTGGAATAAACAATCCATGTACATCCAAGGGCAAATGATGAAGCTTGAGGCATGGACTCCCTTGTTCAAACCCTATGAAGATTCACATATTGTTCATGCCTGGA
This sequence comes from Nicotiana noctiflora, assembly GCA_032618575.1. Lineage (NCBI taxonomy): Eukaryota > Viridiplantae > Streptophyta > Magnoliopsida > Solanales > Solanaceae > Nicotiana > Nicotiana noctiflora. The sequence goes on from JASVEL010002124.1 coordinate 156,757, forward strand.
TTGTTATTCCTGAACTTCCATGGAATTTATATTACACCGAAGTCCTCACACCCCTCCTATCTCATGTGGGAAAGGTTCTCTTCCTGGACCTTGCCTCATTCCAAAAGACAAGAGGATGTGTTGTCATGGTCAAAATGCAGATAGATCTCACAAAAAACAGACCTCATCATGTGTAGTTGGGATACGATGAAAACCAAGATGAAAATAGGGATGGAAAGTGGTTGGAAATTCAATATGAGAAGGTCCCTGATTACTGATCCCATTGCAGACTGCTTGAACACACCATTCCCTCCTGCCTAGAGAAATGGGCAGGAGTGAATGGTTGAGGCATGGACTCCCTTGTTCAAACCCTATGAAGATTCCCTTATTGTTCCTGCCTGGATTGTTTTTCCTGAACTTCCATGGCATTTATATTACACCGAAGTCCTTACACCCCTCCTGTCTCATGTGGGAAAGGTTCTCTTCCTGGACCTTGCCTCATTCCAAAAGACAAGAGGAAGTGTTGTCAAGGTCAAAATGCAGATAGATCTCACAAAAAATAGACCTCACCATGTGTAGTTGGGATACGATGAAAACCAAGATGAAAATAGGGATGGACAGTGGTTGGAAATTCAATATGAGAAGGTCCCCGAATACTGCTCCCATTGCAGACTGCTTGAACACACCATTCACTCCTGCAAAAAAAAACTAAGAAAAAAGATCCTCACAAGAAAAAAGCCATTGTCCCACCAAATGCTTCCCAAAACCAAAAAGATAAGCCACCAGAAAAGGTACAACAAATGCAAAATAACCACCAAAAGGCAATCATCCAGCAAAATAAGGAAGAAGCGGGACCAAGCAATAAATCAGAACCTCAAGAGGAATAGCAAACTCAGAAAAGCAAAAAAGCAAAGGGAGGTGTACAAACCAAAACAGCAAATAATTTATATGGCCAAACAGCCAAACACCCAGCAGCAACAGCCAAAGGAAATCCAGTAAAAAGACCCTCAAGCTTCAGGTATACCCTTTATCAATCCCCCAACTCCACTGGGGAGAAGTGAAGATTCTGGTGCCCAAACTCAACCCATCCCCCAAAACCCCTCTATTGCTTCGGTATCTGATATTTATGAAGTCTAAAGAGGAAAGGAGATTTTGTCAGGGGATGCCTATAGAAAGACAGGAAGGGGTTCCAAAGGGGGTAGGTTCTCTTCATGTTTTGCATGAATGTGCTTCAGCATATTTGACAGACCATAGGTTGGAACACTCATCTCCTGCTACCACTGTCTTGCTCGTCAATCACAATTTTCAATCTACACCTACTAGGTTGAATGAACAGCAATGTAAGGTAATTAGTTCTGATGAAAATCAAACTAGCCTTCATGCTGATCATTGAAAAGCCTCTTAAAAGGAAAAGCCCATATGGGTGCTGATTTCAACCTCAAAGCTCTTAAATCCAAAAATAAGCCTAGCCAAAAGATGA
>JASVEL010002125.1:0-116734 GCA_032618575.1 Nicotiana noctiflora
CTATTTCCAATCTCCGGAACTTGGTGTTACCGTTTTCCAACCGAAAAATGATAAAAAGGTTTCCAAAACTACTTTTGAGCTCGCGAGGCCGTATTTGCATATTAGCTGACCGGTAGTGGATCGGGCCGCGTGCCGCAGCGAGTATATGTGTTGGATCGGATTGCCGGATCGGCAGTGATATTGTGCTTGGGCCGTAGTGAGCCCCTCCGGAGTCCGAACCCCCACGGTGAGCACGGTACCCAAATTGGATCGGGCTACGTGCCGTAGTGGTCATATCATACATTGCATTGCATTTTAGCTACATCTCCTAGCTGTTATACTATTTTTCTGGTACTTGTTGGTACATGTACAGTTGATATTGATTCCGTGACAGGGTATTTGATTACAACTTTACATAGTACTTTATTGCGGATTTCTTATCTGCGCTGTCTTACCCTTGTTTATTACCACCGAGTCTGGCAGTACTCATTTTACTCCCTGCACCTTGTGTGCAGATCCGGTACCTCTCAGCAGTGATCCAGTAGTTGTGCGAGGCGACATTTGTGGATATTCGACGTAGCTGCAGAGTCCGCAGGACCCGATATTCCTTCTCACTGTCTCTTGATTTTGTATTAACTTTTCTTTCCGCACTTGGTATCTTGTAAACCTTATACACTCATGTTCAGTAGAGGCTCATGACTCTTGACCCTTCGGTCTATGGGAGTTGGTATATTTTGGGACTTGGTTCCCCGCTGTTGGTATATGTATCACTGTTGTTTCATATTTTGATATGCTTAAATGGGATAGAACGAGCTTCTAGCTCCGTTCTTGTTATTGATTGGTCGGGCTGGCTTAGCAATGTGCTGGGCGCCATCACGACCGGATTTGGGGTCGTGACAAGTTGGTATCAGAGCCTAGGTTTACTAGGCCTCATGAGTCTTGAGCCGGTTAGTAGAGTCTTATGGATCGGTACGGGGACGCCCGTACTTATCCTCGGGAGGCTGCGAACGTTTAGGAAACACTTCACTTTTCTTGAACTCCGTCGTGCGATCTTGTTGTTCCGAGAACCGAACTTCTATATTCTATTCTCTCGTAGATGGCGAGAACGCGAGCATCGGGACGAGGTGGACGACCTCCATTGCCACCTGTTAGAGGCCGTGGGCGCGGTCGTACTAGAGGTAGAGGTAGGGCGGCCGAGGCAGTGCCAGCCGACCCGCCCGTTGTACCAGTTCGGAAGCAGCCCCTAGTGGTCGATGCTCCGGCAGCCCCCGGTCGGTGCCGGACCGTATCTATCGCTATTCCTCGGTCTTCGGGAGACTTTTGCTCGGATATTATCGGCGTGTTCCGATTTGGCTAAGGTAGTTTCAGCCTACCGCTATCGCAGCGACATCTCGGTCGGGGGTGGTCGGCGGACCACTGCACCGCACACTCGACCCGGTTGTTCGGGGACTTCGGACGCCAGAGGCGGTCCCCGCTCCGGTGGTTGCACCGATTATTCCTCCCGATGCACCAGCTCCAGCTCCAGAGCATATGGTTCAGGTTATGCCCGATGACGAGCAGCGTCGCCTTGAGAGATTTGGTAGACTTCAACCACCCCATTTCAGTGGCGTTGAGGGCGAGGATGCCCAGGGTTTCTTGGACAAGTGTCGGAGGATGTTGCGGACAGCTGGTATTCTTGAGTCCAACGGTGTTTCATTTACTACCTTTCAGTTCACTGGTCCCGCATTTGATTGGTGGGAAGAGTTTGAGAGGCATAGGCCTGCAGGAGCCGCACCTCTCACATGGCAGCAGTTCTCTACTCTCTTTTTAGAGAAATATGTACCTCAGTCTCGTCGCGAGGAGCTACGTCGCCAGTTCGAGTGGTTGGTTCAGGGCGACATGTCTGTGACCCAGCATGAGCTCAGATTCACACAGTTGGCTAGGCATGCCACATGGATGATCCCTAATGATAGGGAGAGGATCGGGAGGTTCATTGATGGCCTCAACTACTCTATCCGCATTCTTATGACCAGAGAGAGAGTTTTGTCATCATCATTTGAGCAGGTTGTGGACATGGCACGCTCCATTGAGGCGGATCGTCGCCGAGAGAGAGAGGAGCGGGAGGCCAAGAGGCCTCGTGGTTCTGGCAGTTTCAGTGGTGCTCCATCTAGAGGGCATTCCCAGCAGAGCAGAGGTCGCTCATCTAGACCTTCTCATTCGGGCCGCCAAGAGCAGAGTGGAGGTTCTTATGGTCGTGGTCGACAGAGATTTCAGCAGGGTCAGTCATCACTTAGTGCCCTCCCAACCCAAAGTGCAGCACCTATTTCTTCAGCCCAGGGTTCTTCTGCGGCGAGGTTTTCCCTTCAGTCCCCTTCTCCGGCACCGGGTGCATGTTATGAGTGTGGTAAGTTTGGCCACATGAGGAGACAGTGCCCTCGACTCCGTAGGGACAGGACTCGGCAGAGGGACCAGCCCTCATCTTCAACACCATCTCAGTCTAGTAGAGGTGGAGGTCAGTCTTCTCGTGGTCGCCCCAGGGGCGAGGAGAGATCCGGTGGAGGCCAGGCATGGTTCTATGCACTTCCTGACAGGCGTGATGCAGTTGCCTCCGATGTAGTGATTACAGGTATCATTTCTGTCTGTCACAGAGATGCCTCTGTTCTATTTGATCCAGGGTCCACATATTCTTACGTGTCCTCTTATTTTGCACATCATTTGGGTGCGACTCGTGGTAGTCTTGATTTACCTATTCATGTATCCACCCCCGTGGGTGATACGATTGTTGTGGATCATGTCTATAGATCCTGTGTTATATCTATTGGGGGTCTGGAGACCCAGGCAGATTTGTTATTGTTGGGTATGGTGGACTTTGATGTTATATTGGGTATGGACTGGTTGTCTCCGTACCATGCTATATTGGACTGTCATGCTAAGACATTTACGTTGGCCATTCCTGGTATTTCTCAGATCGAGTAGCGGGGTTCGACCGATTTCGTCCCTAGCCGTGTTATTTCGTTCCTAAAAGCTTAGAAGATGGTTGAAAAAGGGTGTTTATCGTACTTAGCTTTTGTGAGAGATGTGGGAGCTGAGTCTCCTAGTATTGATTCTGTACCTGTTGTGAGGGACTTCCCGGATGTATTCCCCTCAGACCTGCCGGGCATGCCGCCGGACAGGGATATTGATTTTGGCATTGACTTGGTGCCGGGCACTCAGCCCATATCCATTCCTCCTTATCGGATGGCACCAGCTGAGTTGAAAGAACTGAAAGAGCAACTTCATGAGCTTCTGGATAAGGGTTTCATCCACCCTAGTGTGTCTCCGTAGGGTGCGCCGGTATTATTTGTTAAAAAGAAAGATGGTTCCATGCAAATGTGTATTGATTATAGGCAATTGAACAAAGTGACGGTGAAGAACAAGTACCCTCTACCGCGCATAGATGATTTGTTTGATCAGTTACAGGGTGCGAGGGTGTTTTCTAAGATCGATCTTCGTTCAGGCTATCATCAGCTGAAGATCAGGGACTCGGATATTATGAAGACTGCATTCAGGACCCGATATGGTCATTATGAGTTTCTTGTGATGTCTTTTGGGCGGACCAACGCCCCAGCAGCATTTATGCATCTGATGAACAGTGTGTTCAGGCCTTATTTGGACTCATTTGTGATTGTGTTCATTGATGACATTCTAGTCTACTCCCGTAGTCAGGAGGAGCATGCTCATCATTTGAGTATTGTGTTGCAGAGATTGAGGAGGAGAAGCTATATGCTAAATTCTCCAAGTGCGAGTTTTGGCTCGAATCCGTGGTAGTTTTGGGACATGTGGTGTCTCGTGATGGTATTCAGGTTGATCCGAAGAAGATAGAGGCAGTGCAGAGTTGGCCTAGACCGTCCTCACCTATAGAGATTAGGAGTTTTCTTGGCTTGGCGGGATATTATCGCCGGTTTGTTTAGGGATTTTCATCCATTGCTTCTTCATTGACTAAATTGACCCAGAAGGGTGCACCATTCGTGTGGTCGGATGAGTGCGAGGAGATCTTTCAGAAGCTCAAGATAGCTTTGACCACAGCTCCAGTGTTAGTATTGCCATCAGCTTCAGGTTCATATACCGTTTATTGTGATGCCTCGAGAGTGGGGATAGGTTGTGTGTTGATGCGGGAAGGTAAGGTAATTGCTTATGCTTCTCGGCAGTTGAAGCCACGTGAGAAGAACTATCATGTTCATGATTTGGAGCTAGCCGCCATTGTTCATGCATTGAAGATTTGGAGGCACTATTTGTACGGTGTTGTCACGCCCCAAATCGAGGGACATGACCGGCGCCTGACCGGGTTGCCCCGGTCAAGCGGACCTGGGTGCCTTTCATTCCCACGCGTTAACCCTGTGTTGATTGTTTCTCATTAACCAAATATTTTACCAATAATGACCGATTTCATAATGCATAAACATAACCATGTGATTGATTCACTAACAAGTTCATAATTTATATTTACAACGCCCCATACATATACATAGGCCACAATCCTACAGTTTACATGTCTATGGAGCCTCTAGGATACAAAAAGGGAAATACAATACTTGCCGGTAACAAGGCTCCGGCTATACCTTACAAAACCAAAATGAAATCTAAACCGAGTGGCATGAACCACACAAGGCCCCGAGGAAGAAAGTGGCTCACCAAAACGGGCAGTGGAAGGAGAAGGATACTACTGCCGATGAGCTGAAGTGCCTGCTACTGATCCACCTACAATCATGACACGAATGTAGCGCCCCCGGCAAAAGGGACGTCAGCACACTTGAATTGTACTGGTATGTATGGACAAACTTTGTCCCAAGTAAACTCAAGCCATTGAATTACATCAACAATTAATTAAGCCAGCCAACCATGTTTCCACATTTTCCTCATTTCAAATAATTCTCACACAAAGCACTTTCTACGATCAACCAATTTAACAATAACCAATCAATCACGTAAAGCACAAGTAGTCAAACAGAGGGGCAATCAGTGCCCCACAGGTTGCAAACTCTCCTGCTGTCTCCTTTCACAATTTCACATTATTGATTTTTGTATCAATTTTCAATAGCGATTTCGATCGCTTTCCATCCTTATTGCCCCCTGACCACCCTTATTACCTCGGCCACCCTTATCACCCCAACCCACACCTTATTTCCCCACGTTGCGGCGCGCAACACGACCCCGCCTTACAGTTGAAAACACAACAATTTCAAACAACAGATAAGGTACTACACACAATTTCAACAAGTTCAAATAAGCAACTTACACATTGGTTCATGTTCTCAATTACTTCTCAAGCCAATATCAAAACCAAGTTGCAAGTATTCCAAAATCGAAAATGCCCACATAATCATGTTCAACAATTTACCACAATTAAGGTGTTTCAAATTCCTTCCACAATAAGCCAAATATGCCATCACAATGGTTGTTCCCAATTCTTTACCAATCTCGATTACCTTTTTATCTTTCAATTCATATTTCATACCACACCACACGTAGTTCAACATCAATCAAATGCTCAACAAGGAAATCAAAGAATTACGTAAAATTTCTCAATTTGACACATGCCAAAACGATTTGCACACATTTGGGTGATTTTACAAGAATCAAAATTAGCCATACATACCTGGTGATGAGTTTTCTTCCGTTAAGTTCCTACTTTATGCTTACCCACGCTATCTTACTCTTGCCAACCTTGTTCTTGAAGACTCTTACTTCTACTCACTTCTTTTTACTAAAAATCAAGTTCAATAATCATGTATGAGTGTAAAAATTCTATTTTTAAAAGCTATTATATGCAAACCTCTCTTTACCCAATTAAAACTGAAAATCAAAGAAAATAGTTAGGGTTTTTACCTTGAAAAGATTGGGGATGTTGAATCCTTGCCCTAAGATCCCTTGGAATTAAGATGGTTGGAACAATCTTTGAAGATGAAAGATTTCTCTCTCTAAAAACCCTCTCTTCTCTCTCTAATTTTGGTAAGATGATATGATAAAATGAAGAAGAAGTGTGTTATATTAAAGAAGAGATCGGGTCAAAATGTTACAAAAATCTGGGCCGGGGTCAATTATGCGGTGTACTATGCGACCGCAGAATCAACATGCGGTCCGCATAGTGACCGCAGAATTGCCCCAAATTTTACATAGGTTCTGTTAAGGAATGCGGCCAGAATGCGGTCCGCATGCTTGATCTGCGGTCGCAAAGTGCACCGCAGATTTGACATGCGATCGCATATCGACCGCACTTTTGACACGATTTTGGGAAACTCTCTGGAACGTTTTTGCGGCAAGAATGCGGTCCGCATGTCAGGTTTGCGGTCGCATTCTTGACCGCATATTTGACATTTTTAGGAAAAATTAATTCTCTACATTTTTGAAACTTAAATCACTACCAAGGGTCCGAACCGCGGCTCGCACGCCGCGAAGAATTCTACGCATTCCTAACACATTATTCGGACCATGACACCACAGCTACTAGGTTTTATGCACAAAATTTTTATGGGGCCTTACATCCTCCCCCCCTTAAGATCATTCGTCCTCGAATGAGGATTTTGAAATAAATGAGTTGGTTTTGAAAGACATTATATGCAACCACCAAAATTTCGACTAACTCTTATATTTTAGAAAAATTTCGCCAGAGTTTCCTTTGTATTATGGACATATCCACCCTGTCAGAGGGCCCCCGAAACACATTACCAAACAACAATATACAACTACAACACTTTTCACAACTGGTATACACTTTCTTACCTCAACGAATGCACATATTCTATCACATTGTTACAATTGCACATAAACTAGTCACTTCAATGAATTCTTACCTTATTAAACCAATTTAACACCATGTACACTCAACAAACCATTACCAATCTACACTTACTATTAGTTGCTTATTTAACACATGAATCTTTATAAGGATTTCATTTATCAAGAAAGGTTCAAGTGACGCATTTATCTCATTACAAAACGAAGGAGACTTTACTAATACTAAGAGAGAAACAACTTGGACAAAATGGCAAATACTAGGAGTAGAAGGGTCACCTAATTTCTTCTAGGCTTGATCGAACAAATGGGGGTACTTTTCCTTCATCTTTTTTTCCGCTTCCCATGTGGCCTCCTCAACTTGTTGACTACGCCACAATACTTTAACAGAGGCAACTTCCTTATTTCTCAACTTACGGACTTGCCTATCAAGAATGGCAACCGGAACTTCTTCATATGACAAATTTTCATTAACCTCTATAGCTTCGACTGGCATGATGGTGGATGGATCTCCAATCACTTTCTTCAACATGGACACATGGAATACCGGATGCACTGATGACATCTCGGGAGGCAACTCTAGCCTATAAGCAACTTGACCAATCCTTTGAACGATCCGATATGGCCCGACATACCTAGGACTCAATTTCCCTTTCTTTCCGAATCGCATGACTCCCTTCATAGGAGATACCCTCAAGAACACCCAATCATCGACTTGAAACTTCAAATCCCTTCGACGAACGTCTGCATAGGACTTTTGACGACTCTGTGCTGTTTTCATTCTCTCCCTGAATAACCTTGACCTTTTCCATAGCTTCGTACACCATATTTGGCCCTAGCAATTCCGCTTCACCTACCTCAAACCACCCGATTGGCGATCTACATCTTCTCCCGTACAATGCCTCAAACGGGGCCATTTGAATGCTAGCATGATAGCTGTTATTGTAAGCAAATTCTATCAGGTGGCAAGTGTTCATCCCAATTACCTTTAAAATCTAAGACACAAGCCCGCAACATATCTTCAAGCGTCCGAATGGTCCGCTCGGCCTGTCCATCGGTCTGTGGATGGAAAGCTGTGCTGAGATTCACCTGAGTTCCCAAACCTTGCTGAAACTTCTTCCAAAAGTTAGCTGTGAACTGAGCTCCGCGATCCGAGATAATAGAAAGTGGAGTGCCATGAAGCCTTACTATCTCCTTGATGTACAATCTTGCATATTGCTTCGCAGTATCAGTGGACTTGACAGGCAGGAAGTGAGCTGATTTGGTGAGTCGATCTACTATCACCCATATTGAGTCAAACTTACGCTGAGTGCGAGGTAACCCCACCACGAAATCCATATTGATCATCTCCCATTTCCACCTTGGTATTTCTATAGGCTGAGTTAATCCACCGGGCCGTTGATGCTCGGCCTTCACTTGTTGACAGTTCGGACATTTAGCTACAAAGCTTGCTATATCTCTTTTCATACCGTTCCACCAATAAATCTCCTTAAGGTCATGATACATTTTCGTGGAACCTGGGTGCACAGAATACCTGGAAGTATGAGCCTCTGCCATCACTCTTTCCCGAAGCTCGTCCACATCCGGAACACATAGCCTATCTTGACACCGCAATACACCATCTTCGCCGCTGAGTACAAATGCTGAGGTCTTGTCATTCATGACTGCTTCCTTCACCCGAACCAATGCTGGATCCATGAACTGTTTTTCCTTGATTTCCGCGACCAATGATGATTCTGCTCCATTATGCACCAAGATATCCCCCTCGTTTGACGCCGAAATACGAACCCCCAAGCTGGCTAATTGGTAGACCTCTCGAGCCAGGGGTCTCTGATCCACACCCAAATGAGCCAAACTACCCATGGATTTCCGACTAAGAGCGTCGGCTACCACATTTGCCTTCCCCTGGATGGTACAATATGTCCATATCATAGTCCTTGAGTAGTTCTAACCACCGCCGATGTCTCAGATTCAGTTCTTTCTGCTTGAACAAATACTGGAGGCTCTTGTGGTCTGAAAACACATCTATATGAACCCCATAAAGATAGTGTCGCCATATTTTCAAGGCAAACACAACAGCTGCAAGTTCCAAATCATGCGTCGGATAATTCTTCTCATGGTTCTTGAGTTGTCTGGAAGCATAAGCTATAACCTTTCCGTGCTGCATCAATACACATCCCAAACCGACTCTGGAGGCATCACAATAGACTACAAATCCCTCTGTGCCTTCTGGCAAGGCCAATACCGGTGCCGAGGTCAATCTTGACTTCAATTCTTGGAAACTTTTCTCACAAGCATCGGACCACTGGAACTTCACTGCCTTCTGCGTCAGTTTTGTCAATGGGGAAGCGAGGGTTGAGAATCCCTCTACAAATCTCCGATAGTACCCTGCCAAACCCAAGAAGCTACGAATCTCTGTCGGGGTCGTGGGTTTAGGCCAATCTTTCACTGCCGCAATCTTCCGAGGATCCACCCGAATCCCCTCACTGGAAATAACATGCCCTAGAAAGGCCACGGACTCCAACCAAAACTCACATTTTGAGAACTTGGCGTACAATTGATGCTGATGAAGGGTCTGCAATGCTACCCTAAGGTGAATGGCATGATCTTCCCCTGCTCCGAGAGTAGATGAGGATGTCGTCAATGAATACAATCACAAAGGAATCTAGGAATGGCTTGAAAACCCGATTCATAAGATCCATGAAAGCTGCTGGGGCATTGGTTAGCCCAAAAGACATGACCAAAAACTCAAAGTGACCATAACGAGTTCGAAAGGCGGTTTTAGGAATATCCTGCTCCCTGATTTTTAACTGGTGGTACCCAGACCGTAAATCAATCTTTGAGAAGAACTTCGCTCCCTGCAATTGGTCAAACAGATCATCCACTCGAGGCAAAGGATATTTATTCTCGATGGTGACTTTGTTGAGCTGCCGATAATCAATACACATTCGAAGTGACCCATCCTTCTTTCTGACAAAGAGAACCGGAGCACCCCACGGCGACACACTCGGTCGTATGAACCCTTTCTCTAATAAATCCCTCAGCTGCTCCTTTAACTCCCTTAACTCTGCTGGCGCCATTCTGTATGGTGGAATGGATATTGGCTGAGTATCCGGCAATACATCGATCCCAAAGTCAATCTCCCTATCCGGCGGAATGCCTGGAAGCTCATCTGGAAACACTTCAGAAAATTCATTCACAATTGGCACGGACTCGAGGGTAGGCACATCTGAGGTGGTGTCCGTTACCCGAACCAGGTGATAGATACACCCTTTCTTAATCATCTTCGAAGCCTTAAGGTAGGAAATAAACCTACCCCTTGGCACTACACCATTTCCTCTCCATTCAATAACTGGCTCGTTAGGGAACTCGAGCCTCACAACTCTCGTCCGACAATCAAGCTTGGCAAAGCACGAATAGAGCCAATCCATCCCCATAATTACATCAAAATCTACCATCCCAAGCTCAATAAGATCGGCTGTGGTATCACGACCACCCATCGTAACAACACAATTTCTATAGACTCGTGAGGCTATAATAGAATCACCAATAGGAGTCGACACAGAGAACGGCTCATGAATCTGTTCGGGTTCTATCCCAAAGCTTGAAGCAATGAATGGAGTAACATAAAACAAGGAGGACCCCTGGATCAATAAGGGCATAGCAATCAATAGTTTGAACAGACGGGATACCTGTAACAACATCTGGAGAAGCCTCGGCATTCCGGCGGTCACTCAATGCATAGAATCGGCTAGGTCCACCCCTACCCCGAGCTCCACCCCTAGCCGCACCACGCCCTGCTGCTGCTGGAGTACGCGCCGATGATGTAGCAGCCGAAGAACCGGATGACCGAGCAGATCCCCTACCCATACCCTGACGGGGTGCACGACAGTCCGGCTGAATGTGACCTCTCACCCCGCACCCGAAGCACACTGGAAGGTCGAGGTAGCAAGTCTCTGTATGAAATCTCCCACACTTGGGGCATGTAGGTCTCCCCTGCTGCTGGGACCTCACCCCAGGACGACCAGACTGACGAGACCTCCTGCTGTCTGAACCGGGTCTCGAGTAACTGCCCTGCTGATGACTGTGCATAGATGGTGGTGCACTCGCGGAGGACTCAGCATATGACTGGGATGGCCCTGATGACCCTCTCCCTAGAAGTGATCTCCCTGAATGACCCATTGACCAGGCCCTGCTGCTACTTTCTCTTTCTGCACGAATCTTCAATTTCCTGGCCTCCGTGGCCTGAGCAAACCCCACGATCCTCCCATAGTTCATATCTGAGTGCAAAGCTGCTGTGGCGGCCTCATTCACTACCAAAGGGCTAAGGCCCTGAACAAACCGTCGAACCCGGCATCCATGGTCGACACTAAATGAGGAGCGTACTTGGACAACCTTACGAACTCCATGTGATACTCCCAAACACTCATACTGCCATGTTTGAGGACCTCGAACTCAGTGGCACGGGCTGCCATTGCCTCAGCAGGTAAGAAGTGGTCCATAAATGCATCCACGAACTCATCCCATCTTGCCGGAGGGCTCCCTTCCTCACGGGAATCCTCCCACATTTCGAACCATGAACGTGCCGCTCCCTTCAGCCTGTAAGAGGCCAACTCTACCCCCTCTATATCTGTAGCCTTCATCACTCTGAGGGTCTTGTATATCTCATCAAGGAATTCCTGTGGGTCAGCCTCTGGATCGGTGCCTGAAAATTCCGGAGGGGCCAATCGCAAGAATTGATGGACTCTGGAGCCAAAGGAATCTCCCTGTCCGCTGGAGGATGCAGGGGCATCATGGGATCTCTGGGCCGGGCGGCCACTAACTGTGTTAACATATGAATGGCTCCCCTAAGATCTTCATTAGAGATACTAGAGCCCAAAGCGGGAACTGTATCTGAGTCAGGAACACCAGCAGGAGGAATGGTGGCATCCTCTGCCGCCGCTGGAATAGGGACACTTGGGTTTTGAATAGATGGGCCAGGCAAATTCGGGACTGGTGGGTCATTCTCTCCCACGGCATCGGGTACATGATTAACAGCTGCACTTGGGCCCGCATTGGCCCTAAGGCCGAGTCTAGCCTTCTTCTTAGGTGCCATATTCTGAAAATTTGGGAACAAGGCACGAATTAGACACATATATCTCCACATTGCACTTTACCGCACGATATAGATTATCAAAGAAGTAGGTAAATTCCTAAATGCCGTGTAGCCCCCTACTTATATGATGTGGTCGACAACACACCTATAAGAAGGGCACTACTAGACACGGCTCCGAGACATCCTAGGACACTTTAAAAACCATAGGCTCTGATACCAAGTTTGTCACGCCCCAAATCGAGGGACATGACCGGCGCCCGACCGGGTTGCCCCAATCAAGCGGATCTGGGTGCCTTTCATTCCCACGCGTTACCCCTGTGTTGATTGTTTCTCATTAACCAAATATTTTACCAATAATGACCGATTTCATAATGCATAAACATAACCATGTGATTGATTCACTAACAAGTTCATAATTTATATTTACAACGCCCCATACATATACATAGGCCACAATCCCACAGAGTTTACATGTCTACGGAGCCTCTAGGATACAAAAAGGGAAATACAATACTTGCCGGTAACAAGGCTCCGGCTATACCTTACAAAACCAAAATGAAATCTAAACCGAGTGGCATGAACCACACAAGGCCCCGAGGAAGAAAGGGGCTCACCAAAACGGGCAGTGGAAGGAGAAGGGTACTACTGCCGATGAGCTGAAGTGCCTGCTACTGATCCACCTACAATCATGACACGAATGTAGCGCCCCCGGCAAAAGGGACGTCAGTACACTTGAATTGTACTGGTATGTATGGACAAACTTTGTCCCAAGTAAACTCAAGCCATTGAATTACATCAACAATTAATTAAGCCAACCAACCATGTTTCCACATTTTCCTCATTTCAAATAATTCTCACACAAAGCACTTTCTACGATCAACCAATTTAACAATAACCAATCAATCACGTAAAGCACAAGTAGTCAAACAAAGGGGCAATCGGTGCCCCACAGGTTGCAAACTCTCCTGCTGTCTCCTTTCACAATTTCACATTATTGATTTTTGTATCAATTTTCAATAGCGATTTCGATCGCTTTCCATCCTTATTGCCCCCGACCACCCTTATTACCTCGGCCACCCTTATCACCCCAACCCACACCTTATTTCCCCACGTTGCGGCGCGCAACACGACCCCGCCTTACAGTTGAAAACACAACAATTTCAAACAGCAGATAAGGTACTACACACAATTTCAACAAGTTCAAATAAGCAACTTACACATTGGTTCATGTTCTCAATTACTTCTCAAGCCAATATCAAAACCAAGTTGCAAGTATTCCAAAATCGAAAATGCCCACATAATCATGTTCAACAATTTACCACAATTAAGGTGTTTCAAATTCCTTCCACAATAAGCCAAATATGCCATCACAATGGTTGTTCCCAATTCTTTACCAATTTCGATTACCTTTTTATCTTTCAATTCATATTTCATACCACACCACACGTAGTTCAACATCAATCAAATGCTCAACAAGGAAATCAAAGAATTACGTAAAATTTCTCAATTTGACACATGCCAAAACGATTCGCACACATTTGGGCGATTTTACAAGAATCAAAATTAGCCATACATACCTGGTGATGAGTTTTCTTCCGTTAAGTTCCTACTTTATGCTTACCCACGCTATCATACTCTTGCCAACCTTGTTCTTGAAGACTCTTACTTCTACTCACTTCTTTTACTAAAAATCAAGTTCAATAATCATGCATGAGTGTAAAAATTCTATTTTTAAAAGCTATTATATGCAAACCTCTCTTTACCCAATTAAAACTGAAAATCAAAGAAAATAGTTAGGGTGTTTACCTTGAAAAGATTGGGGATGTTGAATCCTTGCCCTAAGATCCCTTGGAATTAAGATGGTTGGAACAATCTTTGAAGATGAAAGATTTCTCTCTCTAAAAACCCTCTCTTCTCTCTCTAATTTTGGTAAGATGATATGATAAAATGAAGAAGAAGTGTGTTATATTAAAGAAGAGATCGGGTCAAAATGTTACAAAAATCGGGGCCGGGGTCAATTATGCGGTGCACTATGCGACCGCAGAATCAACATGCGGTCCGCATAGTGACCGCAGAATTGCCCCAAATTTTACACAGGTTCTGTTAAGGAATGCGGCCAGAATGCGGTCCGCATGCTTGATCCTGCGGTCGCAAAGTGCACCGCAGATTTGACATGCGATCGCATATCAACCGCGCTTTTGACACAATTTTTGGGAAACTCTCTGGAACGTTTTGCGGCAAGAATGCGGTCTACATGTCAGGTTTGCGATCGCATTCTTGGCCGCATAATGGACACTTTTCGGAAAAATTAATTCTCTACATTTTTGAAACTTAAATCACTACCGAGGGTCCGAACCGCGGCGAGCTTGCTCGCCGCGAAGAATTCTACGCATTCCTAACACATTATTCGGACCATGACACCACAGCTACTAGGTTTTATGCACAAGATTTGGAGGCACTATTTGTATAGTGTGTCTTGTGAGGTGTATACCGACCATCGTAGTCTCCAACACTTGTTCAAACAGAAAGACCTTAATTTGAGACAACGGAGATGGCTTGAGTTGCTGAAGGATTATGACATTACTATATTATATCATCCGGGGAAGGCCAATGTGGTGGCCGATGCTTTGAGCCGGAAGGCGGTCAGTATGGGGAGCTTGGCATATATTCCAGCCGAGGAGAGGCCATTTGCTCATGATGTTCAGGTGCTAGCCAATCGGCTAGTGAGGTTAGATATTTCGGAGCCCGGTCGGGTATTGGCTTGTGTTGTATCTCGGTCATCTCTATATGATCGTATTCGTGAGCGCCAGTATGATGATCCACATTTGGCTGTCCTTAGGGACAGAGTTCAGCATGATGATGCTAGAGATGTCACCATTGATAGTGACGGCGTATTGAGGATGCAGGGCCGGATATGTGTGCCCAATGTTGATGGCCTTTGCGAGTTGATTCTGGAAGAGGCCCATAGCTCGCGGTATTCTATCCATCCGGGAGCCGCTAAGATGTATCAAGATTTGAAACAGCACTATTGGTGGAGAAAGATGAAAATGGACATTGTCAGACATGTAGCACGGTGCCTCAACTGTCAGCAGGTTAAGTACGAGCATTAGAGGCCCGGTGGTGTATTTCAGCGCATTGATATTCCTGAGTGGAAATGGGAGAGGATCACTATGGACTTTGTTACTGGACTCCCTCGGACGGCGAGGAAGTTTGATTCTGTATGGGTGATTGTGGATAGACTGACCAAGTTAGCTCACTTCATTCCAGTTAGTACTACCTACTCCTCGGAGCGGTTGGCGGCGATCTTTATTCGAGAGATTGTTCGATTTCATGGAGTCCCAGTGTCTATCATATCCGACAGGGGTACTCAGTTCACTTCTCAGTTTTGGAGAGCATTTCAGCGAGAGATGGGTTCGCGGGTTGAGTTGAGTACTGCATTTCACCCCCAGACAGATGGGCAGTCTGAGCGTACTATTCGGATTCTGGAGGATATGTTGCGAGCGTGTGTGATTGACTTTGGTGGTTCGTGGGATGAGTTCCTACCACTTGCTGAGTTTGCCTACAACAACAGTTATCAGTCGAGTATTCAGATGGCCCCATATGAGGCATTGTATGGCAGGTGGTGTAGATCCCCCGTGGGATGGTTTGAGCCTGGTGAGGTTAGATTGATAGGGACTGAGTTAGTCCAGGATGCTCTGGATAGAGCAAAGTTGATCCAGGAGAGGCTTCGTACAGCACAGTCTCGTCAGAAGAGTTATGCGGACCGTAGAGTTCGAGAGTTATCTTTCGTGGTTGGTGACAGAGTATTGTTGAAGGTTTCACCTATGAAGGGTGTCATGAGTTTTGGGAAGAAAGGAAAGTTGAGTCCTAGGTACATTGGTCCTTTTGAGATACTCAGGAGGGTTGGAGAGGTGGCATATAAGTTAGACTTGCCGCCCAGCTTATCCAGCGTCCATCCAGTATTCCATGTGTCTATGCTCCCGAAGTACATTAGAGATCCGTCTCATGTATTAGACCTCAGTACCATTCAGCTTGATGGTGATCTATCCTATGATGTGGAGCCTATTGCTATTTCGGGTCGCCAGGTGAGAAAATTGAGGTCTAAGGAGATTGCATCAGTTAAGGTTCAGTGGAGAGGTCGACCCGTAGAGGAGGCCACTTGGGAAATCGAGCGGGAGATGCGGAGCAGATATCCTCACTTGTTTGAGACTTCAGGTATGATTCTTGACCCGCTCGAGGACGAGCGTTTGCTTAAGAGGGGGAGAATGTGACGACCCGGCCCGTCGTCACGGGAATTTCCACCCCGTTATGTTGTAAATTCATATTTTATGCTTTTATATCAGTGCTAGAGTCTATAGGGTGATTTAGGAGTGATTTGGATTGGAAATGAGGCATATAGCCTTTTTGAAGGAAACTTGAATAAGGAAAGTCAACCTGGAGTTGACTATTTGGTTAGAGGGCTCGGAATCGGATTCGATGATTCGGTTAGTTCCGGGAGGTGATTTGTGACTTAGGGGAGCAATCGGAATTGAATTTGGAGATCCGGTGTAGAAATAGGCTTGAATTGGCTAAGGTTGAATTTTGGCAAAATCCGAACGGTAGGTGAGATTTTGATCCGGGGGTCGGAATGGAATTCCGATAGTGGCAGTAGCTTTGTTATGTTATTTTGGATATGTTCGCAAATTTTCAGATCATTCGGACGTTGTTTAGTCGGGTTTTTGATTGATTGTGTAAATCGGAATGTTTTAAGGAATTTAGGCTTGAATTCGATGCGAATTATGGGTTTTGATGTTGTTAGACGTGTTTTGAGGATTGGAGCAAGTTCGAATAAGGTATTAAGATGTGTTGGTGTGTTTGGATGAGGTCTCGGGGGCCTCGGGGTGTTTTCGGATGGTTAAACGGGAGAAAATGTGGAAAATTGCAGGTTTGGGGTTCTGGTTCTGTTATTTTCGTTCCTGCGGAAATGGGGGCGCAGGAGCGAGTCCGCAGGAGCGGACGAGGGGGCGCAGGAGCGCTTGGCTTCACAGAAGCAGAAACGTGTCTACTGAGGCGGCGTCGCAGAAGCGAAGAGGAGACCGCAGAAGCGGTCAAGAGGCGAGATGGGAAGTCCGCAGAAGTGGAAGGTCGATCGCATAGGCGAGTCCGCAGGAGCAGACTCTTGATCGCAGAAGCGGACGTTCCCGCAGGAGCGGAAGAATTTACGCAAGAGAGGACTCGCAGGAGTGGTCCGTGGATCGCAGGAGTGGAATTGGCCAAATAGGCCTGGGTTCGCAGAAGCGACCAAATGGTCGTAGAAGCGGTTCCGCAGAGGCGGAAAATGGTCCGCAGAAGCGTAAATCGCAGTGAGTTAAGTTGTATCAGAAGTTAGAAAATTTCAGAAACATTTCACACATTTGGGTCTCGGCTTTAGAGGCGATTTGGGCGATTTTGAAGAGAAACTCAAGGGAAATCATCAGGTAATCAACTATGGACTTAAACTATGATTAATATTGATAATATTATGCAATTATATCATGAAAATGGAGGAATTTGGGGTGATCCATGGAAGATTTAACCCTAGGCTTGAACTTTAGAAAATAAAGGTTTTAAATGGGCAAATGGAGTCCGAATTTGGTAAAATTGATATGCTTAGACTCGTATCGAGATGAGGGTTCCGAATATGTGACTTTCGTGATTTTTCGAGAAGCGTACCGAAAGTCGGGTTTTGACAACTTTGGGAATTTTGATGTAAATTGAGTTGTATTGATTGGGTGTCGTCCCATTGGCCTAATTTGTTGTATTTCTACTGTATTTGATCGGATTCTACGCGTGCGGAGCTTGATTCTCGTGGCAAGGGCATTGCGGAGTAGTCGTCGCGCCGTATTGAGGTGAGTAATAGATGTGGGTGATGACCAGCGGGTTCGAAACCCCGGTATACCACTTTGTGACGCCGTATAGCAGCGAGATACGTACTCTCATGTGAGTGCGGGGTCGATTGTGATTGGGGACTATGGCTTAGTCCGACTTGTTGATACTGTGTTATGATATTAGGCTATTCATGAGCCGTCGAACCTCCTTCTCGGATGGTTGCATATTATACTGTGATATTGGCTACTCTTGAGCCGTTGAACCCCCTTCTTGGGTGGTTGAGTATACTTGTGGGCCGTGAGCCAGTTATTGAATCCCGCGAGGATCGTTATCATTGTCTTATCATATTGACATGCTAGTTACTACCAGTCCGTAGCTATTTCTGTTATCATGCTATTTCCAATCTCTGGAACTTGGTGTTACTGTTTTCCAACTGAAAAATGATAAAAAGGTTTCCAAAACTACTTTTGAGCCTGCGAGGCTGTATTTGCATATTAGCTGACTGGTAGTGGATCGGGCTGCGCGCCGCAGCAGTATATGTGTTGGATCGGACTGCACGCCGCAGTGATATTGTGCTTGGGCTGTAGGATCCCCTCCGGAGTCTGAACCCCCACAGTGAGCACGGGTACCCAAATTGGATCGGGCTACGCACCGTAGCGGTCATATCATACATTGCATTGCATTTTAGCTACATCTGCTAGCCGTTATACTGTTTTGCTGGTACTTGTTGGTACAGGTACAGTTGATATTGATTCCGTGACAGGGTATTTGATTATAGCATTACATAGTGCTTTATTGCGGATTTCTTATCTGCGTTGTCTTACCCTTGTTTATTACCACTGAGTCTGGTAGTACTCATTTTACTCCCTGCACCTTGTGTGCAGATCCAGGTACCTCTTAGCAGTGATCCAGTAGCTGTGCGAGGCGACATTTGTGGATATTCGAGGTAGCTGCAGAGTCCGCAGGACCCGATATTCCTTCTTACTGTCTCTTGATTTTGTATTAACTTTTCTTTCCGCACTTGGTATCTTGTAAACCTTATACACTCATGTTCAGTAGAGGCTCATGACTTTTGACCCTTTGGTCTATGGGAGTTGGTATATTTTGGGACTTGGTTCCCCGCTGTTGGTATATGTATCACTGTTGTTTCATATTTTGATATGCTTAAATGGGATAGAACGAGCTTCTAGCTCCGTTCTTGTTATTGATTGGTCAGGCTGGCTTAGCAATGTGCTGAGCGCCATCACGACCGGATTTGGGGTCGTGACAGGTACAGACTTGGTGCAGGATGCTTTAGACAAGGTGGAGGTGATTCAGGAGAAGCTTCGTACAGCGCTGTCAAGACAAAAGAGTTATGCTAACAGGAAAGGTCGGGATCTGTCCTACATGTTTAATGAGAAGGTTCTGTCGAAGGCTTCGCCCATGAAGGGTATTATGAGATTTGGGAAGAAGGGTAAATTGAGTCCTCAGTTCATTAGGCCTTTTGAGGTGCTTCGAAGGATTGGGGAGGTGGCTTATGATCTTGCTTTGCCACCTAGTTATCTAGTGGCATCCAATATTTTATATTTTTATGCTCCGGAAGTATATTGGCAATCCGTCTCATGTTTTAGATTTCAACACAGTGCAGTTAGATGATGATTTGACTTATGATGTAGAGCCAGTAGCTATTTTGGAGCATCAGGTTCAAATTTGAGGTCAAAGGATATAGCTTCAATGAAAGTGCAGTGGAGAGGTTGGCATGTGGAGGAGGCTACTTGGGAGACAGAGCAGAAGATGTGGAGCAGATATCCTTACCTATTTGAGGCTTCAGGTATGTTTCTTGACTCGTTCGAGGATGAAAGTTTGTTTAAGATGGGGAGGATGTAACGACTCAGATGGTCGTTTCAAGAGTTACCGCTCCGTTTTTCCCATTTCTTCTTCTTCTTGTCTTGTTCAACTGTATTATTTGTTATTGGTTTGGTTGGTTCGTGTTCAGATAGGTTTTGGTAAGGTTTGAGATACTTAGTCTCGTTTGAGTAAGCTTAAGTTGGAAAAGTCATATAGATGTTAACTTATGTGAAAAAGGTTTCGAATGTGAATTTTGATGGTTCATATTCGAAAGGTGATTTGGAACTTAGGAGCGTGATAGGAATGTATTTTGGAGGTTCGGAGTAGATTTAGGCTTGAATTGGCAAAATTAGAATTTCGACGTTTTTCGTTGATAGGTGAGATTTTGATATAGGGGTGGGAATGGAATTCCCGGAAGTTGGAGTAGGTCCATTGTTAATTTTTTACGTTTGTGCAAAATTTTAGTTCATTCAGACGAGATTTGATAGAATTTTTTATTGAAAGTGGAATTTGGAAGTTTGTGGAATTCTTAGGCTTGAATTCGATGTCAATTTGGTATTTTTTGATGTTGTTTTTAGCATTACAAATGTTGGAACAAGATTGAATGAGGTTATGTGATATGTTGACATGTTTGGTTGAGGTCCAGAAGGCCTCGGGTGAGTTTCGGGTGGTTGAACGGATCATTTCATGTTGGAAAAAGTTATAGAAAAACTGTTGTTGGTGTTGCAGGCTTTTAGCCTTCGCATTCGCGAGGGATGTCCCGCCTTCGCCAAGGGTTAAGATGTTAGGCAGTAGAGTTGGTCATCTCGTTCGTGAAGGTGGTTCCGCATTCGCAAAGGGCTGAGGCCATTGGTCATCACGTTCGCGAGGGTCTTGCCGCATTCGCATAGAGGAAAGATGAGCAGCTAGGGTCCTGGAGAATTGTGCTTTGCGTTCGCGAAGCTTGACCAGAAGCTTCGCATTCGTGTTAGGAGTGTCGCATTCATGATGAAGGAACTAGTGGTCACTGTAAAGTTTGTGCTTCGCGAATGTGAGGCATTGACCACGATCGCGAAGAAGGAACGTGAACAGCATGGTAAAATGTTTAAAAGACCATTTTCGCGATTTTGGGTCTAAGTTTCACCATTGTTGAGCGATTTTGGAGCTTTTTGAGGAGGATTGAAGAGGGAATCAAGGGAAACACTTAGAGATAAGATTTATGGACTTAAGAATCAATCCTAATGTGATTTCTACCTAATTAAGCATAAAATTTGTGGAATCTAAAACCTAAAATTGGAAGTTACGGCTTAGAAATTGGAGACCTAAATATAGGGAATTGAGAGGTCGTTTGTACTCGAATTTTGGTATTCTTGATATGTATAAAATCGTAAGAGTGTAAGGATTCTAGTTTTGCAACTTTTTTCGGAAAATAAGACATGGGTCCGGGGGTCGAGTTTGGCCAATTTCAAGATTTATATGTAAATTGGTTATTTTCGAGTGTGCTTTGTTTCCTTAGCATATTTTGATGGTATAAATCTTTTTTAGGATAGATTAGGAGCATCTGGTGGCCGATCCGAGGGGCAAAGGCATCGCAGGCTAGAGTTTGGACCGGATAAAGGTAAGTAATGATTGTAAATATTTTCCAGAGGATATGAAACCCCAGATTTCACATCGCTGTGCTACTTTAAGGTGACAGACATGCTAGATGACGAGTGTGGGGTCGTGCACCGTTGAAGATTGTGACTTAGCTCGTCCCGTATGATTGTTAAACCGCATATTTAATTGAAAATTATTTGCTATCATTGTGTTTTGGAAAGTATTATCATGATTTGGGCTGAATGTCATACCTGGGCCTCGTGCCAATTATTTTGGACCCTTACAGGATTTGTACTACTATTTCTCACTATTTTGACATCGTATGTGTACTCAGTCATGCTATATTCTACTGTTGTCACAACTCAGCCATATTTACTCACTTTTTATACTGTAAATGATATTTTGGGCTGAGTGTCATGGTTTACTGTTGTCTGAGTGGCTTGTGAGATTTCTCACTAAGTGAGGCCTAGGGCATGTGTTGTGATATTATGGGATCGGGTTGTACGCCGCAGCAGTGTTGTATTGATTCATGATTATGAGGCTGAGGGCCTGATTTGGTATGCCACAAGGTGTCTTGTTATGAGGCCGAGTGCCTGTTTGATTATGTCACGAGATGGCATGTTATTGCGCTTGGGCTGTAAGAAGCCCCTCCAGGAGTCTGTTCACCCCCAATGAGTGCAAGTACCCAGTGTGAGATGTGATAGCCCGAGGGGCTGATACGAGTGATTATGAGATAGCCCGAGGGGCTGGTTCTGTTGGTATTTTGCCCGATGGGCTGATTTATGTTTCTATGTTTTTCTCCCTATTTTCATCACTCGTTTGAACCACTGAAAGATGTTTTAAACAGGTTTTTACTGATCTAAGATGTTTTTACGAGCTTTTACTGTTTTATTGTATTGTTTGGTTTTATACTATTTTGTTGTAGCATTATGTTGTGTTTTACGTGTTTTCTTATCTCTCAGTTGCCTTTACTTTTATTACTTACTGAGTTGGCGTACTCACATTACTCTCTGCACCCTGTTTGCAGATTCAGGAGTTTCGAGTCATGCTGGCGAGTGTTGATTGCTTTCCAGCAGGCTTGTTCGGAGTTGACTAGGTAGCTGCTCTGCGTTCGCAACCCGGTACTTCTCCTTCCTATCTTCATTTCAGTTTGTACCAGCTTTGTACTAGACAATATTGTCATTTCATACTCTTAGAAGGATTTTAGATGCTCATGACTGATGACACCCCGATGTCGAGTTGTGTTTGTTTCTGCACTGTTCTATTCTACTCTATATTTTGGGATTTATAGCTTATTAATGACTTTAAATGATTTATTATAACTATTTAATTGGTTTGGGGATTTGTGTTAGACGGTCTAATTTCACGATAGGCGTCATCACGATCGGGTCCAGTTTAGGGTCGTGACAAGTAACATAGGAGATTCCAAACAACATCGTTTAAAACTAATCTTTATCCACGACTGCTCTTCCCTTCTAGCTTCCTTATAAATGTTGATTAAGAAGTTCTTGGCTCATTCTTGGTTCTCTTAAATTGCATGTAGTTAAGAACTCTATAATGAGATTTTCACTTAGAGTGTATTTGATATTAGTGGTAGAGCCAGTGTGCTGATTTCGGGTTCGCCCGAACTCAGTAAGTCTCAAATCATGTATTTATCTTAAAAAGTTCATAGAATATGTACGATTTATTACTTTTGAATCCATTAACTTAAAAGGATTAGACTTCTGAACCCATAATTTCAAAATACTAGCTCCGCCTCTATTTGATATGACAAAAGTCATATCAAAAATATTTTCTTGAAACATGTTTTTCAACATTTGGTTGGTGAATGAGAAATGTCTTTTCGGAATAAATATATAATTAAGATTAACGATAATATTAGCAAATCGGAGAGTGCTTTGATCAAATTTTAGAATAGTAAAGATTAATATTACTCCCTCCGTTCTAGTTTATGTGAACTAAGTATGAGAAAAGATGAAAATGTAGTCTCACTTGGAAAAGTAGAGCATCAGGTTCTTATGTGTGTAATAATTGAGACATGATTCTTAAAGGAACTCACATTTGGTTCACATAGAATAGAACTACTCTTAAAGATTCTGTGAATCTAATTTCTGTTATTTCTCTTTTTCTTTTGCTGCTGTTAATTAAGTACATAGACTTAAATAGTGGTCCTAAGTGATATATAACCTTTGGGTCTATCGGAAATAACTTGTCAACCTTCATAATGTGTGCGTACACATTACCCTTCTCATACCCTAATTGGGATTTCACTGGGTTTAATGAGTTGGGCTACTGTTGCTTGCACTCAGACCGGGCTGACCATCAGCTGCAGGTGCCCTTCCACTCCTCTGTTAGAAGAGGAATAAGTAAGCATGTCAAAGGTTTATAAAGGAGATGAAGTAAACTTGAGCAAACAAAATAAAAACGAACCATGGATTATACCTTGCGCACAGCAGATGACTGCACTAATGTTTGAAACAAGAAAGAGGAAATGGTTAGCACTAACGACTATCTCAACTACACATGATATAATTTGCGATACTAAATAGCAGTATTAAACTACCTTCTTCTTGGTCTTTGTAACATGTTCATCCTCGTCGTCGTCATCTTCATCCTCCTCTTCCTCATCCTCTTAATCATCTTCATCATATAGTTGACCTGCATAAATCATAAGCATATGGATCTTTAACTAAAATGGGCATATGGATATTTAACAACTAAAACGGACATATAATTGACATTTTAGTTTGTTTATATTCTGAATGTGCAACATCCACATCCAAGAAAATGTGCTTGAGCAAATTGATTGACTTACCCAATATCATAGTCTTGTTCCATCAGCATATACAAGAAAAGAAAATGAGTTACAAACCACTTTAAACTGTACATTTGTGTGTGTTCGTGGGGCTATGCGTAAGAATGAGTAGGGGCAGAGCGACTGGCTCGGACGAGATTCCGGTGGAATTTTGGAAGTGTATAGGGACAACATGTGTGGAGTGGTTGACTGGGTTGTTTAATATTATTTTTAAGGCGAAGAGGATGCTCGATGAGTGGAGGTAGAGTACGGTGGTTTCATTGTATAAGAACAAAGGTGATCCAGAGTTATAACAATTATAGGGGCATCAAATTACTGAGTCATACCATAAAAGTATAGGAAAGGGTGGTTGAAGCAAGAGTGAGGATGACAGTGTCTATATCCGACAACTAGTTCGGGTTCATGTCGGGTCGTTCCACCACAGAAGCTATACACCTTGTTAGGAGGTTGGTGGAACTATACAGAGAGAGAAAGAAGGATTTGCACATTGTGTTTATTGACCTAGAGAAAGCATATGACAAGGTTCCTAGAGAAGTTCTCTAGAGATACTTGAAGGCAAAAGGTGTGCCGGTTCCTTATGTTATGGCAATTAAGGACATGTATGACGGGGCTAAGACTCGGGTTAGGACAGTAGGAGGGGACTCTGAGCCTTTTCCGGTTGAAATGGGATTACACCAAGGATCTGCGCTCAGTCCATTCTTATTCGCCCTCGTGATGGATGCGATATCCGACCATATTCAAAGGGAGGTGCTATGGTGCATGCTATTCACCGATGACACAGTTCTGATTGACGAGTCACGAGCGGGTGTTAACGGGAGATTAGAAGTTTGGAGACAGACTCTTGAGTCCAAGGGCTTCAAGCTAAGCAGGACGAAGACGAAATATCTAGAGTGTAAGTTCAGCGTCGGGCTGGGGGAAGTGGACGTGGATGTGAGGCTTGAGTCACAAATTATCCCAAATAAAGGCAGTTTCCAGTACCTTTGGTCGATTATCCACGGGGGAAGGGAGATCGACGAGGATGTCACACACCGTATTGGCGTAGGATGAATGAAGTGGAGGTTAGCATCTTGAGTCTTGTGTGATAAGAGAGTGCCAACGATACTCAAAGGTAAGTTCTACAAAGCGGTGGTTAGACCGACCATGATGTATGGGGCTGAGTGTTGGCCTATTAAGAACTCACATATCCAAAAGATGATCCCAGACCCCACTTTGTGGGAACATACTGGGTAGTTGTTGTTATATCCAAAAGATGATAGTAGCAGAAATAAGGATGTTGAGGTGGATGTCTGGGCACACTAGAAAGGATAAGATTAGGAATGATAACATTCGGGAGAAGGTGCACGTGGTCCCTATTGATGACAAGATGCAGGAAACGAGGCTAAGATGGTTCGGGCAAGTACAAAGGAAAAGCCCAGATGCTCCAGTAAGGATGTGTGAGTGGCTGGTTGTGAAAGGTACGAAAAGAGGTAGAGGGCGGCCTAAGAAGTATTGGGGAGAGGTGATCAGGTAGGATATGGCGAGGCTTCAGATTTCCGAAGACATAGCACTTGATAGGAAGTTATGGAAGTCGAGTATTACGGTTGTAGGCTAGGAGGTAGTTGAGTCTTGCGTTACTTTGTACCTTTGTGAGCCTAGTTCAGTGGGATTTTGTCTAAGATAGCTAGGGGCAATGTCGTGTTTTACTATTTTCTATTTTCGATGCACGATCCATTTACAAACTATCGTTTTTGCTTTGAATTTTTTTTTCTTTTCTATTTTCTATGTTCCTTTTTCCCTATGATTTCCATGATGAATCTATTACTCTCTTCTTTTGTCTTTTTATTATATTGAGCCGAGGGTCTTTCGAAAACAGCCTCTCTATCACTTTCGGGGTAGGGGTAAGGTCTGCGTACACACTATCTTCTCAGACCCCAAGACCCCACTTGTGAGATTTTAGGTCTGGTGTGGCTAACAGGCGACAGAAGGATGACAGCTTTTTATTGGGAACGTAGCGTAGAAAGGAGTTCTTCCGCAGTGAAGCAAATGATCTAGCCAATCATTCTTCTACCGATTATCCAAGTTCGGTATTCTGTAAGTTCCTAGGTTGGGTTGTTGTTGTTGGTTTTTATAATGGAACTGTTAAGAGCATTGCATCTTCGTCAATATCTTCTTCTGTCATCTGGTACTTGAGGTGGACTAAAGAAGTTGAAATTTTCACATCCTTGTTTGGCTTCTTCTTCAGAATCTTGTGTCAAGCATTTACCTGGATACCATTCAATCGCTTCAGAGAGATAAGAAGCCAAATAGTATTGTGAATGGGACTACATGGTTTTATAATCAATACTCCCTCCGGTCCAAAATAAGTGATTTTTTGGATGTTTTCACACATATTAAGAAAGTCACCTTTTAGCATGAATAAGCAATAGAATTGATCATTTTAACCTTACTATCTCACATAAACACTCCTAACACATATTCCAATACTATTTACTCCAAGGACAATGTAGAAAAACATCATTAAGTCATTTTGAAATCCGAAAAAACCACTTATTTTGGATCACAAAAAAAGGCCAAAAAATCACTTATTTTGGACCGGAGGGAGTAACGCTTACACTCCCACTCCCGCAATCCAACCCCTACCTTTTCTAGTACAGGTTAAAAGAAAGTTAAGAGCTTGGTTCCTGCTGCAATGTAGAATCTACAATTACAATTTGTGCTTTCATTTACTACAATCAACTTCCCATCATTCTCCAATCAAAATTTCTTACATACCAACCTAAAACTTCATCAATTCAACTTACGACACAAACATCTTCAAAAACCAAACATGACCAAATGACAAAGAAAGGAGCGGAGGCAAAAAAATTGAGAAAGCCCCAGTCTTTTCATTTATCAACTTCTCCACAATTAACCAGATGGGTTAACCTCATACAACCTTCTGTAGATACTTGCCAACAAACCAAAATCTGTTTTGTGAACCATATAAATGAAACTTAAATGTCTAATAGGATTTTCAGTTATCACCGTCATTAACAAGAACCTTGTTTGGCAAGAGCCACACAATACAATGTAGGCAAAAACTAGACAACTTGTACTTCTATTTGACTATTTTTATTGACAAATGTGTATTTATACGCAACAGTCAAAATGTAGCCTAGTTGTTCGACTGCAACTCCTCCCAACCATTTATTTCCTCTCTTTTTTCCCTTAGTAATCAAAAGCCAGCAGCTTCATCATCTTGTGTTCCATTTTTTCCCTACTTATTCAGATATTCTTCTTCTTTATAATGGAAAAAATCCCCAAAGGATCAATAGCACACGGTTTGAACAACCATCTATCTGCAGTTTGCTCCCTTCTGAATAACCATATTTAAGCATATTAAACCTGTACATCAGTCTCATTTCTTTATCCAGTAACATAAATACATCTTTACAAGATTCTCCAACAAAGCAACAATTTGATACTTGCCAGTGCCAGACTTCCAAAAGTTGGTATCTGACTAAGAAATATAATGGTTTAGCTCAGATCAGTACACTCAGCGCAAGCAAGGGACAAAAAGTATCATGTATGATTTTAACTCCAAAAACATCCATGCTTTTGGAAAGATGGATATTATTCCTAGTTCCTACTATCAATGTAAGATATTCATCATCAGGCTATCCTGCAACTTTTACTAGCTATTCTACATCATCCATTTATTACCATCAGAAAGCAAAATGGGAAAGGAAAGCAAAGCATAATCACATAGTTTCTAGAGACCACTGACAACAGCATCTTTAACGATGATATGTCCTTGGATTTCAAGTTTCAACCCCAGCAATCAAGAGTAACAAACAGATATTAGCTCTGTAATTATCACATATCAACATATCACTATTGGAACAAACATTAGCTCTTCGAGTTGAAGTTGAATAAAATATAACTACTCTGGTTCTAAGCTTTTTCATCTCCGTGAACTTCAGAACTAACTTTTGGATCAGCAATTTTGACACTTCCCGGTGCCATGACACGTCCAGTCATAGGATGAACTGGACGAGTGTCCCGTGGACCGCCTTTTTGTCCCATAGCTAGCATAGGTGGAGGAGGTAATACACCTGCTCGGAAAAGAAGACGTTCAACCGGTTCTGACGGCTGTGCACCAACGGATAACCAATATCTGCAGAACCGCAAAGATTAGGTAAACAATACATGACTGTGTCATCTTAATAGCTATCTGATGATCAGAGAGAGTAAGAATCAACAAGGTCTTGCATCAACTAAAAGTAAAGTCAGAGTATAACCATTTCATTTGAGCACTATTTTTCTTTTGGACCTTTGCAAGAGTAGCAAAATTAAGAAAGTTCATGAGACAGCAGGACAGTGCTACTGTAATTTCTACAAATTGGAAGGAACAGGTCCTACAAATATCAGCTAAAATTTACTCCCTGCTCGACCCAGCCAAAATAAAAGGTTAAAAAAGTTATAGATAAACTAACAAGCGCTATTTTTTAATCTGTCTTTACCTGTTGCTGAAAATTAGCCTTTCAAAATCGCAGCCACACGCTCCTAATTCCCCAGACAAAGTGTACAAACACATATCAGCTTATTTCTTACATCCAGCAAACTCGACAAATGAACCATTCTATCATGTTTATGGTCCATGTCCCCGGTAACAAAATAAACAGGAGGATCTTTGATTATACAAAACACTTCACTCACATATGTTTCTCCCATCAGCAGCAGGGAAAGTTCTACATGACTATTGTCAGTTAAAGTACACAGTGCAGCAAGTCATTCATTCCCGTCATTATTTGTTAATGGAAACATCATTCCTAAAACTTAAAAGAACACAAATCCTCTCTGTTGGTAGCAAAAAATCTCACGACCTTCTAAGACAGCAAAATGTTAACGAACTCCCAGATGAGTTAGCATATTGTTCTGTGCACTTGTTACACTCTCAACAAAAGGTAGACATTAAAATATCACATAAGAAAATTATAACCCAATTACTCATAATTATAAGTTTCTTTTATAAGTAAATAACTTCTTACATGAAACATCTAAGGGGATGCAACAAATATACAACCAAGTATATAAAGCACTGCCCACCAGAAAAGAAGTGGCCATTTCACAGTGGTCTAATGATTCTGATCCCTAACATTAAATATGCTCGCATAGTCAAGTGAATCTTAATTGCACCGTTTTCCTTGTATCTTCGTCATCATAGTTAATATTGGTCCACAACCTCCTTAGATCCAGTTGCATCTTCAAACAATTACCCGGATAACTCGATTCAAACAACTTGGTTGCTCCCTCATACATATCTTTAATAGTCGCCCTAAAAAGTACCCAAACACTTTAAATTGCTCCATTCAGTCAAACATTCCCTCTTACACACTCACGTCATTGTCAGCAGCTCATGAGAAATTTTGGTACATGTTTTTCTACTGATCCAGGGATTTGATTTCTGCTTCATGCATCTTACAGCAATCAAGTGTTGCGACAACTATAGGGGCATCAAATTAATAAGCCACACCATGAAGGTATGGGAGCGGATGATCGAAGTCAGAGTGAGGGAGCCGACATCTATTTCCGTGAACCAGTTCGGTTTTATGCCGGGCCGGTCCACTACAGAAGCTATCCACCTTGTCAAGAGATTGGTGGAACAGTTCAGGAATATGAAGAAGGACCTGCACATGGTGTTTATCGACTTGGAGAAGGCGTATGACAAGGTCCCTAGGGAGGTACTATGGAGGTGCCTGGAGGCTAAGAGCGTGCCGGAAGCCTACATCAGAGTAATCAAGGACATGTACGATGGAGCTAAGTCCGGGGTTAGGACAGTGGGTGGCGACTCAGACCATTTCCCGGTGGTTATGGGGCTCCATCAAGGATCTGCGCTTAGCCCCCTCTTGTTTGCCTTGGTGATAAATTCTTTGACGCGGCATATTCAAGGGGATGTTCCTTGGTGTATGCTATTTGCTGATGACATAGTCCTGGTAGACGAGACGAGGTCGGTGTTAACGAGAGGCTAGAGGAATGGAGACAGACTCTCGAGTCTAAGGGGTTTAAACTAAGCAGGTCTAAGACAGAATATCTGGAGTGCAAATTTAGCGCTGAGTCGAGCGAAGTGGGAGGGAGCGTGATGATTGGATCTCAGGCCATAGCCAAGAAGGATAGTTTCAGATACCTTGGATCGGTGATCCAGGGGGACGGAGAGATAGACGGGGATGTCACTCACCGTATAGCGGCGGGGTGGTCGAAGTGGAGGCTTGCATCTGGAGTCTTGTGTGATAAGAAAGTGCCACAGAAACTCAAGGGGAAGTTTTATAGAGCTGTGGTTAGACCTGCCATGTTGTATGGGACAGAGTGTTGGCCGGTGAAGAAATCTCATGTTCAGAGGATGAAGGTTGCGGAGATGAGGATGCTTAAGTGGATGTGCGGGCTCACCGGGTTAGATAAGATTAGTAATGAATTTATTAGGGAGAAGGTGGGGGTGGCCCCAGTGGATGAGAAGAAGCGAGAGGCGAGGCTCTGGTGGTTCGGGCATGTGCGGAGGAGAAGCCCCGACGCCCCGGTGAGGAGTTGTGAGCGGCTAGCGGTGGTCGGTGTGAGGCGAGGCAGAGGGAGGCCTAAGAGATACTGGGGAGAGGTAATTAGACAGGATATGGCCAGGATGCGGATTTCCGAGGACATGACCCTTGATAGGAAAGTCTGGAGGTCTAGTATCAGGGTTGTAGGATAGGGGTTTCTAGATTTGTCATACTCCTTTCCCGGGGTGTGAGGCGTGGTAGGGCCGCCCATAGACGATTAGTTTGTGTTCTCTTTTGGTAGTCATTTCTGGTAGTTACTGTTTTGATATCATTGCATGCATGTTTCTTTATGGTACATATGCATCTTATGTTTAGGTAATTTTTATGAGGTATATGCTGGAGTAACTAATGCGGTTTTTGTTTTGTTTTTGTTTGCCTTTTTTCCATGCGCCGAGGGTCGATTGGAAACAGCCTCTCTGCCCTCTCGGGTAGAGGTAAGGCGTGTCTACATATTACCCTCCCCAGACCCCACCTTGTGGGAATATACTGGGTTGTTGTTGTTGTTGCATCTTACAGCAATCTTTTTTGGCTAGCATATTCAGCCATTCCATATGCGACGATATTCTTTTTGAAGGATTACCGACCAGATGAACAGAAATTTAAAGTTACAAGTTAGCAAAATATATTTTAAATTAATTTACCACACCTTAGGCTAGTTGTCTTTTAAATTTATGCAGTTAGAGATAGTTTGTCCCTGAAGACTCTCATGTCAAAGTTTTGGACTTTGTCAGCTTTTTATCCTTAGCACAGGACTCATTGCAACAGAGCTAACAAACTCTCACTTTTGCA
The DNA here is from genome assembly GCA_032618575.1 of Nicotiana noctiflora. Taxonomy (NCBI): domain Eukaryota; kingdom Viridiplantae; phylum Streptophyta; class Magnoliopsida; order Solanales; family Solanaceae; genus Nicotiana; species Nicotiana noctiflora. The sequence continues at coordinate 31,226 of JASVEL010002125.1, forward strand.
CTTTTACTATCATGCATCTACTTGATGCCATTTATAATACCACTTACTTCATCAAAACAAGTTAGCAAAATCTGTTTTACGTGACGACAATGTTATTCTTGATTGTACAACTATAAACTAGTCTTGACCATTCGCATTCATAGCCATTAAAAAATATCAAATTCTGTAGATCAAACAAGCTTTACCAAAACTGCAAAGCTACCAATGTTGAGCTCCCACAGTTGCATAAACAACTAAAGTATTAGCTTTAAATAGTCATATTGCTTTCCAGAAGTCTTACGGTATTCTTTGTCAGACAACAAAAACTAAAAGCACGATATATGAACTGAATATTTATCAATTTATGATGTCTAGTTTCTACTCAACCCACTAATCATCTATCCTATCTAAATTTTAACAAGAGAGCAGAAAATGCAATTCAAACGTCTCTAAATTAATATCTGGAACTTGCCTAGTTAGGAATCATAACCAGAAAAGCAAACTACATGTTCCAGAAATGCACTTACTTCACCCTGTCAAAATTAAGACCCATCCGTTTGCCACCATCTTGACCTGTACAAATGAAAATTGTACAAGATATTCATCAGTAGCTGAAAAGCATGATATTCCTTCCGAGTGAACTACTATACGTTCCTCACAAGCCTAATGATTCAAGATTCAACAAAACTTCTATTAGAGTACATAAGGATAAATAATCAGTTAAAATAGAAAATCAAGCTTAAAGACGACAATTTTCAAAAGGGTTAATCCAAAATAAGGTGAAATGACCAATGCTTAACAGCTCATAACAAATACTACGCCAAAAAGATACTCCATAAATTAACTTCCCGTGACAACAGCAAAACCTTCACATACGTCAAAAGGAGAGAAGAACAGAACCTACTGCTTAAACTTGAGTTTGTTTTGGCCGGGAGGGGGGTTAGGGTTACCTGGAAGAGGATTGTAGTAACCTAGGACTTCCAAGTGTTTGCCATCTCGGGGAGATCTACTATCCGCCGCCATTACTCTGTAAAAAGGTTTGTTTTTGCATCCAAACCTCGACAACCGCAATCTTACCACCATTTTTCTCTTCTTCGCTCCAAATCTTAGCAGGGTTCCGACGGCTTAGTTTTTGTAATCAGGCTCTTTAGCGAAGAATGCAAATTGTGCCAATTTTGTCCTCCGGATCCCTGATCCTTTTTCCTTTTTTCTTTTTTCTTTTTCCTTTCCCCCTCTAATTTACCTTTCTCTTGGAAAGGTAATTAATTCTAATATTATAAATATATTTTATCAAATGACCTCTTAGCATTGTAGGCTCCAACTAGGGGTGTTCATGGTTCGGTTTGGGTCGGTTGTTACCTTAAAAATAACCAAACCAATTAAGTCGGTTATTCAAATTGTAAAACCAAACCAATCCAAATTAACAAAAATTTATCGGTTTCGGTTTTTGTCGGTTTTTTATCGGTTTTTCGGTTTTTTCGGTTTTTTCGGTTTTTTTAAGGTACAAAAAATTTCAAAAGAATCAAATGTTGAGACAGAGAAAAAATAGACAAGCATGACTGCCATTGTTACTTTTTCACGTATTCTAGGAGAAAGAAGAGAGAATAAAGACAACTTATACTCATTATAGAGATAAACTTCCAAACTATAGAAAAGAAGACAATAAAACTTTCCAAGAAATCCAAAATTATGTCACTCACTACTCAACTTTATCCCATGATAAGAAATCCAGTCGTTTCTCCAATGGATGAACCAAAAAGAGTTAAGTTTTTTCAAAACACAATCACAGTTAAGTTTTTTCAAAACACAATCTATATGATCGGTTTGGTTCGGTTATTTTTCGGTTTTTTTGGGTATAAAACCAAATCCAAACCAACTTTGTCGGTTTTTAAAAATTAGAAACCAAACCAAGTTAAACCAAAAAAATATCGGTTTTTTTTCTCGGTTTGGTTTGGTCTTCGGGTTGGTTCGGTTTTTCGGTTTTTCGTGAACACCCCTAGCTCCAACTGTTTTGAGCTGCTCATACAAGCGTTGTTTCTTTGAAGTATCCAAATAAGATGGGGTATATTATAAAATAATGACTTTAAAGTAAATAAATCAAAAGACAAATATAGAAAATAATTGATAATTATTCAACTCTAAATTGATGTTATAATGAATTGAATTTATTCTTTGTATATAGAAGAAAGAAAGTTGTTGTGTAAGCTACTACTATAAGTTGTTGTGTAAGTTATTACTACATGTTGTTGTGTATGCTGCTGTTGCAAGTTGCTGTAGATAATTTTTTACAGGGGTAGCATTTATCCACAGACCCAAAGGGGTTTCATGTCTGACAAATTCTTTCAGAATTAGTAAGGGTTGAAAGAGTAGGGACGAGTATAGTTGGAATGAAAATAATTGTCGGAATTGTATCTCCTGACTTCTTTTCCCTGGTAGTATAGGACCTTAAGTTAGTTTGCACAAAGAGTAATTTTGGCTAAAATATTGAATTAATTTATTTTTTGGTTGAAATTGATTATTATAGGGATATGGATATGTGATTAGCAACGGTAACAATAAATATAGCAACCTAAGCTATTCTAGATCCAAAATCAGATGAGAACGTGTGATCACGCCTAACTGTGCCTTATAAAAAGGACAGAGCATTCGATGTTGTGTAAGCTGTTGCTGCAAGTTGCTGTGTAAGTTGCCGCAATAAGTTGTTGTAGATAATCTTTTATAGGGGTAATATTTAACCACAAACCAAAAGGGGCTTCAAATTTGGCAAATTCTTTCAGAATTAATGAGGGTTGAAAGAGTAGGGACGAGTATATTTGGAATAAAAATGATTGTCGGAATTGTATCTTCTGTCTTATTTTCCTTGGTAGTATAGGACCTTAAGTTAGTTTGCACAAAGAGGAATTTTGGCTAAACAACTTAATTAATTTATTTTTTGGTTGAAATTGATTATCATAGGGATATGGATATGTGATTAGCAACGGTAACGACAAATATAGCAACCTAAGTTATTCTAGATCCAAAATCAGATAAGAACGTATGGTCACGCCTAACTTTGTCTTATAAAAAGGACAAAGTGATCGTTGTTATGTAAGATGTTGTTGCAAGCTGCTGTGTAAGTGACCGCAAGCTGCTATAGATAATCTTTTATAGGATAATATATAACCACAAGCTGTAATAAGCGATCAAGGAATAGTCAAGCTGTATCCGGCCAATGCGAATAATCCTATAGAATCCCATCTCCTCCAAGTGATGGACGACTCTAAGATGTAAATCGCGCTCACTGAGGAACTCCCACAATACATCGACTCTCCGAGCCCGGAATGTCTGTGTCAACAACTGCCCATCCCAGATGTACTCTGATCGATGTTGGGGCTGTAGGCCTAATAGATCTGAGCTCCTAGGGCCAGGATGTATGGGCGCATCCATGTCGTCAACTGTAACATTAAAAATTTTAATAACTTACAAAAGATACACATTAAATAATTTAATTGTACAAATTGCTAATAATATGGGTCCCGGGCTCGATATTTTTTAGGCCCAGCGGCACCAAACTATTATTAATAGCTATGTATTTTTTTATAATTAAAAGATATATTTATAATAATTTAATTGTCCAAATTACTAACATATGGGTCCCGGGCTCGATATTTTTTAGGCACAGCGGCACCAAACTATTATTAATCGTTATGTATTTTTTTATAATTTAAAGTTACATTTTAAATAATTTAATTGTACAAATTGCTGATAATATGGGTCCCGGGCTCGATATTTTTTAGCCCAGCGGCACTAAACTATTATTAATAGCTATGTATTTTTTTATAATTAAAAGTTATATTTATAATAATTTAATTGTCCAAATTACTAACATATGGGTCCCCAGGCTCGATATTTTTGAGGCCCAGCGGCACGAAACTATTATTAATCGTTATGTATTTTTTTAAAAATTTAAAGTTTCATTTTAAATAATTTAATTGTACAAATTGCTGATAATATGGGTCCCGTACTCGATATTTTAAAGCTCCCGGGTTCGATAATTTTTAATAACTTAATTTTGAGGCTCACCAGCACCAAACTATTATTAATCGTTATGTATTTTTTTATAATTTAAAGTTATATTTTAAATAATTTAATTGTACAAATTGTTGATAATATGGGTCCCCGGCTCGATATTTTTGAGGCCCAGCAGCACCAAACTATTATTACTAGCTATGTATTTTTTTATAATTAAAAGTTATATTTATAATAATTTAATTGACCAAATTACTAACATATGGGTCCCGGGCTCGATATTTTTGAGGCCCAGCGGCACCCAACTATTATTAATCGTTATGTATTTTTTTTATAATTTAAAGTTACATTTTAAATAATTTAATTATATAAATTGCTGATAATTTTTGAGCTCCCGGGTTCGATAATTTTTGAGCTCCCGGGTTCGATAATTTTTAATTACTTAATTTTATAACTTAATTTTGAGGATCAACAATCAAAGCTAAATACTACACATTACTACGCTACAAGGCTCTAAAATTTCCTAGCCTTAAAGAGTCTATGCTTTACTACGCTAAAAAGATCTATATTTTACAACTAACAAATAATATAAATTACACAAATATATATAAATAAAATATTAACATGAAAGCATATATATTATTATACTAATCCGGATAAATTACACATACTAATTCGGAAAATAACATAAACTAATTAAAACTAATATGCAATCTAAAATACAAACAAAATAATAATAATATGAAACATACCTCGAATTAAATTTTTTACGGATGAAAAAGATGAATATAATTGCTCCAAACCCGTATATCCACAACACTAATAGCCTTACTTAACATGGGACCCACTTCTTAGTACAACGATAAACCGGGGGGACAATTTTTTTTTTTTTTTTATAAAAAGCGGCAGAAATCTGTGTGGGGGAAGGGGGCCGAGAGGTTTTTTAAAAAATGGGAGATGAGATTGTGAGGAAGACGACGGGCATGTAGGGTTTTTAATAATATGTAAAACGCCACTAATTGTGGCATTGAACATGTCAGAATTGTCTCTAACATGTTCAACGCCACAATTAGTGGCGTTGTAATTTAACACCGTTAATACAACGCCTTATTGTGGCGTTGTATATAGTTTGGTTTTTTTTTAACGATAACGGTTAGTTTTCATCAAAAATCACTTACTTTGGTTCTGGACACACATATATTAGGATACAAATCATTGCAGAATTTCACATGTTTTAACAGTACGAGTCTTTCACTAATTTTGTTGCTTGCGTGGGGATAGGAAGAGAGATTTTTCTCAGTTGATCTGTATATATTGTCTAAGTAGCTGGCAGGTGGGAGGATAGTCTCTCTCAATTCAAATGGATCAATATTATATAGAGATATAAAAGATTTTCTTCAACATCTTGATGGACAGAGTTATTCGATATTTGTGCTCATGAAAAATAAGTTAGCCGAACAAAAATCTATAAGTGTAATCTAGGGCATGCAATATCCCATGTTTACACGGGATAGAAGGGACGAACAAGAATCTATATGTAAGTCCTTTTTTAAACCTTCTTCAAATCGTTGTCACACTTTAAGCAACCAAGTTTGAACAATATTAACCACAATTTTGCTCTATAGAAATTTACTGAAGAATAAGAAAGAGAAAGTAATAGCCTGTTTGGCCAAGCTTCTTTGAGGTGAAAAGCATTTTTTTCGATAAAATATTTGTTCCCCAAAGTTGAAGTGTTTGGCCAAGATTTTAGGAGGTAAAAAGTACTTTTGAGTAGAATCAGAAGTTGTTTTCGAGAAGCAGAAAAAAGTAGCTTCTTCCCAAAAGAATTTTTGATAAAAATACACTTAGACGGGTACGAACATACGAGGTTGAAATCGATGTTGGGAGCCTTTCATGACAAGGCCTATAAAAGGTGAACGATGTGCTCATCGTTGGGCATGCGAAACAACACTCCCCAGACCCATAACGAGCTGTAAGACCTCAGACTATTTGGAAAATGGTTACGCATTTCTAACAGAGGGTCGTGATATCTGTACAGAACAAGATATCATGGTGCAAATCTCACCCGATGTTGGTCAAATATCATTAATTAACGAGAAGGAGGATTTTTACCTCTTTTGAAATTGTACTAGAGATTAAACTCTCTTACTATATAAAGGGAAACTTTTTCTTAAATATGACACATTGTAACACGTAAACCAATGCAATATGAATTCATTCTTCTACTTTTTAGCTATTGCAAAGTTTTTACTTTGCTGTTTCTTCTCCATTCAAAATTGGTTCCTAACCAAGGGTTCGATCGAGGATAGAAACTATTATTCAACCCAAGTTCAAGCTGGACCATAGCATTACAAATGGTTTGATTATTCATTCCGTCTTTCATCTGTCTATCTAAATATCTTTGATTATTTGTGTTGAATTTATCCACATATTCTCAAAATCACGTACAAATTTAATTGTTATCTATTTTAAGGCTAAACAGTTTGGCGCCCACCGTGGAGCTGAGAAAAATAGTGGTAATATATTACAAATGTCCATAACACACTCTATTTTATGCTTGTTCTTTAAAGTCTAAATTTCAAGTCAGTTTAAAAATGTCAAATTCTCAGTCTTCCCACTTAAAAAGTTGATATTGAGTCTGGCCATCATAGCGAAAATCACAAGCTGGTGCCTAGAAACGAGGTACTCCTACTGATCTCAACGGGGTCCTAACTGTCGATCCACTTGATGCTAACTCACAAGTGGCCATCGGCGTCAACCTGCCAACTGATTTCGAAAAAACAATGTTCGCGAGGGACCCCAACTAACAGCTCGAGAAGCACCCAAAGGAAAAGGTGATGGTGTAAGCCTATAGTTAATCTTCGAAATGTAAGAGACAACAAGATCCTTAGGGAGTTCGTGTAAAAGTTTCACATCGAATGGAAGGACCTGTCTCCAATTGCAGATGATTGGGTCGTTCAGGCGTTCACTCAAGGACTTAACCCCCGAAGCTCATTGGCTTCACAATAGCTAAAATAAAATTTCGTAGAGTACCCAGCGATAACTTGGGCTGATGTCCACAATAGGTACCAGTCAAAAATCAGAGTCGAGGACGACCAACTCGGAGATCTTGAGAGTCGTCGATCATGAGCCGAGGCTGGTATGGGATCGGTACCAACCATACAACACGAATCCAAGGAGAAATGAGTTTGGTCATCACCCTACAAAGAATGAAAAGAGAAGCAATCGAGCACCCAGTAGCCGAGGTCTTATGAACACAAATAGTTTCGATAGGTATTTGGGGGGGAGGGAAGTGCCATATATCCAAGTATAACTTCGACATTGATGCTATCAGTATCATATCGACCATCAGGCGCATCAAGAAAACCAAGTGGCCTCAACCATTGCAGTCTGACCCTACCCAAAGAGATCCTACCTTGATGTGTAAGTAGCATGATACTCATGGCCATAGGACCCAGGATTGCCAACAATTGAGAGAAGAAGTTTCTCGATTGTTTGATAACGGGAACCTCTTTGAATTTCTAAGTGATCGAGCCAAAAACCACTTCAAGAATATGGATGCCAATGAATAGACCAAACAAGAAGAGCCTCAACACGTCATCAACATGATAATTGGAGGAGCCAATATCCCCCATGGGCCGATGATAAAATGCACTAAAGTATCCCTCACGAGGGAAAACGCAACCGAGATTATGTCTTGGAGGGAACCATTTCATTTAGTGACTGAGGATGCCGAGGGCATTGTACAATGCGCTGGTAATATCCGTGATTGTTCATAAATCTCGAATCAAACATGTGTTGATTGATCTAGGTAGCTTGGCCAACATCATCAAATGGAGGGTCGTAGAGCAGTTGGGGTTACAGGACCAAATAGTGCCGGTAGTAAGGATGTCAAAAAAATTTAACATGGCATATGAAACCACTAAAAGGGAGATAACCCTACCAGTGAACAGCGCCATAACGATCCAAGAGAAGAAGTTCTACGTGATCAAAGGGGACATGAGGTACAACATATTTTGAAGGTTATGGGTTCACAACATGAGGGTGGTACCCTTGACTTTGCATAATGCATTGAAGTTCCCTATGTCAGGAGAAGTAGAAACGATCTATGGAGAGCAGTCAACCACAAAGGAGATGTTCGTAGTCAACGAGGTGATCTCGGTACTAGCGATTTTGGCATAAGGAAATAGGGAGCTGACCATAAAGGAAGAAATTAAATAGCAATCACTAATGTCAATCTCGACCGAACCAGAGGAACTAAGAGTAGATGAGGATGATGATTACGGAGTTCTGAGATTGTTCATAGATCTTGATGATACAGATACCACCAAATAAATAGCCGAGGAGTTAGAGCAATTCATACTAATCGAACACCAACCGAATCAAAAGGTATACCTAGGCATTGGTTTAAACCTCGAGCTTCGGAAAAACTCATTGATTTTCTTAAAACTAACATAGATTGTTGTTGAGTTTGGACCCGAACTTCCATCCGGTTAAGAAGAAGAGGAGGTCGCATTCCGAAGTCAAACATACATTCATCAAGGACGAGGTATCCAAACTCCTTAAAATTGGGCCCATCCGGGAGGTTAAATACCTTGACTCATAAGCTAACATAGTGGTAGTAATTAAAAAAATGAATAAGCTAAGAATATGTATAGATTATAAAGATTTGATCAAGGCATGCCCAATAGATTCTTTCCGTTGCCTGTCGGGCATGAGATACTCAGTTTTCTCAATGCCTATTCTGGGTATAACCAAATTCGGATAGACCTATAAGATCAAGAAAAGACTTCTTTCATCACAAGATTTGTCACCTACTGTTATAATGTAATACAGTTTGAATTAAAGAACACATATGCCACCTATCAACACCAAGTAACCGCATGTTCGAAGAACAAATAAAAAAATCAATGGAAGTTTATATTGACGATATATTAGTCAAGTCCCTTCAAGCAAAGGACCATTTTAAAACATTTACAAGAGACCTTCGACATACTGCATAAATATAATATGAAGCTGAACCTAGAGAAGTGCGAATTCGGGGTCGGATCAGGAAAATTCCTAGGGTTCATAGTATCTAATCGAGGAATCGAGATCAATCCCAATTAAAGCAAAGCCATATAGGACATCACCGTGGTGGATAACGTCAAGGCCACATAAAGACTGACCGGGTGAATAGTCGCCATAGGCTGCTTCATCTCGAGGTCCTTAGACAAAATCCATCAATTCTTCTCACTGTTAAAAAAAAAGAATAATTTCTCCTGGACCCTGAAATGCCAACAAACTTTGGAAGAACTCAAATGGTACCTATCGAGTCCGCCCCTGTTGCACACTCTGAAGGCGGGCGAACAACTGTACCTTTACTTGACGGTTTCCGATGTAGCGATAAGTGGAGTCTTAGTTCGGGAGGAGCAAGGTATTCAATTGTTGGTACCCAATTTTTCTCTCATATATTTTTAAATATGTATAAATTATTTCAAAATATTTTACATGTATTTACAAACATGTACAAGTATTTTTACAATTTGTCTATAATTTTTAAAGGCCTTAAATTAATTTATTTCAGTATTTTTAATTATATAAATATTCAATAGTCATACCTTATGTTACTTTACGATGATTACTCATCTAAATTCATCATTTATTCTCATGTAAGTGTTCAAATCTTAATTGCATTTTTAAGACTATAATTGCATATTTTGCAATAATAGCCAATACATATGCATAACAATATTATCTATATAGAAACTGACTTTTTATATTTTATAATGTAAGTAATTATTTTAAATTATTTTCAATCATAAAAATAATTTTTATCACTTAATTAACTATTTTTAAAAATTATTTTATTTATAAATTATGGATTTAACAAATAGCCCTTTAATTTTGTCAAGATTCGGACCCTCTCCCCTAGCCCAATTCAAATTAAACCATTAGCGCAATCCGCCCCAGCCCAAATGAAATAAACCCTACCTAACCCAAACCTTCTCTAATCGTGGTCGTTGATCTCTAAGATCAATGGTCCACGTTTCTCCTTTCCATTTTTAATTCAAACGACCCCCCAAACCCTATCCATTCTCCAGAGACCGCCACCACATATGCTCTCGTCCTCTTTTATCTTTAGACACCCCAAACCCTAGAAGCTCCATCACCCTCAAAAATCTCCCAAACCCCTTCGATCCTGACCAAATATGGGGTTTTTTTGGAGTTTTCCAACCCTATCTAACCTGCCACATCTACTGGTTGTTCGATTCTTGCTGTTTTCTAAGGGAATCTCAAAGAGATCCGAATCTGAGTCAACCTAAGCTCTTCGATTTCTTATGAACCCGCTTGTGTTCATCAATGTTTGTGAGTATTGTTAATTTTGTGGCTGTGGTTAGATTTTTTCTTTACCCCGCCCTCTTTTTCTCAAAATCCCTCATCGTTTCAACTTGAATCTATTCAAATCCTTGTAGGTCTGAAGCGATTTTTGAGTTTATCTAGTAGTTTTCTTTAAAAATCTCTTGTTTTCTTTATCGTTAATCAATTTAACATCCCTCTAGATTAGGGTGTCACTTCCTTATTATTTGATGTTCAGATCTCTGTAGATCTGAAACGATTTCGAGTTTCTATAGCATTTTTCTTTAAAGATCTTCTGTTTTCCTTACTTTTAATCGATTCTAATGTTCTCTAAGAACTAGGGTTTCACTATGTTTTGTTTCTGAAAAACTTTTCTAAAGGATTCCTATGTGTTTGATTATCTCTTTTTACTGATTCTTCCATAACTACATTCCAGTCTTAGCTTGTTTGATTACTTTATTGTTCGCTACAATATTTGCCCGTTATTCTTGAGTATTGGTGGATTATCTAAACTGTCAAGGATTTGAAATTGGTTTGTTTTACTGAGGTGATTACTTCCTGTAATTTTGTCTACTTTCCTTATTTTGGGACTCCTAATTGGAACTACTTTCCTTAATTGTTCCTATTAAGCTTAATATATGGGTTAATTGTCTTACCAACCCCAGATTGGTCTCTCTTTACTCGTGTTACTTTATTTGTGTGACTAATTGCCCTATTACTTGCCGTATTTTTAGTGTTCTGACTCTAATTGACTATCAGACTTATCACTTACCCTATTTGAACCTCAATTTCGTGTTAATTTTAAACATAACCCCATGATTTTGCCTATTGATTGGTCCTGTTAAGCCTAATTTTCTGACTAGTTATTCTCTTTGCCTTATTTGTAAAATTTTAACCTTCTTTACCTTATTTACATTACTCTAATCAGTGTTATATAAGCCTCACTCTATTTCTAAACAAACACACACACATACATATAGAAACACACAAAGTTCTTGCTATTATCCTCTATCACAATCTTCCTACTCTTTATTTGTTGCACTGTCTAGCCGGCTGAAAGCCAAGGCTAGACCCTTGGATCCTATTTGCTTTACTTTCCTCTTGCTATCTCTTAACTGGTATGTCTCTACTTCTTCTATCATTCAAACTTTGATGTAGTTAAACATATGTGCTTCATGTTTCTTCATTATGTCCACTCTTATGAGATTAAACCTGTGTGTTTTATGTTTTCAGCGTGACTACTTTTATGTGACTAAATTTGTGTGCTCCCTATTATTAGAATGCATACTTCTATCTAATTAGATACATGTGCTTTATATACATGTGCTTCATGTTCACTCATCCTAATCATCATGTCCACTTCTATTTAATTGGGCATATGTGTTTCCTATTTTCAGCATGTCTACATACCAGTTTCTATGTAATTAGATCCATGTCTACTTGTTTCTTAACTAGCATGCTTCTTATCCAGTTTTAAATGTTCATCCCTAACAGGTTCCTTATTTGTTCATGATTTCTATACTTCTAACTTCTACCTACTGTCTGAATGGTTATCTGACCCCAACCTGATGTTCTTTGTTTAATACATGTCTGTATGCCCATCTAGTAGTAATTAATGAACTACTTTGAATCTAGGCAATGTGAAACTTTGCTTGAAGTGATTATGATCCTATTTCTGTCTACTGTTTGATTGCTGGAATCTTTATTTGAATCCCAAGTGTTGAAATGACTCTATTTGTTCCTATTTACCCCCAAAAAGTCCAAATTATTTTCAACTCCTACTCTTCGAACATCTAGGGTCCTTCCCCTCCAGTGTGATCACTACCTAGGAGTCCATGAGACTACTCTGAACTTTGACACACTGGGGATGGATCTCCAAAACATGCTCACAAAAATGTTTCTTTAATAGTTTTCTGGTGTGAGCATTGCCCCGGGGTCCCTAAGGCCCTTGGGAACTTTGACACACAAGAAGACCATTGGGTTTACTATGAGATTATTGGCATGTTTCAGTCTTGGTTGAAGGCCTGGCTTCCAGGATTACCTTTGGGCCTATCCAGGCTCCCTATAGTACAACAGTTTCATTTGTAATATATTTATATTTGGTTTGTAATAATAATTCCTTGTAAAATAGATATTGGAATTATTAGTAAAATTGGGAGGGATTCTTATATATATTGGGAACCACTAGAAATCATGCCTATAGGTTGCCGCGATGTTCGTATACTTATGTGCATTGGAAACCATGCCTATAGGACTTATCTAATTCATGTAATCCTGAATTTTCATCATTCACATCATTAGAAAACCTGTTTCTAAGTCATTTTTGAATTTTGCATCGATAATCATGTCTTCGAAACCTTTGTGTGTGTATTAGAAAACATGTTTCTAAGAACTTCCTTGTTAAGTCTGCTTGACAATTGACTGATTCTCTACTCGCCTATTAATCATACCTATAGGAAACACATATTGAAAATAGTCTTGATACTTAGTCATTCATGCAAATAAGGTTTTAAATCAGTTCTTGCATTTAGATTCCATGCCTATGAGACTGTAAAATTAATTTTATACATTTAAGTACATGCCTGCAAAGTTTCAAAACCAGTTCCACATTTTTAAAGTCACGCCCGTTGGCTTTAAATCACTTCTGCACTCAGATATCATGTCAATAAGAATTCTGCATTTAGATACCATGACTAAAGGTTGTAAAACCAATTCTGCATTCTAGAAACCATGCCAATAAGATTGAAATCATTTCTGCATTTAGATGCCATAACTATAAGTTTTTTTTAATCACCTTCTGCACTTTGAAATCATGCCTACAAGGTTTAAGATAAAATCAGCCGCTAAAATCAGTAATCAGTTTACATTTTAGACACCCGATTTATAAAAACATGTCAGGTTATTGTTTAGGCAATCTTGTAGGTTTATTGAGTTCTGGGTTTAAGACAGTTATTTTCCTACTGCTTGAAATTGTCCAATTCAAGAGGTAATAAAATTAACAGGCAAACTAATTAGGTATTTACTATCCCGCTTTAATAAAATTTTACCATAAGTTGTGCTCATTTGGATATCCTGCTATAGGATTTTTATATCGTTTAAAACTATTTGTTTGAGGTGTGGAATTGTTTGTCTATATGTGGAGGTAAATATAAGCCTTAAATTGCATCTTTATGTGATAGTCCTATCTGAATTTTGTTTTGTCGCTTAGTTTTCTACTTTTTAAACAACATAGGTAAGTCAAGAACTTCTTTAAATAGAGGTCTTAAACACCTTCTGGGCCACATGCAAAGGATGGGCAATGCACGCATAAGGCATGTACTGGATACTATTGGAGCGCTTAGGTAATAATAATTTGGAGGGGGTAATCGGGTACTAAAGGATATAGTGACATGTGCACTAATGTTATGTGCAACACCCCAACTTAGGGGCGATTACCAAGTATTGTACAGAAGAAATCCTATAGGCTAAAAAATCTAGGACCCGCTTTATTCCTTGTTTTAAATGTAATATCTATTTGTCAAATTGCTTTGTTTGCCTATAAGACTAATTCACCTAATTCGAGTTTGGCCGGGACCCACCATTGTGGATCTTGAGGGGTGCCTAACACCTTCCCCTCAAGGTTATTTCGTGCCCTTACCCAATATTTGGTTGTGCAAACCGGTGTATGAATTATTTGTTTTAGGTCTCTTAACGCACCTTAAATCCATTATGTGGCGACTCTTTAAATTTCATACCCAATTCCCAAAAGGAAAGGAGTTATGCCAAAGACATATCGAAACTCGAACTTCGCAAGGAAAAAAGTGGCGCGATAGTACGGTGACTCTGCTAGGGATATACTTAGGCACTTACCATAACGAACTTATTTTTGTGGATTAGTCTTAAGCATGCTTTATTTTGTTGATACGTGCACAACCTTTCTCGTTCTCCCCTTATTTGGAATTAATTGCCTGTTTTGTAAGCCTTTATGATTTTCTTTACTACAAAAATTGACTTTCCTCTTTGTTTTTTTCTTCACTATCTTTCAATTGTTAAATGCCGCATTTATCATTTTCAAATGTGCAAGTACATGATAACATGCTATTATTTATTGTTGCATAAATCATGTTCAACATCATATTTCACTCATGCATAATCAATCCTATAGCAATGCTTGATGACTGTTTGTGCTTTTCCAATATATATCACCCATTAAACGTGTAAAGGCATATTTGCGGTAAAACTAATCAATCAGCGGTGCAATCGATGGTTCCGTGCCTTTCCCCCTCAAGTTGTCCGCTTGAGGGTACCAGTCTAGACCTCTATAAAAACCCTACTCTGATTAATTATACATGCATCATGATCAAACCTAGCCGGGTTAATATGTTTTCCACATAATAACCCTTTAAAACAAGCCTCGTCCAAAAGTCCATCGGGTTTTCCATAATCTCAACGGACGCAACCATGATTGTGTGCAATAAGTTTAGAAAAATAAGTGCCAATGTGCTAATCATTATTGTATAAATAGACGAACCTGGATGGGGAAAGTGCCTAACCATATTTTATTTTGCAAAAAATAAGGCATGAAGTTCCCAGGTTCAGCATGGTCAGTAATATACCATTACTATTGCTAGATTGGTGGACGGATCTTCCATCAACTGACCAAAACCATGTGAAAAGGGTCTTAGGAGATTTTCCTTTTTATTGGACCTCCATCCAAACAACATGTTAATCGAAGCTGGTACAATGTTCTGGGACAAAGAAAGGGATGTGTTCTGCCTTGGAGACATAGAAATGACCCCTCTCTTGGAAGAAATATGGGGATTCGTTGGGTTGCCTTGGTATAGCCCTAGTTTATTGGTACTTCAAAATTGCACCATTAGGGGAGTTCTTAAGATGATGGGGTTAAAGAAGAATGATTACTTGGAGTTCCTGAAAAAACTCCTACATACCCTTCGACTTCCTCTATGAACGACACGGTCACAACAGGTCTTACTGTATTTTCTATGATGAATTCTCCATCACCTCATTAGGTTAGATTCACCATAGGTTATTTGTATTCATCGTATTTTTCTTGGGTATGCTAGTAATCTCGATCCAAGGGGACAGTATCCACACCAGGATGGCCATGGTGGCCAAAACTTTGATGGACGAGATCGAGGGGCAAATCTATAGCATTGTCCCTATGATCATTGCAGATTGTATCGGGCCTTGGAGTGATGTCAAAAGGGGTATAAATACTTTTAGGGTTGCAATTTGCTATTGCAGGTTTGGTTGTTAGAACATCTCTAAAGAGGCCAATACCGCCAAGAGTTTCGGTGAAGGTCGTGGAATGATCACATAGCTTTCCATCATACTAAGATGATGACCTATATCCCAGACATGTTTGCTCAAACAGGAAATGTTGTAAGATGGGCACAGTTCTTCATCGATCTGATCGAGGATCAAGTTCAATGGATGTTCGAGTGGTTCCCACCCAATGAGTTCATCATCAGATCTATGGATGTTCCCTACTTGGTGTTGATCGGGTTAAGGGGCATATACCCTTATGCTCCTGTCAAGGTTATGAGATAGGCACACATGAAGCAGGTAGTACTATGAGTCGCTAAAATGAGTCACTTCATAGCTGATTTTCAGGATGACACAATTCCATATAAAAATGAAGCACATAACATGTGGCACTTGAATATTATCATGGAAAAGAATACCATCGAGCCGCATCGGTATCATGTAGGCCATGTGTACTTGTACCCCTCATGGTTGTATAATAACATAGGGGGAATATTCAAGCCAAGAGTTGGTCCGGGAAATAGGGTCATAGACGAAGTTTCCGAACCACAAGTGAAATATAGCAAACTCTGCAAAAGAGTTCCCGAGTCTGAAGTCAAGCATATGGAGCAACACTGCCGATATGGAAACGATAAATGAGTGGAAAGAGAGGGCTGTTAAATCCAGTGAAAGGCTGGAATATTTGGAGTACAGTTTGATGGAATTGGAAGGGAAAATGAGGAAGAGAGTGGCCGATTGCTAGAACGTTGAGGGAAGCGAAGGAGGACATTTGGCAAAGGCATTCTTACTGATGAACATGCACGAACTGGGGGATCTAATTGACAAGAGCATCCGGCATGGAGAAGGTCCTTCTGGGCCCAAGTAGATTACATTTACTTGTTTTTCAAATGTAATAAGGCCAAGTGCCATTATTGACTTATCTTATTTAGTGTCGTTTTAGGTCGTCTATCTGTACATTAATGAAACGAGGCATTTCTTGGCACTGAAATTCTCCAAATATATTTGTCACTAGGCGTACCTCGGGCACAATGAGGCTCCCTAATTAGGACATGAATTTACATTCCTGCAATATGTGTTTAAATACTGCAAATATTTTTCAGAATCTTTACTTACTTGTTTACCTTTTGTTTTTCTTTACTTTTTATTATTATTCCCATCCCCTAAGGTTGGTTCGCACATACTAGCATCATCACCATATCACACCAGATCTAGATGCCTTCTACCTCCTCCTCCTCCAAGTAAACAAAAAGTAGAGGGAAAGCTAAGATGGATGATTTGAGTGGTATACGAAAAGAAAATGTCGAGAATGTGAAAACTTCAGATGGTCGGAGTACTCCAGCCCAAAATGACTTGGTTTTACCATTGAAACAAAAGATACAAGAGTTACAAGGAGAACTTCAGCAGATCCGTAATGTAGCAAACCTCTTCCACCCTCTAAACATCCCAGGCGTTAACCAACAAAATGCTCGAAACCCTACACCTCCTCAAAATACGCCAAACCAACATCCATAAAATACTTTCGCACCCCATCAATAGGCAGCTCCACCTCAAAACCCCAATCCTTTACCGATACCAACTCCTCCACAACACCATTATCAACCAACTTAGTACCCATAAACCACTACCTACCATACTCCTTAGAACACAACGCAACCCATTCCCGATCCTCAAAACTCAACCAAGGACCACCACTAAACCCAAATCCCTAACACTCACCAAAACAACCCCATATACATGGAAATCGTACCTCACTCTACTCAACCAATCTCGTATATAGCAGAATCCACTGAGAAGGACCTGCTCATAAAGAGCATGGTCGATGAGCTCAAGAAATTGACAAGTCGAGTTGAGAGTGTTGAAGAATGTCTGAATTATGAGGATTTATGCATACAATTAGACGTGGAACTACTAGAGGGTTACAAACCTCCCAAGTTCAAAATGTTCGATGGAACAGGTGATCCCAAGATTCATTTTAGAACTTACTGTGACAAGCTCATGGGGGTCAGAAAAGATGAAAGGATCATAATGAAGCACTTTATGAGAAGTCTTACCGGAGATGCCCTATCCTGGTACATAAGCTAAAACCCTAAGATGTTGGCTAATTGGGTAAACGTGGCATTAGAATTTATGGATCGGTTCAGGTTTAATACAGAAAACACACCAGATGTATTCTATATCTAGAACCTAAAGAAGAAGCCAACTGAGACCTTCCATGAGTATGCTACTCGATAGAGGTCGGAAGCAACCAAGGTCAGACTAGCACTAGACGAGGAGCAGATGAACAAGTTCTTTGTCAGGGCATAAGACCCATAGTATTATAAAAGGCTAATGGTCATTGAGAATCACAAGTTCTCTGATATCATCAAACTTGGAGAAAGGATTGAAGAGGGTATCAAAAGTGGGATGGTGACAAATTTTGAGGCGCTACAGGCCTCGAACAAAGCATTAGAATCAGCAGGTATATCAAAGAAGAAATAAGTAGGGGCAGTGATGGTGGCCTAGGGTCCAAAATATCCACTTACATACCAAACACCTCCACCTACATACCCACCCTCACCTACCAGATATTCCCAACACGCCACTGCCTATGAAACTTATAACACCAAGCCAGCCCACTATCATTCACCTCTAACTCATCTAAATTACCAGAAACCCCGACCTAATTTTGATCGCAAACCACCCAGATTATACACTGTCATTGCTGAACCCATCGACCAGTTGTACAAAAGATTGAAGGTTGCTAGTTATGTCGCCCCTATTCCCACTGAGGAAATAGAGAATTCATCTCAATGGGTCAACCCAAACAAAACCTATGCATATAATTCTGGTATGAAGGGGCACACCATTGACAAGTGTCGAACACTGAAAGATAAGATCCAAACATTGATTGATAACAAGGTCATACAGGCAAATGAAGCTGCACCCAACATCCGCAATAATCCTCTCCCAAATTATAGGGGTGATGGGGGTACATGTGATAGAGATGGATGACGAATGGGATCCTAAAGGGTCAATCGGGCTTATTCGGGAAGGCGATGACTTTAAACCTACCGATAAACTCACTTTCATTGTGGTACCGCTACACTAACTCTTATTGTGGTACAGATACAATAGTCAGTCAATGTTGAGGTAACCACATCAGTTCCGTTTGAGGTAGAGGTAGCTCTAGCTACAGCCACACCTGTTCCATTTGAGGTAGAAGTGGCCACACTTTTCACTGTGACAGTCACAACCACACCTCCTTTAAATTCCAATGCCATACCTTGGGATTACGCTGCCGAAGCTCGCCTAAAGGGAAAAGCAAAAATGGAAGAATCTAATGACGCACAGGGAATGACTAAAACCGAAAGGACCTATACACCCAAACATTTGGGAGTATAAAGAAAGAAGGTTGCTACCAAGAAACCTATCATTGGAATAGGACCAGATGATCTTTGGAGGAAAGTACATGCGGGGGAATTCTCCATCGTTGATCATTTAAACTAGACCCCTGCCCAGATATCCATCCTGGTGCTATTGAAAAATTTAGAGGCACATAAGAATGCTTTGATGCAGGTTTTAAATGTAGCTTATGTGCCCAACAATATCACATGTGGAGAAATGGCCAACATGGTAGGGCAAGTGCTGGAGAGTCATAAGATCACCTTCCACGAGGACGAATTACCACCTGAAGGGTTAAGTTACTACCAGGAACTGCATATCATGGTACAATTTTAAGACAAATTCATTGTCAGACTCCAAAAAGATGGAGGTTCAAGCCTCAACATTTGGTCATTGACTACTCTGAAAAGGTTGGGCAAAGATTTCCCTGAGATACGGGCATGAAGTATGAACATGAAAGCCTTTTATGGGTCTCAAAGGGCCATGATTTGGGAAATTAACCTTTGCCTACAGATGGGGCCAACTTGGTTTGATGTTGCATTCCAAGTGCTTGACATATCAACTACACACAATCTTCTGTTGGATCAACCTTGGATACATGATGCTGGGGCTGGGGCTTCCACACTACACCGGACTGTAAAGTTCAAACAGAACTATCAGGAGGTGATCATTAATGAAGATGGAAGTAATCCCATTTAACACTAGTCAAATTATCTCGGTTATCAAGAAAAGAAGAAGGTTAGGAAGGGAAACTTATCACGACATTGAACATGTCAATGCAATTGAGAAAGACAAATGGTGGAGTAACAAAATAGAAAGCATACTAGCATAGTCCGGGTATGAACCCAACAAAGGTCTTGGGAAGACTTTTCAGGGCATTACTAAACTGATATAGCTCATGGGACAACTTTCAGGCTCAAGTATCAGTATACATGGAACGAATATGATGATTGGTCGCCTCCATGGCGTGGTCCTTATTACCCTCTCGAGCATCCAGTGCCACATCTGGGTTAGACTTTTCATCAGGATGATACAATATGGGGATCTGCATAGGAAGAAGCTTTAGCTGGGCTGAAGAACTTGTTCCTAGAGGACTAGAATATGGATTGCAGTGCGATAACTACGGAGAAGTACGAGGAAGAAGGCCTCACCATTCAAACTGTGGAGAAGGGAGTTGTTCTTAGGAATTGGTCTGTCACACCATCCGAGGCCCGCCTAGTCCTTGGGTAGCATGGCATTTAGCCTTATTTATTCCTATAGTCATGCTAGGCATTTAAAATGTTTTCAGTAATTTTGTTTTAAAGACGCATTTTTTTTCAAAATAATTGCTCGATTCATCGAATCGTACTTGTTTTGGGGGTATTTTCAAAATTTAATCAGTGTATTGCTATTTATTGTTCATTATTATCTTTTACCTTTTCTTTCTACAGTGTTATTCTTACTTTTCCTGATGAACCAATGACTATGACATGTGATAAGATAATGCAACATAAGGATAGTGACTTAGAAGAAGAAGATGAAATACCTGAGAAAATTGTCAGGGAGGTTGAGAACTTTGAGAATAAACAAAACCTGGACAAGACCAAAGCAATAAATTTAAGAGATGCTGAAACCATCAAGGGAACTCACGTAAGGAAGAGTACGTTCATTTCCTGAAGGAATATGAGGATATCTTTGCATGTTCATATGATGACATAACCGGTTTGAGCACATCCATAGTGGCTCAGAAGTTGACTACCAATCCAACGTGTCCACCAGTAAAGCAGAAACTCAGAAAGTTCAAACCAGATATGAGCCTGAAAATCAAGGAGGAAGTTACTAAGCAAATCAAAGCTAAAGTCCTCATGGTAGTTGAGTACCCAACCTGGCTAGCCAACATTGTACCAACTCCGAAAAAAGATGGAAAAGTCGGGGTGTGTGTTGACTATCGAGATTTAAATAGAGCAATCTCAAGGACGATTTTCCACTGCCAAATATATACATCCTGATCGACAATTGCGCCAAGCATGAACTCAAATCATTGTAAGTTTGTTTGTGGGTTATCACCAGATCTGGATGGATGAAGAAGATGCAGAGAAAACTGCCTTCATCCCACCGTGGTGAGTATAGTGCTACAAGATGATGTCATTCAGCCTAAAGAATGTTGGGGTTACTTACATAAGAGCCATGAAAACTATCTTCTATGATATGATACACAAGGAAATAGAGGTGTATGTTGACAACGTCATCATCAAGTCCAAGAGGGCCGCAGATCACATAGCGTATTTGAGAAAGTTCTTTGACAGGATAAGGAGGTACAATCTAAAACTGAACCCCGTAAAATATGCATTCGGGGTTCCCACAGGAAAGATACTGGGATTCATTGTTAGCCGCCAAGGAATCGAGTTGGACCCATCCAAAGTTAAAGCTATCCACGAGTTACCACCACCAAAGAGCAAAAATGATGTGATGAGCTTCCTAAGACTCCTTAACTACATCATCCGCTTCATAGCACAGTCCACAATTATATGTGAGCCCATCTTTAAAATATTGAGGAAAGATGCTGAAATGAGTTGGACCGAAGATTGTTAGAAGGCTTTTGACAATATCAAGGAATACCTGTCCACACCACCAGTCCTAGTCCCCCCAGAACCTAGAAGACCTTTGCTACTCTATCTATTTGTATTAGATGGAGCTTTCGGATGTGTTTTGGGACAACATGATGAGACAAGAAGAAAAGAGAAAGCTATATACTACTTAAGTAAGATGTTCACACCTTACGAAGCACGATACTCACTGCTGGAACGCACTTGCTGTGCTTTGACCTGGACAACCCAGAAATTGAGGCATTACTTATGTGCATACACCACATACCTCAAATCTAGGATGGACCCTGCTGAAGTATATCTTTCAGAAACCCATGCCAATCGGGAAGTTAGCAAAGTGGAAGATATTGTTAAGCTAGTTCGATCGTCTATGTAATTCTGAAGGTGGTCAAAGGACAAGAATTGGTAGACCATCTTGCTGAAAATCCTGTGGAAAGAGAATACGAAACCTTGAAAATGTATTTTCCTAATGAAGAAGTATCATTCATAGGAGAGGACATTGCTTAAGCTTACGACAGTTGTAGAATGTTCTTCGATGGAGCTGCAAACTTCAAAGGAGTGGGCATCAGAGCAATTTTGGTATCAGAAACATGTCAAAATTACCATGTATCCACAAAGCTTAGGTTTCCATGCACCAACAACATGGCAGAATACAAGGATTGCATAATGGGGCACAATCTGGCCATCGATATGAATATACAAGAGCTAATAGTAATTGGTGATTCGGATCTTCTAGTACATCAAGTTCAAGGATAATGTGTCACGCCCCAAATCGAGGACATGACCGGCGCCTGACCGGGTTGCCCCAGTCAAGCGGACCTAGGTGCCTTTCATTCCCACGCGTTACCCCTGTGTTGATTGTTTCTCATTAACCAAATATCTTACTAACCATGAATGATTTCACATTAAACAATTAAAACTATACAAGTGATTCATTAACAAGTTTGCAGTTTTTACAACGCCCGACATAACATAATGTATACATAATACTGGAGTCCCACAGTTTACATGTCTACAGAGCCTCTAGGATACAAAAAGGGGAATACAATACTTGCCGGTAACAAGGCTCTGGCTATACCTTACAAAACCAAAATGAAATCTAAACAAAAGTGGCATGAACCACACGGGGCCCAAGGAAGAAAGGGGCTCACCAAAACGGGCAGTAGAAGGAGAAGGATACTACTGCCGATGAGCTGAAATGCCTGCTACTGATCCACCTACAATCATAACACGAATGTAGCGTCCCCGGCAAAAGGGACGTCAGTACACTTGAATTGTACTGGCGTGTATGGACAAACTTTGTCCCAAGTAAACTCAAGCCATTGAATTACATCAACAATTAATTAAGCCCAGCCAACCATGTTTCCACATTTTCCTCATTTCAAATAATTCTCAATACAAAGCACTTTCTACGATCAACCAATTTTAACAATAACCAATCAATCACGTAAAGCACAAGTAGTCATACAAAGGGGCAATCAGTGCCCCACAGGTTGCAAACTCTCCTGCTGTCTCCTTTCACAATTTCACATTATTGATTTTTGTATCAATTTTCAATAGCGATTTCGATCGCTTTCCATCCTTATTACCCCTGACCACCCTTATTACCTCGGCCACCCTTATCACCCCAACCCACACCTTATTTCCTCACGTTGCGGCGCGCAACACGACCCCGCCTTACAGTTTAAAACACAACAATTTCAAACAGCAGATAAGGTACTACACACGATTTCAACAAGTTCAAATAAGCAACTTGCACATTGTTTCATGTTCTCAATTATTTATCAATTCAATATCACAACCATGTTACAATATTTCCACAATTCAAGTGTTTCATCTCTTTCCACGATAAACCAATTCTCAAGTGTTTCGTTTGTTTTCCACAAGGTGCCATATAGGCCATCATAGTCATTATTCACAATTCTTTTGCCAAATTAAACTCTCGTTTTACATCACTCATAGCTCAACAACAAACTTTGAATATCCAACAACAACATCAAGAATTTCACACAATTTGTCAAGTTAACACGAAACAAACAAACTTCACACATATAGGCGATTTCACAAGAATCAAAATTAGCCATACATACCTGGTGATGAGTTTTCTTCCGTTAACTTCCTACTTTATGCTTACCCATGCTATCTTACTCTTTCCAACCATGTTCTTGAAGACTCTTACTTCTACTCACTTCTTTTTACTAGAAATCAAGTTCAATAATCATGCATGAGTGTAAAATTCTATTTCCAAAAGCTATTATATGCAAACCTCTCTTTACCCAATTTAAAACTGAAAATCAAAGAAAATAGTTAGGGTTTTTACCTTGAAAATATTGGGGAAGTTGAACCCTTGCCCTAGGATCCTTTGGAATTAAGATGGTTGGAACAATCTTTGAAGATGAAAGATTTCTCTCTCTAAAAACCCTCTCTTCTCTCTCTAATTTTTTGGTAAGATGATATGATAAAATGAAGAAGAAGTGTGTTATATTAAAGAAGAGATCGGGTCAAAATGTTACAAAAATCTGGGCCGGGGTCAATTATGCGGTGCACTATGCGACCGCAGAATTAACATGCGGTCCGCATAGTGATCGTAGAATTGCCCCAAATTTACACAGGTTCTGTTAAGGAATGCGGCCAGAATGCGGTCCGCATGCGTGATATGCGGTCGCAAAATGCACCGCAGATTCGTTATGCGATCGCATATCGACCGCATTTTTGACATGATTTTGGGAAGCCTTCTGGAATGTTTTGCGGCAAGAATGCGGTCCGCATGTCGGGTTTGCGGTCGCATTCTTGACCGCATATTTGACACTTTTTCGGAAAAATTAATTCTCTACATTTTTTTTGAAACTTAAATCACTACCAAGGGTCCGAACCGCGGCTCGTAAGCTCGCCGCGAAGAATTCTACGCATTCCTAACACATTATTCGGACCATGACACCATAGCTACTAGGTTTTATGCACAAATAATTTACGGGGCCTTACATCCTCCCCCCTTAAGATCATTCGTCCTCGAATGAGGATTTGAAAATGAGTTGGCTTTGAAAGACATGCTATGCAAACTATCAAAATTTTAACTAACTCTTATATTTTAGAAAAAATTCGCCAGAGTTTCCTTTGTATTATGGACATATCCACCTGTCAGAGGGCCCCCGAAACACGTTACCAAACAACAATACACAAATACAACACTTTTCACAGCTGGTATACACTTTCTTACCTCAACGAATGCACATATTCTATCACATTGTTACAATTGCACATAAACTAGTCACTTCAATGAATTCTTACCTTATTTAACCATTTTAACACACCATGTACACTTAACAAACCATTACCAATCTACACTTACTATTAGTTGTTGATTTAACACGTAAATCTTTATAAGGCTTTCATTTATCAAGAACGGTTCAAGTGACCCAAGGTAACAACACAATTAACTCATTACAAAATGAAGGGGACTTTACTAATACTAAGAGGGAAACAACTTAGACAAGATGACAGTTACTAGGAGTAGGAGGGTCACCTAATTTCTTCTAGGCTTGATCGAACAAATGGGGGTACTTTTCCTTCATCTCTTTTCCGCTTCCCATGTGGCCTCCTCAACTTGTTGACTTCGCCACAATACTTTAACAGAGGCAACTTCCTTATTTCTCAACTTACGGACTTGCCTATCAAGAATGGCAACTGGAACTTCTTCATATGACAAATTTTCATTAACCTCTATAGCTTCGACTGGCATGATGGTGGATGGATGTCCAATCACTTTCTTCAACATGGACACATGGAATACCGGATGCACTGATGACATCTCAGGAGGCAACTCTAGCCTATAAGCAACTTGACCAATCCTTTGAACGATCCGATGTGGCCCGACATACCTAGGACTCAATTTCCCTTTCTTTCCGAATCGCATGACTCCCTTCATAGGAGATACCCTCAAGAACACCCAATCATCGACTTGAAACTCCAAATCCCTTCGACGAACGTCTGCATAGGACTTTTGACGACTCTGTGCTGTTTTCATTCTCTCCTGAATAACCTTGACCTTTTCCATAGCTTCGTACACCACATCTGGCCCTAGCAATTCCGCTTCACCTACCTCAAACCACCCGATTGGCGATCTACATCTTCTCCAGTACAATGCCTCAAACGGAGCCATTTGAATGCTAGCATGATAGCTGTTATTGTAAGCAAATTCTATTAGTGGCAAGTGTTCATCCCAATTACCTTTAAAATCTAAGACACGAAGCCCGTAACATATCTTGAGCGTACGAATAGTACGTTCGACATCGTCCGTCGGTACTGTGGATGGAAAGGCATGTCTTGAGATTCACTGAGTTCCCAAACCTTGCTGAAACTTCTTCCAAAAGTTAGGTGTGAAACTGAGCCCGCGATCCGAGATAATAGAAAGTGGAGTGCCATGAAGTCTTACTATCTCTTTGATGTACAATCTTGCATATTGCTCCGCGGTATCGGTGGACTTGAGGCAGGAAGTGAGCCGATTTGGTGAGTCGATCTACTATCACCCATCTTGAATCGAACTTACGGCTGAGTGCGAGGTAACCCCACCACGATATCCATATTGATCATCTCCATTTCCACCTTGGTATTTCTATAAGCTGGGTTAATCCGCCGGGCCGTTGATGCTCGGCCTTCAACTTGTTGACGGTTCGGACATTTAGCTACAAAGCCTGCCACATCCCTTTTCATACCGTTCCACCAATAAATCTCCTTGAGATCGTGATACATTTTCGTTGAACCAGGGTGAACAGAATACCTGGAAGTATGAGCCTCTGCCATCACTCTTTCCCGAAGCTCGTCCACATCCGGAACACATAGCCTATCTTGACACCGCAATACACCATCTTCGCTGCTGAGTACAAATGCTGAGGTCTTGTTATTCATGACTGCTTCCTTTAGCCGAACCAATGCTGGATCCATGAACTATTTTTCCTTGATTTCCGCGACCAATGATGATTCTGCTCCATTATGCACCAAGATATCCCCTTCGTCTGACGCCGAAATACGAACCCCCAAGCTGGCTAATTGGTAGACCTCTCGAGCCAGGGGTCTCTGATCCACACCCAAATGAGCCAAACTACCCATGGATTTCCGACTAAGAGCGTCGGCTACCACATTTGCCTTCCCTGGATGGTACAATATGTCCATATCATAGTCCTTGAGTAGTTCTAACCACCGCTGTCTCAGATTCAGCTCTTTCTGCTTGAACAAATACTGGAGGCTCTTGTGGTCTGAAAACACATGTACATGAACCCCATAAAGATAGTGTCGCCATATTTTCAAGGCAAACACAACGGCTGCAAGTTCTAAATCATGCGTCGGATAATTCTTCTCATGGTTCTTGAGTTGTCTGGAAGCATAAGCTATAACCTTTCCGTGCTTCATCAATACACATCCCAAACCGACTCTGGAGGCATCACAATAGACTACAAATCCCTCTGTGCCTTCTGGCAAGGCCAGTACTGGTGCCGAGGTCAATCTTGACTTCAGTTCTTGGAAACTTTTCTCACATGCTTCGGACCACTGGAACTTAACTGCTTTCTGCGTCAATTTAGTCAATGGGGAGGCGAGGGTTGAGAATCCCTCTACAAACCTCCGATAGTACCCTGCCAAACCCAAAAAGCTGCGAATCTCTGTCGGGGTCGTGGGTCTAGGCCAATCTTTCACTGCCGCAATCTTCTGAGGATCCACCTGAATTCCCTCACTGGAAATAACATGCCCTAGAAAGGCTACGGACTCCAACCAAAACTCACATTTTGAGAACTTGGCATACAATTGATGCTGAAGTAGGGTCTGCAACGCTGCTCTGAGGTGAACGGCATGATCTTCTCTGCTCCGAGAGTAGATGAGGATGTCGTCGATGAATACAATCACAAAGGAATCTAGGAATGGCTTGAAAACACGATTCATAAGGTCCATGAAAGCTGCTGGGGCATTGGTTAGCCCAAAAGACATGACCAAAAACTCGAAGTGACCATAACGAGTTATGAAGGCGGTCTTTGGAATATCCTGCTCCCTGATTTTGAACTGGTGGTACCCGGACCGTAAATCAATCTTTGAGAAGAACTTCGCTCCTTGCAATTGGTCAAACAGATCATCCACTCGAGGCAAAGGATATTTATTCTTGATGGTGACTTTGTTGAGCTGCCGATAATCAATACACATTCGAAGTGACCCATCCTTCTTTCTGACAAAGAGAACCGGAGCACCCCATGGCGACACACTCGGTCGTATGAACACTTTCTCTAATAAATCCCTCAACTGCTCCTTTAACTCCCTTAACTCTGCTGGCGCCATTCTGTATGGTGGAATGGATATTGGCTGAGTATTTGGCATTACATCGATCCCGAAATCAATCTCCCTATCCGGCGGGATGCCTGGAAGCTCATCTGGAAACACTTCAGGAAATTCATGCACAATTGGCACGGATTCGAGGGTAGGCACCTCTGAGGTGGTGTCCGTTACCCGAACCAGGTGATAGATACACCCCTTCTTAATCATCTTCGAAGCCTTAAGGTAGGAAATAAACCTACCCCTTGGCACTACCCCATTTCCTCTCCATTCAATAACTGGCTCGTTAGGGAACTCGAGCCTCATAACTCTCGTCCGACAGTCAAGCTTGGAAAAGCACGAATAGAGCCAATCCATCCCCATAATTACATCAAAATCTACCATCCCAAGCTCAATAAGATCAGCTGTGGTATCACGACCACCCACTGTAACAACACAATTTCTATAGACTCGTGAGGCTGTAATAGAATCACCAATAGGAGTCGACACAGAGAACGGCTCATGAAGCTATTCGGGTTCTATCCCAAAACTTGAAGCAATGAATGGAGTAACATAAGACAAGGAGGACCCTGGATCAATAAGGGCATATCAATCAATAGTTTGAACAGACAGGATACCTGTAACAACATCTGGAGAAGCCTCGGCATTTTGGCGGCCACTCAATGCATAGAATCGGCTAGGTCCACCCCTACCATGAGCTCCGCCCCTAGCTGCACCACGCCCTGCTGATGCTGGAGTACGCGCTGATGACGTAGCAGCTGAAGAACCGGATGACTGAGCAGATCCCCTACCTATACCCTGACGGGGTGCACGACAGTCTCGCTGAATGTGACCTCTCACCCCGCACCCGAAGCACACTGGAAGGTCAAGGTAGCATGTCTCTGTATGAAATCTCCCACACTTGGGGCATGTAGGTCTCCCCTGCTGCTGGGACCTCACCCCAGGACGACCAGACTGCGAGACCTCCTGCTGTCTGAACCAGGTCTCGAGTAACTGCCCTGCTGATGACTGTGCACGGATGGCGGTGCACTCGCGGAGGACTGAGCATATGACTGGGATGGCCCTGATGACCCCCTCCCTGGAAGTGATCTCCCTGAACAACCCATTGACCGGGCCCTGCTGCTACTTTCTCTTTCTGCACGAATCTTCAATTTCCTGGCCTCTGTGGCCTGAGCAAACCCCACGATCCTCCCATAGTTCATATCCGAGTGCAAAGCTGCTGTGGCGGCCTCATTCACTACCAAAGGGCTAAGGCCCTGAACAAACCGTCGAACCCGGGCATCCATGGTCGACACTAAATGAGAAGCGTACTTGGACAACCTTACGAACTCCATGTGATACTCCCAAACACTCATACTGCCCTGTTTGAGGACCTCGAACTCCGTGGCGCGGGCTGCCATCACCTCGGCAGGCAAGAAGTGGTCCATAAATGCATCTACGAACTCATCCCATCTGGCCGGAGGGCTCCCTTCCTCACGGGAATCCTCCCACGTTTCGAACCATGAACGTGCCGCTCCCTTCAGCCTGTAAGAGGCCAACTCTACCCCCTCTATATCTGTAGCCTTCATCACTCTGAGGGTCTTGTATATCTCATCAAGGAATTCCTGTGGGTCGGCCTCTGGATCGGTGCCTGAAAATTCTGGAGGGGCCAATCGCAAGAATTGATGGACTCTGGAGCCAAAGGAATCTCCCTGTCCGCTGGAGGATGCAGGGGCGTCATGGGATCTCTGGGCCTGGGCAGCCACTAACTGTGTTAACATATGGATGGCTCCCCTAAGTTCTTCATTAGAGATACCAGAGCCCGAAGCGGGAACTGTATTTGAGTCAGGAACACCGGCAGGAGGAATGGTGGCATCCTCTGCCGCGGCTGGAATAGGGACACTTGGGTTTTGAACAGATGGGCCAGGCAAATTCGGGACTGGTGGGTCATTCTCTCCCACGGACATCGGGTACATGATTAACAGCTGCACTTGGGTCGGCATTGGCCCTAAGGCCGAGTCTAGCCTTCTTCTTAGGTGCCATATTCTGAAAATTTGGGAACAAGGCACGAATTAGACACGGATATCTCCACATTGCACTTTACCGCACGATATAGATTATCAAAGAAGTAGGTAAATTCCTAAATGCCCGTGTAGCCCCTACTTATATGATGTGGTCGACAACACACCTATAAGAAGGGCACTACTAGACACGGCTCCGAGACATCCTAGGACACTTTAAAACCTTAAGCTCTGATACCAAGTTTGTCACGCCCCAAATCGAGGAACATGACCGGCGCCTGACCGGGTTGCCCCAGTCAAGCGGACCTGGGTGCCTTTCATTCCCACGCGTTACCCCTGTGTTGATTGTTTCTCATTAACCAAATATCTTACTAACCATGAATGATTTCACATTAAACAATTAAAACTATACAAGTGATTCATTAACAAGTTTGCAGTTTTTACAACGCCCGACATAACATAATGTATACATAATACTGGAGTCCCACAGTTTACATGTCTACAGAGCCTCTAGGATACAAAAAAAGGGGATACAATACTTGCCGGTAACAAGGCTCCGGCTATACCTTACAAAACCAAAATGAAATCTAAACAAAAGTGGCATGAACCACACAAGGCCCCGAGGAAGAAAGGGGCTCACCAAAACGGGCAGTGGAAGGAGAAGGATACTACTGCAGATGAGCTGAAGTGCCTGCTACTGATCCACCTACAATCATAACACGAATGTAGCGTCCCCGGCAAAAGGGACGTCAGTACACTTGAATTGTACTGGCATGTATGGACAAACTTTGTCCCAAGTAAACTCAAGCCATTAAATTACATCAACAATTAATTAAGCCAGCCAACCATGTTTCCACATTTTCCTCATTTCAAATAATTCTCAATACAAAGCACTTTCTACGATCAACCAATTTTAACAATAACCAATCAATCACGTAAAGCACAAGTAGTCAAACAAAGGGGCAATCAGTGCCCCATAGGTTGCAAACTCTCCTGCTGTCTCCTTTCACAATTTCACATTATTGATTTTTGTATCAATTTTCAATAGCGATTTCAATCGCTTTCCATCCTTATTGCCCCTGACCACCCTTATTACCTCGACCACCCTTATCACCCCGACCCACACCTTATTTCCTCACGTTGCGGCGCACAACACGACCCCGCCTTACAGTTTAAAACACAACAATTTCAAACAACAGATAAGGTACTACACACAATTTCAACAAGTTCAAATAAGCAACTTGCACATTGTTTCATGTTCTCAATTATTTATCAATTCAATATCACAACCATGTTACAATATTTCCACAATTCAAGTGTTTCATCTCTTTCCACAATAAACCAATTCTCAAGTGTTTCGTTTGTTTTCCACAAGGTGCCATATAGGCCATCATAGTCATTATTCACAATTCTTTTGCCAAATTAAACTCTCATTTTACATCACTCATAGCTCAACAACAAACTTTGAATATCCAACAACAACATCAAGAATTTCACACAATTTGTCAATTTAACACGAAACAAACAAACTTCACACATATAGGCGATTTCACAAGAATCAAAATTAGCCATACATACCTGGTGATGAGTTTTCTTCAGTTAACTTCCTACTTTATGCTTACCCACGCTATCTTACTCTTGCCAACCTTGTTCTTGAAGACTCTTACTTCTACTCACTTCTTTTTACTAGAAATCAAGTTCAATAATCATGCATGAGTGTAAAATTCTATTTCCAAAAGCTATTATATGCAAACCTCTCTTTACCCAATTTAAAATTGAAAATCAAAGAAAATAGTTAGGGTTTTTACCTTGAAAATATTGGGGAAGTTGAACCCTTGCCCTAGGATCCTTTGGAATTAAGATGGTTGGAACAATCTTTGAAGATGAAAGATTTCTCTCTCTAAAAACCCTCTCTTCTCTCTCTAATTTTTTGGTAAGATGATATGATAAAATGAAGAAGAAGTGTGTTATATTAAAGAAGAGATCGGGTCAAAATGTTACAAAAATATGGGCCGGGGTCAATTATGCGGTGCACTATGCGACCGCAGAATCAACATGCGGTCCGCATAGTGACCGCAGAATTGCCCCAAATTTTACACAGGTTCTGTTAAGGAATGCGGCCAGAATGCGGTCCGCATGCGTGATATGCGGTCGCAAAATGCACCGCAGATTCGTTATGCGATCGCATATCGACCGCATTTTTGACATGATTTTGGGAAGCCTTCTGGAATGTTTTGCGGCAAGAATGCGGTCCGCATGTCAGGTTTGCGGTCGCATTCTTGACCGCATATTTGACATTTTTCGGAAAAATTAATTCTCTACATTTTTTTTGAAACTTAAATCACTACCAAGGGTCCGAACCGCGGCTCGTAAGCTCGCCGCGAAGAATTCTACGCATTCCTAACACATTATTCGGACCATGACACCATAGCTACTAGGTTTTATGCACAAATAATTTACGGGGCCTTACATAATGGGCTATGAAAACACCAAGATACTGCCATACTTGTATCGTGTGCAGGTTTTAATGAAGAGATTCAAAAAGATAGAATTCAGAAATGTGCCCTAAATTCACATGAGTTCGCAGACACAATGACCACCTTATAATCAATGATATAACATCTAGACAAGAATTTCATCGATCCCATCATAGTAAAAATCGGTAACCAGCCGACTTACTGTGCTCATGTTGAAGAAGGAATGGACAGAAAGCCTTGGTTCCACGACATTAAAGAATATTTGGCAAGAAGAGAATATCCAAAGCAGGAAAACCATATTCAGAAATGCACTCTGCTGAGGCTATCCAATCACTTCTTCCAAAACGGAGGGACCATGTATAGATGAACTCCTAATTAGGGGTTGTTAAGGTGTGTTGACACAAAGTAGGCTTCCATATTGCTCGAGGACATACATTCTGGAATTTGTGGACCACATATAAATGGTTTTGTCCTAGCCAAGAAATACTCAGAGCTGGATACTTTTGGATGACCATGGAAACAGATTGCATCTGGTACGTACTGAAATGCCTCCAGTGCTAGGTACATGTAGACATGATAAAGGTACCACCAAATGAGCTCAATGCAATAAGCTCACCTTGGCCTTTTGCTGCCTAGGGAATGGATGTCATCGGTCCAATCGAGCCTACTACTTAAATGGGCACAGGTTCATTTTAGTAGCCATTGATTACTTCATAAAATGGGTAGAGGTTGCATCCTACAAAGCTGTAACCAATAAAGTCATCGCATATTTTGTCAAGGATCATATTATTTGCCGATTCGATATTTCCGAGTCCATTATCACTGATAATGCCATCAATCTTAATAGTGATTTGATGAAAGCCATATGTGAAACATTCAAAATCAAGCACAAGAACTCTACATAATATAGGCCTCAAATGAATAGATCTATGGAAGCTGCTAACAAGAACATCAAGAAGATACTAAGGAAGATAGTAGAAAACAATAAATAATGGCATGAGAAGTTACTCTTTGCCCTATTGGGGTTCCGCACTATGGTCCGCACATCAACTAGGCCAACTCCCTATTTACTGGTTTATGGTACGAAGCTGTCATTCCAGCCAAGGTAGAGATTCCTTCTTTAAGAATCGTACAGGAAGCCGAACTCAGTGATACAGAATAGATAAGGAGCCGCAATGAGCAACTGGCCATTATAGACAGGAAAAGAATAAATGCAGTATGTCAGAGTCTGCTTTATCAGAATAGAATGTCCAAAGCTTTCAACAAAATGGTCAAACCAAGGCAATTCGCACCAGAACAGTTGGTACTAAAAAAGATCTTCCCGCATCAAGATGAAGCCAAAGAGAAATTCTCTCCCAATTGGCAAGGTCCTTACATGGTTCACCGGGTTCTAACATGAAGAGCACTCATACTTACAGAAATGGATAGAGAAGGTTGGACGAAACCAATCAATTTAGACGCGATCAAGTGACTATGTTTAAATTGTTTACATTCTTTCATATGATGTAACTGAACTACGCTTGACATGATTTCTATTTAAGAGGTGATGCATTGGCAGCCCTATGGGTTTAGTCATATCTTAATAAAATCTTTATATTTTGTCAGAACCAGAAACTGGGGCAGAAGTTTGAGGAGGACCCTCAAAATTCTTAAGCAAGTCCAGCCAATGCCATCATATGCCAGATAGTCAGAAATTGGTTAAGTAACTGGGGCGGAAATTTTGAGAAGGATTCTCAAAATTCCAGAGCAGATCCGATAGATTTCTTCGCACGCAAAAAAGCCAAAGGATCATTAGTCAAACTGGGACCGAATTTTGAGGAGGACCCTCAAAATTCATTGCAAAGAAACCCCAATGTTTCTAAAAGTGTTATAATCATTAATTCATCTAATTTACGTGATATTATATACCACTATGTTTTCTAAAATAACTCTCTTTCATCAAATAAGTGTATATTGTTTTGAAAAAACCTTCATTTCTATCGCAACCAGATGTCACCTAGAGTAACTCGAACATGGTTTCCCAAAGTAGAACAAAGCGTAGCAAGCGGACAAGGACACAAACCAACCTTCACCTACAAAACTTACAATTTTTCTTTGGGATGAAAGCACAGTGAACATAATAGGAGTATTCGCAAATATACACATACCAAAGTCACTATCTTTCTAACAATCAGGCCATCAGATGCAAATATATCTCCAGCTAAGAATATTCTACTCCTATTTGCGACTTGTTCACTATATAAGGCTAAGCATTGGCTTCTTCTTGCATGAGACTAAGCCTTATCTCAAATCTTGCATGAGGCTAAGCCCTACCTCCAGATTTTCATAAAGCTAAGCATTACCTTCTCCTTGCATGAGCCTAAGCCATGTCTCAAATATTGCATGAGGCTAATCCTTGCCTCCACATTTCCATAAGGCTAAACATTGATTTCACTTTGCATGAGACTAAGCTCTGTCTCAAATCTTAGATGAGGCATAAGCTATGCCTTCACATTTGCATAAGGCTACGCATTGCCTTCTCTTTGCGTGAGACTAAGCATTGTCTCAAATCTTGCATGAGGCTATTATATAAATATTCAATAATTATCCCTCATATTACTTTACGATGATTTAATCATCTAAATTCATCATTTATGCTCATATAAGTGCTTAAATATATAATTGCATTTTTACAATTACATTTACATTTAAAAGATTATAATTGCATATTGGCAATAATAGCACATACATATGTATAACTACATCATCTATACATAAAATGACTTTTTATATTTTTATAATGTTAAGTAATTATTTTAAATCAACTTCATGCATAAAAATTATTTTTGTCACTTAATTAACAATTTATACAAATTAGTTTATTGATAAATTAGGATTTAACAAATAGCGCTTTAATTGTGTCAAGATTCGAACCCCCCCCCCCCAGCCTAATTCAAATTAAACCATTATCCTAATCCGCCTCAGCCCAAATTACATAACCCCTACCCAACCCAAACCTCCTCTAATCATGGGTGTTGATCTCTGAGATTAACGGTCTGTGATCTTCTTTTTATTTTTAATCCAAACGGCCTCCCAAACCCTACCCATTCTCCAGAGATTGCCGCCCCCAAATGATTTCATCCTATCTTTTCTCTTAGACACCCCAAACCCTAGAAGCATCGTCACCCCAAAAATATCCCAAACCCCTTCGATCCTTGACCAGATATGGGGTTATTTGGTGTTTTTCTACCCTATCTAACCTGCAACCTCTGCTGGTTGTTTGATTCTTGCTGTTTTATAAGGGAATCTCAAAGAGATCCGACTTAGAGTCGACCTAGGCTCTTCGTTTTCTTATAAACTCGCCTTTTGTTTATCAATATTTGTATGTATTGTTAATTTTATGGTTGTGGTTAGAATTTTCCTTTACCCCGCCCCTTTTTCTCAAAAACACTCATCTTTTCAACGTGAATCTCTTCAAATCCTTGTAGGTGTGGAGCAATTTTTGAGATTATCCAATAGTTTTCTTTAAAATACCTTGTTCTCTTTATCGTTAATCGATTTAACATCCCTCTAGATTAGGGTTTCACCTCCTTATTATTTGCTGCTCAGATCTATGTAGATCTGAAATGATTTTAATTTTCTATAGCATTTTTGGTTGATCTTATATTTTTCTTACTGTTAATCGATCCTAATGTTCTCTAAGAACTAGGGTTTCACTTTGTTTTGTTACTGCAAAACTTTTCTAAAGGATTCCTATGTGTTTGATTATCCATTTTTACTAATTCTTCCATGACTACATTCCAGTCTTTAGCTTGTTTGATTATTTCAGTGTTTGTTCAATATTTGCCTGCTATTCTTGAGTAATTGATTGATTATCTAAATTGTCTAAGATTTGAAATTGCTTTGTTTTACTGAGATGATTACTTCGTGTAATTTTGGTCTACCTTCCTTATTTTGGGACTCCTAATTGGCACTATTTGCCTTAATTGTTCCTAGTAAGCTTAATTTATGGGCTGCTTGTCTTATTAACCCCAGATTGGTCCATATTTACTTGTGTTACCTTATTTGTGAGACTAATCCCTGTGACTTGCTGAATATTTAGTGTTCTGGCTCTAATTGGCTATCAGACTTATCACTTACCTTATTTAAACTACAATTCCGAGTTAATTTTGAACGTATCCCTATGATTCTACCTATTGATTGGTCCTGTTAAGCCTAATTGACTGACTAATTGTTCTCTTTGTCTTATTCGTAAGCTTTTAACCTTCTTTACCTTATTTACTTTACTCTACTCAATGCTATATAAGCCTCACTCTGTTTCTAAACAGATACACACACATACATAGAGAAACACACAAATTTCATGCTCTTATCCTCCATCACAATCTTCCTACTCTTTGTTTGTTGCATTGTCTAGCTGGCTAAAAGCCAAGGCTAGACCCTTGGATCCTGTTGGCTACAATTTCCTCTTGATATATCTTAACGGGTATGTCTTCACTTCTTCTATCATTCAAACTTCTATGTAGTTAAACGTGTGTGCTTCCTGTTTCTTCAGTATGTCCACTCTTATGTGATTAAACCCGTGTATTTTATAATTTCAGCATGACTACTTTTATGTGATTAAATTTGTGTGCTCCCTGTTATTAGCATGCATACTTCTATCTAATCACTTATCCTAATCAGCATGTCCACTTCTATTTAATTGGGCCTATGCGTTTCCTGTTTTCAGCATGTCTTCATACTTGTTTTTATGTGATAAGGCCCATGTCAACTTTTTTCTCAACTAGCATTCGTTCTGTCCAGTGTTAAATACTCAACCCTAGAAGGTTCCTCATTAGTTTATGATTTCTATGCTTCTAACTTCTGCTACCTTTTTGCATGACTGTCTGAATGGTAATCTGACCCCAGCCTGATGTTCTTTGTTTAATACATCTCCATATGCCCATCTTTAGTAATTAATGTACTAAGTTGAATCTAGGCAATGTGAAACTTTCTTTGATGTGATTGTCATCCTGTTTCTGTCTACCATTTGATTGACGGAATCTTTATTTGAATCTCAAGTATTGAAATGACTCTCTTTGTTCCTATTTACCCCAGAAAATCCAAACGTTTTTAAACTCATACTCTTAGAACATCTAGGGTGTTGCCCCTCCAATGTGAGCACTTCCTAGAAGTCCATGAGACTCCTCTGAACTGTGACACACTGGGGCTCACTCTCTAAAACTTCCTCACAAAAATGTTTCTTTCAAAGTTTTCTGGTGTGAGCATTACCACGGGGTCCCTTCAGCACTTGGGAACTTTGACACACCAGAAGACCACTGTGTGTACTATGAGAATATTGGCATGTTTCAAACTTGGTTGAAGGCCTGGCTTCCATGATTACTTTTGGGCCTATCCAGACTCCCTATAGTACAACAATGTCATTTTGTAATTTATTTATATTTGGTTTGTGTTAATAATCCTTGTAAAACAGATATTGAATTTATTAGTAAAACTGGGAAAATTATTATATATATATATATATATATATATATATATATATATATATATATATATATATATATATATTGTTGGGAAAGTGTAGAAATCATACCTATAGGTTGTTGCGATGTTTGTTTACTTATGTGCATTAGAGAACCATGCCTATAGGACCTATCCAATTCCTTAAATCCTAAATTTTCACCCTTCACATCATTAGAAAAACTACTTCTAAGTCATTTCTCAATTTTGCATCGATAATCATGTCTACGAAACCTTCGTGTGTGTATTAGAAATCACGTTTATAGGAATTTCCTTGTAAAGTTCGCTTGACAATTGATTGATGCTTTACTCCCTAGAAATCATGCCTATAGGAAACACATTTAGAAATCAGTCTTAACACTTAGTCATTCATGCAAATAAGGTTTTAAATAAGTTTCTTCATTTAGATGTCATGCCTATAAGACTGTAAAATTAATTTTCTGCATTTAAGTATATGCCTGCAAAGTTTCAAAACCAGTTTCGCATTTTCAGAATCAAGCCTGCAAGGCTTTAAATCACTTATGTACTTAGATATCATGTCAATAAGAACTCTGCATTTAGATACCATGACTAAAGGTTGTAAAACCAGTTCTGCATTCTAGAAACCCTGCCAATAATATTGAAATCATTTCTCCATTTAGATGCCATGTCTATAATATTTTTTTAATTAGCTTCTGTACTTAGAAATCATGCCTACAGTGTTTAAGATAAAATCAGCCGCTAAAATTAGTAATCATTTTACATCTTAGACACTCTGTTTATAAAAATCCTATCCGGTTATCATTTAGGCAATCTTGTAGGTTGTTTGAATTCTGGATTTAAAACTATTATTTTCCCATTGCTTGAAACTGGCCAGATTCAAGAGGTAATAAAATCAGTAGGCAAACTGATTAGGTATTTACTGTCCCGGTTTAATAAAAATGTTGCGTATGTTGTGCTCATCTGGATATCCTATTATAGGACTTTTAAATCATTTAAAACTGTTTGTTTGAGGCGTGCAATTGTTTTTCTATTTGTGGAGGTAAATATGAGCCTTTAATTGCATCTTTATGTGATAGTCCTATATGACTTTTGTTTTGTCGCTTAGTTTTCTCCTTTTTAAACAACATAGGCGAGTCTACAAATACCTTAAATATAGGTCCTAAACACCTCTAGGGCCACATGCAAGGATGGGTAACGCACGCATAAGGCATGTACTGAATACTATTAGAGCGCCTAGGTAAATATAATTGGGGGGGGGGAGAGGGGGTAATCGGGTAGTAAAGGATATGATGACATGTGCACTAATGCTATGTGTAATACCTTAACTTGGGGACGAGTACCAAGTGTTGCACAAAAGTGATCCTATAGGCTAAAAAACATAGGACCCCTTTTATTCCTTATTTTAAACGTAATATCTATTTGTCTAAATTGTTTTTTTTGCTTATAAGACTAATTCACCTAATTCGATTTTGGCCGGGACCTACCGTTGTGGTCCTCGAGGGGTGCCTAAAACCTTCCCTTTAAGGTTATTTCGTGTCCTTACTCAATCTTTGTTTATGTAAATCGGTTTATGAGTTATTTGCTTTAGGTTCCCTAATGCACCTTAAATCCGTAAGGTGGAGACTCTTCAAATTCCATAATTCTTAAAAGGAAAGGAGTTGTCCCAAAGACATGCCGAATTCCAAACTCCACGAGGAAAAAGGGGGCGCAACATCAATTTCCTATTTACTA
Organism: Nicotiana noctiflora; assembly: GCA_032618575.1. NCBI lineage: Eukaryota > Viridiplantae > Streptophyta > Magnoliopsida > Solanales > Solanaceae > Nicotiana > Nicotiana noctiflora. The sequence continues at coordinate 70,784 of JASVEL010002125.1, forward strand.
TGTCAGTAGAACTCTAGGCGAGGCAAAAACAAGGTATCCTCACCTAGAAAAGTTGGCACTCATTTTGCTAAGCACCTCCAGAAAGCTAAAGTTGTATTTTTAGTGCCACCTCATATGTGTCCTGACCTCTTACCCATTGAGGAATATCATACAAATGCCCGAGATCTCGGGTTGGTTAGCTAAATAGGCCATCGAAATCAATGAGTACAATATCGAGTATCGACCCCAAACTGCCAAAACATCTCAAATTTTGACAGACTTCGTAGTCGGCTTACCGCGAGCCTCAATTCCCGAAGTTGAGAGAATTACTATTAACCTCAGCGACTACCTCGAGAATCTGGACTCTTTTTATGAACTGTGCATCAAACGCAAAGGGGTCTTGGCTCGATATTATATTAAAAACTGCCTATGAGAATGTAGTTAGGTAGTCTATTAGAATTGTGAAATCGACTAACAATAAGGACGAGTATTAAGTCATAATTCCACTTCTTAAATTGGATAAAATCCTAGAGGCCGAGGTGATCGAAGATAAGCACGACTCCCTCCTCATGGAAAATCAAGTTGACAGGATGTTCGAAGTAAAAGAGGAACGGGTGTAAAGGTACTTATACAAATTATGGGTGACACCACATCAATTTAGGGAATCTACCCTGCAACACGTACCCCGAGATCATAACAGTGAGGATTAGTGCAACTCATGAAGTATATGATAGAAAAAGGCCACGCCAAAGTAAACTCAACAAATTTAACTTGGGATTGGAGGAGTAAGTGCATAGAGTACTTGAAGATCTAAAAATTGCCCTTGGATCCCAAAGAATCGAGAGCCTTGTGTACCGAGGTTTTTAACTTGGCCGAGGGGGCATTATTTAGATGAACCTTCGATGGCCCGCTAGCCAGATTCTTGGGATCGGGAGATACTGAATACTCCTTGAGAGAAGTTCATGAGGGCACATGTGGGAACCATTCAAAGGCAGAATCTTTGGTTCGGAAATTAACCAGGGCTGGCTATTACTAGACCAAAATGGAGAAAGATGCAAAATCATTCGTACCAAAATGCGACGACTACCAAAGACATGCCCTGATGATTCACCTACCAGCAAAAATGCTCTATTCAATTTTGTCCCCGTGGCCATTTATGAATTGGGGAATGGACATTGTCGGACCTCTAACATGGACACCCGGTAAAGCTTATTTCATACTATTTATGATTATTATTTTTTCAAATGGGTCAAAGCTCAAGCATTCGAAAAGGTCTGGGATAAAGAAGTCATTAACTTCATTTAAGACCACATAATATGTCAATTTGGGATACCAACCAAAGTCTTTTGCGATAATGGAAACAATTCTACGCTGCAAGATAAATAAAACTATTGAAGATCATAGTATCAAAAAGATACTATCAACACCTTACCACCATGGTGGGAAAGACAGGCAGAATTAAAAAACAAGACCATACTTTAAAACCTGAAAAAAAAACATTGACCGGTGCGAAAGGGAAATGGAAGGAAATCCTACCCCAAGTCCCGTGGACATATAGTACGACCTCAAATTCTAGTACCGGGGCCACCTATTTTTGTTGGTCTCCATAGCTAAATCCTTAATACTAGTCAAAGTGGGAGAATGGAGCCTCACATTCCAATATGCGATAGAAGAGTCAAGTGGCGAGGCCATGATCATGAGCCTTGAACTATTGGATGAAATGCGGGAGGCTGCCCATTCTGATTGGTCGCCCAGAAACAACGAATAGAAAGGTACTACAACTGAAGAGCCAATCTTTGACACTTTCAAGTCGGGGACTTGCTTGAGAAAAGTAACATTACATACCAAGAACCCGCATGAAGGGAAGCTGGGACCAAATAGGAAGGCCCACATCGGGTTATCAAAATAACTAGCAAAGGCTCGTATAAACTCAAAGCCAAAAATGACGTACAACTACCGAGAAACTGGAATGTAGCACACTTAAAGCGGTACTACTACTAAGGTAAGAACTCGATTACTTTTTCATCATATTATCAATCGGACTAACATATGCAGGTAAACGGCCAAGGACAGATATGTTTATTAGATCTGAAAGCATGTGTTACACCTTTTTTCCCTTGAACCAATTTTGTCCAAACATGGGATTTTCAATAAGGTTTTTAACGAGGCAACAGTAAAACGTACTAAATTATATTTAAAGACCGATTTCAAATCGAAATCGGTGAGCATTTGCATTCGGCCAACATTATTCGAGCCCTCACGAATTCGATCTCGAAAACTGGGGGCCATCACCCTCGAATTAAGGTCTTTAGCAGGGGAAGAAGAAAATGTGTTAAAAGTTGAGGCTTGGTGGTTATGATTCATTATAAAGGCCAAATGGTCATATGAATCATGCCCACTTAGTCCGCTCTAGCCATGATACAAGTTTTTATCTGCTTTCAATCATGTACCTTGCATACCAAGAAATGAAAGAAATTTATGCTTCCCTTACACTTTATCATTACGCATTTTTTATCATGGATCACAAAAGCTTTCGGACTACCCCTACTTGAGGACTATTGAGCCTACGGGCTACCCCTACTCGAATAATATTATCCCATGAAAGCTCGGGTAGCTCGAGCTATCCGGAGGCATCAAACCTATTAGTCGGTGGCCAAATATAAAAAGCTACGGCCATCCTAAAAACATCTCGGAGACATCCAAAGTTTGAAATTAGAAAGTAAGGCCTTTACAAAATTTCGAAACTTACTAAAAAGTTATCCTCAGCAAAAACATCGTCTAGAAACACTTGAGCATCTCGAAACCCCCCGGCCTCACCAAGAGTTCGAAGCCACAAGAAAACAAAGTTGTATCAAAGTCGAGCTTCGAGCCTCCAAAAAATGAATGCCATGGAACTACACTTGATTCTATACTAAGGCATCTAAAACAATACTTAAATAGAAATTACAAAAAGATGATGGAAAAATAAAAACACGTTATTGCCAAAAAGGGAAAATTTCATATATTCCAAAATATATTTACAAAGCCCCAACCGAATTGCCTCAAAAGAAAAGCTGAAAAAATACATAAGAAAAAAAAAACTTAAAAAGTACTAAGGCATCTATGCATGGTTGTCACCGGGGCTCGACTCGTCACCAGAACCGTCGGATCCCTAAGATCCCTTAGAGACTTTGGCACCATCGCTCTCGTAGCGCTCATTTGCCTCGGCCTCGAGCCTCTTGGCTTCTTTGATCTCGGTCGATAGGTCAAATCCTTGGGTGTGGATCTCTTCGAGGATTTCTCTCGGGGATAATCACTTTATGTATTCAGTATTTGTTTTTAAGTGGGTCTCGACTGCCTCCACATTGGCCTTGTATTGAGCCACCATTTCCTCGACATTAGCAGAGGTGGTTCCAATTTGACCCCTGGTGTCGTGTATTCTCTTCTAAGGGAATCCTGTTCCATGACAACCGAGCTTAGCTGCGCCTAGAGATCATCGTTCATACTAGACCACTTGTAGGCTTTGTCCTTCGCCACCCAAAGTTGGTTCTCGACCGATGCCAACTCGGCCTTCGCAACTTCCTTCTCCGAGGCCAACCGGTCCATCCTACCCTTCCATACTTTAGTTTGGGCCTTGACCTCATCAATCTCAGTCCGGAACTAGACAATCATGTCCATCTTCTATTGGACCTACGAAGTTATGTTGTTAGTCACCACGACTAGGTGTTTGTGTTTAGCTTCAAAGACCTTTACCTTCTCAACCAGGTCGGCGTGTTCCCATTTCAGGGTCGAGGCCTTCTTTTGAGCTTTTGCCAACTCGGCTTGGAGAATTAGGAGGTCTTTAAGGGCCTCGTTCTATTGCTCTCTAAGAGCCCTGGGGTACGTCTCCTTCTTTAAGACCTGCTCTTTGAGTTCGAACTTGAGTGGGCTGATTTACAAGCGGTAGTGGAGGAAACTCTCATGGTGAAATATTGAAGCCTGTAAAGCAGTGAAATTAGTAAGAGACATCAAAGGAAAACCTAAGTAGGATTCATGAAGGGGTACGAAAGTGTTAGCACCTTACACGGTGCAGTGCCTGCTGTAAATCATTAAAGAGACTTGACGTGCCTACCTCATTCATATTTGCTTGGTTCTCCTTGGTCATCAGGCATTGAAGGTAGTTAGCTACACCTACTAGAGCAGACAGGACCCAGCCATCCTCCAGGACAAAGTGAGAACAAACGTTCGTTTGTGCTTCGGGTCCATGCTCAGTGCAGAAAATTGCTTCACCAATCATGGGCTCAAACTCGGCCTGCCATCTCTCGAGGGCACGACCTTCTTCAAGATCTCCATATGACCTGGGTCAAACAAATCCTCCAATATAGACATGTCCATGCCATCGAAAAAGGAGTTGAGGGGGTCATCTGAACCCTGTACTCCCTAACTTGACTTTTCCATGCCCGATTGGGCCTCTTCGAGTCAATAATATCGATCACACTGGTCGCCTCCTTCAGAACAGCGACGACTTCGTGAGAGGTCACGACCTTTATCTCTCCTTCGACCTCCAAATTTGGAAGGGGATCAACCTCATGGACACTTTCCTCGGTAGTCGCTTGCTCCCCGGTAGGGGTCGATCCATGGGCAATGAAGATTTTGTCTCTTTCGAGCTCATCCCTAAGCCGGTAGGGGAATTCAAGGTCCGGTACCATAGACTTGGTATTATTTTTGGGATTCCGATCCTGGGTGGCCGCCCTTTTTTGCCTCTTTGCCTTAGGATCCGGGGAACCCGAGGACTTTCTTTTCTTCTTTTTCTCCTCCTTCGCGGCAGTCTCAGGTTGTCCTTAAATAAAAGGCTCGATGGGTAAGGGTGTATCCTTGTCCTCGTCCAGCGACCTAAGTTCGGTGGCCTTAGCCAGACCTATAAATGAAGAGAAAAGGTAGCATTGTGCAAGTTAGGGATGTATTGGTAACTATATAGGGAAGAACCTCACCATGAAAATGAAAATCCCATTTGACATCTTAAAGGTAGCGCCATGTGTGCTCGGAGTATGGCATCTGCTTACAAATATCTTTGATGACTCCTTTAACCGGGGATCGCATTAGGAACTCGGTCAACAAATGCACAGCCGTAATACAGGCAATAAGAAGAAGAATGAAAAGATATTAATACTTAAGGAAGACGACACTTAAGAGATTCATTCCACTTCTCTAGGAACAACAGGAACTCGAGAGGGATTAGGTCTTAGGTGTTGACCCGAAAAAACCTTCCCTTCCAGCCTCGATCTCGATCATCGTCGATGCTTAAGAATAGGGCCTTGCTTGCCCAACGAACAAGATATATCAGCCCTCCTCAGAAGGGGTAAGTATAAAAAATTAAATACCACTCTACATGAGTATAAATATCATCATTAGACCTAGGAACGGCCATGTCTTTAGCTTCCCATTTAGAGTATTCTTACAAATCTATTCATAGGAGGCTCGTGATCTACCTTAGGGGATCCACCTCAGTGTTCGTGGCCAGATGGGAAGACAGGGGAGCTGCTTGTTGCGGTATGGACTTGGAAGTTTTAGCCATCATAATCTGGGAAAATATGAAGACTTGAAGGAGAATATGAAGATTTGGAGGAAAAATATGAAGATGTGAAGAAAGAGTATGAAGTATGAAGATATGTGTTGGAAATTTCAAAAACAATCTGAAGGTTTAAAGGGTCTAAGATGAAAATACGAAGGTTCAAGGAGAAGGGTATAAAGATTTGAAAAGGGTTGATGGTTTTATGGGGGAAAATGCAATCAAAGCGCGACGTTTCACATTCGAAGACAGCCAGCCAATGATTGACATGTGTCTGAAGTCAGAACGATGCGACTGATGGGACATTTTAATTCACCTGTCATCTCAGTTATAACGTACGAGGGACGAAATCGGGTTTAGCTATTCATTTCCCACCGTTCCTGCAAACCTACTCTCTGAAAAGTGAGAGGACTATTTATATACGGATAAAATCGGAGATAATGCTTACCCGATTTCCTAGCGAAGAAGACTATATAAGGGTACGAACATACGAGCTTGAAATCGAGGATTGGAGCCTTTCGTATCGAGTCATATAAAAGGTGAACGTTGTGCTCATCATTAAGCATGAAGAAGCAACACTCCACGGACCCAGAATGAGCTCTAAGACCTCAGGCTGTATGGAAAATGATTACGCGCGACTAACATATGGTCGTGATATTCGTACCCAGCCGGATATCACGACGCAGATCTCGCCGATGTCGATTACAGAACCAAATAATGAAAAAAGAGGTTTTTTTCCTTTTTTTAGAATTGTACTAGGGATGAAACTCTCCTACTATTTAAAGGGGAAGTTTTTCTTTAATAGGACACATTGTAACATGCAAACCAACAATACGAATTCATTCTTCTGCTTTTAGCTATTGCAAATTTATTACTTTACTGTTTCTTGTCCATTCGAAATTGATTCTGAACCAAGGGTTTGACCTAGGGCAGAAACTATTGTTCAACCCAAGTTCAAGTTGGGCTGTAACATTACAATTGGTTTGATTATTTATTTTGTCTTTAATATGTCTATCTAATATCTTTGATTATTTGTGTTGAATCTATTTACATATCCTTAAAATCGTGTATAAATTTAATTATTATCCGTTTTAAGGGTAAACAGAAAAAAAAATTCAATTTTGGGATAGTTTATTTTTCAAGTTCAAATCGCTTAACTAATACTAACAAGCCAAAAAGAGGTCCAGTAACATCCTCTGTAAACTGTAGTTAATCATCTTTGAGAATAATTATTTGGACTTTTAATGGGTTTCATCATGGAATTATATGACAGATAGAGGTGTTCAAAGAAAACTAACAAATCGTACCAACTCGATAATTCTAGTCATACCGAGAAAAAAAATCCGACTATAGTTTGATTTAATTTGGTTTGGTGTTGGAAAAAAACTCCGACCATAATTGGTTTGGTTTGGTTTTAACTAAAGAAAGTCAAACCGAAACCAAATCAACCGGACATTACATATATAAATTTTTTAGATATATGTAATATATAATTATACTTATTGTGATGTAATTAATAAATATTTTCATAATTTTATCTTTTAAGGTATTATTTCATGGTTGGACTTAGAACTTTTGAATGTTCCAATATACATTATAGGCATTAACATTAGTAAATTAAATAATGTTAACAAAAGCCAAACCAAAATCAAATCAATAGTAATACTAACAAAAGACATTCAATTCAATACAGCGAACGAGAATGTATCTATTTTTTGTTTTGCAAAAATTTAGATAAAAATGTATAATATATTTTTATTTTTTCTTTAGCGTTTAGTCATATAATTAATACTCCCTTATTAGTATACTTATTTTAGCATGACTTAGTACTTTTAGATTATGTTTATCTTATTATGACTTCTTAATTAGTAATATTTATATTACATAATTTTATTGTCTTTATTGTTGAATATTTTAGGATAATGTCATGAGACATCTCATATTTTGTATTATTTTCTTGAAAAATACTTTATATAGTTATATCTTACTAGGATTAAAGAAATATTTTGAGCACAATTTATATATTTTGTTCTACGAAGATTTTACCTGGGGAAAAAACCTGAATAACCCGAAAATCCGAGAAAAAACAAGAGCGAAAACCCCGAGTTTTATTGGTATGGTTTGATCTTTAGATTTAATAACCCGACACAATTGGTTTGGTTTGATAATTGTAAAATCCGAACCAACCCAACCTATATACACCCCTAACACAGACTGTTGACTGGATAAACTCATCTATTGGTATCCTTCTCCTTTAGTGTGTTGTATTTTATTGTTCTAAACAAATAGTAAGGAGTTATGCATAAGCTTCATTATCGTAATTAATCACCATATTCCACAAAAGAAAAACGATAAATATAAAACGTGACAAATGCACATACACTAACAATGTTACATTTGTATATAGGTACAAAATTCCTTTTATGCCGCCGGCCAAGTCACCTTTTGCTAAGGGTGGTCTTTCGTCTAAAAATTATAAAAAGTTGTATTGTATATATAATAAAATATTAATTTTAGATGTATATAACATATAATTATATTCAGAATGACTATTACTAACTCTTTACAAGCCCAACAAAGAGCAATTCAACTTAAGGAGAAGAAAGAAAATTTCCGCGACCAATAAGGACACAAAGAAATCTTTGATTTTGCACTGCCAAATATAAACAATACAAACATATAATTCACCTTTTTTTTTTCAAGCGTTCTTCTTCTTTTATGGTCATCCAATTAATCGTCATGATTGTATCAATTCCAGTTTAAAAATGGTGAAAATTTTCTAACTTTGGGATAGTCTTTTTTTTTTTTCGCGTTAACATTGTTTAACTTATACTAAACATTCTCTATAAATTGTAGTTCATCATCTTTGAGAATCATTAATTGTAAGTTTTGATGGGATTAATTATTGTAATAATCACCACAATAGAAAAACGTTAAATATAAAACGTATCAATGCACCTATACTTAGGGTGTGTCTGGTAGAACAGAAATTTTTTTTTCGTGAAAACTTTTTTTTTTGGAAAATAAGTAGTAATCTTATTCATTTTTTCGTTCTTTGGTACGCAAATTAAGGAAAATAACTTTTCACTAGTATTCATAAATAATTTAGATATATATAATAAATATGAAGCCATAAACTTTCGAATCCATAAATTCTGATAAGCTTTCGAACCGCTAAACTTTCAAAATGGCAGAATTTCGAACCCATAAATTTTATAATTACTAAACTCGTAAACTTCCAAACATAAAAACCTCCGAGCTCATAATTTTGGAACTTGTAAATTTTTGAACATTTGAACTTATAAATAAAAAATTAAAATAATATATTTAATTTTTTTTTTCAATACGAGGGAGGGAGCAGTAAAATGAAAAAAATAAAAATTAAGGTTGGCGTGGTGCAGAAAAACAAAAAAAACATAAATTTAAAATTGCAAAAAATAATAATAATAATAATAATAAGGTAAAAAAGATTTTTTTTTTTTTTTTTTTTTGTAGTGGGGGTTGGGAGTGGGGTAGAGGGGTAGTAGAGTGGACGGTAATGAAAAAACATAAATCTAAAAGAAGAAAAAAAGGCTTATTGGATAGGGGGTGGGGTGGCTTGGTAGGGGTGGAAACGGTTGAGAAGGAGTTTTACAAAATATTTTTCCTTCTCTTGGTAAGAAAATATTTTCTGAAAAATATTTTAATTCGTACCAAACATACCCTTAGATTGTTACATTTAACTATAGGTTAAAAATTCCTTTTATGTTGACATGTGCTTTAGGAAATTTCTAACAAAATGTAAATGTGATACATGTAAGAATGAACATTCATTAATATAGTGAAAGATGGAAAGAATCCAAATATAATGATAGAAATAAAAGAGCGTAGACATTGTATGTAATTAATTCATGATAAGAAGCCAAATTTGCTAGAGCATGTACTGGTGAAGAGAGAGTTTTATGTTCACTATATATATAAACTTGAAGAGAATGGAGTTTATTCCAAAATCCAAAGGCCAAGAATCATGAAATTAGTAGTAATAATAGTGTTAAGTGGGATATTATATTTGAGATTAGTTTATGGAGAAATTAATAAAGAAAATGAGTGTGGATTTCCAGCCATATTTAACTTTGGCGATTCGAATTCGGACACAGGTGGAAAATCAGCAGCTTTTCATGAGGTGCAGCCACCCAATGGTGACACTTTCTTTAACAAACCTTTTGGAAGGGTATGCGACGGTCGTCTCATCATCGACCTCATAGGTAACAAATCTTTATACTATCACTATATATATATATATATATATAATAGCCAAAAATATATATACACTCATATATATATATATATATATATATATATAGGGTTTTGCTAACATACTACATGAAGGTAGTATGTTAGCAGTGTACCCATATTTACTTTCCTTTAAATGCCCCTAATTAAACAGTACCAACGTGTTAGTGAAAATGGGTATTTGGTCTTTTCATCTCAAGAACTGAAACCTCATTTATTTTTCCCTCCTTGTTCCTTTTGGATCCCCTGCAATCTCCCGCCATCTTACTCGACATCAATCTTCTTCCACCATCAATTCAATTAGCTGTCACATTAGTGGGTTTCTTTAAATTTCTGATGCAAGGCTAGTGTTTGAAGTTTGGGCTTCAATTTTTAATTCAAACCATTTCATTTTTATTAATGGTGCAACAAGACCCATTTTGTCCTTCTCTCTGGCCATAACATTTCATTTTCAAAATAATAGTGGAGCAAAATCCATCCACCTCGACCTTGAGTTTTGATTATAAAAGTTAAATGCTGAATTTTATTCCATTTCGTATACACCAAAATTCTTGACATTAAATCTTAAGAATCCAAATTATTCACAAGTCACAATAAATCTTAAAGAGAAGATAGTAGAATTTAATTTCTGAAGAAACTAACAAAAATCAAGAAGTTAATGTGAAGGATAGAAAGCAAAAACTCTGTAAACATTGATGCCTTTGAGTTTTTTCCATAGACGGAGAAGGAAAAATGTAAGAGAGAGAATTGGGTTTAGGTTTTGGTGAAAAGACGATAATTGTCCCTCTAATTTTTGCATTGTTGATTTGTTGTTAGGGGTACTTAAGGAAAGTAAATATGGGTACAATGCTAATATACTACCTCCATGTATATATAGTGATTTTAAATAGCAAAACTGATAATATTGTAGTATTAGAACTATAAGATATAATAGTTGTTTTCTATATTTATCCGAAAATATTAATTATTAAGAGTTAAGGGATTTATCATTCAAAGGGAAGTAGACTACTCAAGAATTTTCTATTTTATTTGTTGGAATTGAATTTGATCAGAGGTTGAATCGATCATCAGAAGAAGAATTAGGCCAAAAATTAAGATACATTCTAAGTTCTGATCCCATCTTTTCTGGAAAATCCGAAAGCTCTTCTTTGTGGCGATAATACCAAAATATCAAGTTGGCGTTATTCAATATTATATTGAATATTCTAGAACATAAGGATTAATATCGCTATATAGAATTTCGATTTATCACAATTCTAATACTAATATTATTAAATAGAGCCTTTTTTAGCTTCTAGGGTCTATTTCTTAGTTCAAGATCCTTTTTATTGGTATTGATCTAGAATCAGCTATTCCTAGAGTTGTAATTCACTAGTTATTCCAGATGCTCGGCAGATAAATCCATTTTTTATAAAAAATCAAAAACGAAGAATTTCATGACTTTATTGACCTGACCAGGAAAAAAGAAAGTCGATAAAGCATAAATCCAATTTCAAAAAATATCATTATTTGATTGATCTAAGTTCATGCAATTTATTAATAAAAATGTACTATTATGATCTTCTAAATTAATAAAATGTATAGCTAAGTCTATTATAGAGTAGAATCTGGTGTCCATGTCTAGAATAAATTCTTCTAGGCCTTAGGTAAGGCTTCAAGCAAATCTTTCTGGATGGGCATAGTTATTACGAGTAAAAGGCATTAACAATAAAAATTTACTGTTTCGGTAAAAATTTACTATTACGGTACAAATTTTAAAGGTAAAAATGTTAAAGTCTTATGTTGTAAAAATTCTACTCGTTACTCTCCCTCTCTTATTCTGCAAAACTTATAATGTTTTAATTTTATCAAAAAATATGAACTGAATTTGTGGTTGGTCTTTCCTTTACAGCGGAAAGGTTGGATTTAGAGTACTTGAGTGCGTATTTAGATGCAATTGGTGCAGATTTTAGAAATGGTGCTAATTTTGCAACTGTTGGTTCATCCATCTTGCCTGGTGGTTACAGTCCTTTTTACCTTGGTATTCAGATTTCTCAGTTTTTACAATTCAAGAAACGTACTATTTTGCTCACTAATTTAACAAGTGAGTTCTCCTTTCGTTAATTTTCTTTATTTTTTTACATATATAATATAAATATACATAAGGTTTAATTAATCATGTCATATTCATGCAGTTACAAACTCCAAATGGTCTTCGTCAAAAGTGAATATTCCTAAGGCTGATGATTTTTCAAAGGCACTTTACATATTTGACATTGGACAGAATGACCTTTCCTATGGTTTTCAACATTCCCACGAAGCACAAATCCGAGCATCTATTCCACAAATCTTAGACAACTTAACTCAAGCCATTCGTGTAAGTGTGCGTAAATAAACCCTTATGGTTCGACAGTTCCCCGGACAACCGGGCTGTCCTTTTTATTTTTCTTACCATCTATCTCATCAATGCAGCCTCTGAAAGATTGTTGGATCCCCCCTAAATTTGCAGCAAGAAACAGTGTCTGTTTTACCCGAATCCACTCCTAAAATTACGTCTTTCACTACTGGAACGTCTCCTGACGATTCTGTTGTTCAATGAATTTTACTTGACCTAATTTTCACATGGAACATAATTATATGTGGGAAACTATTAAAAAATTTAGTTATAAAGTATATTAAATTATGACACATAATTTCAAAAATGCAATAAAATCTATAATAGTAGATAGGCCTTGGCGTAACTGGTAAAGTTGCTGCCCATAGACCCTCGTAATCCGGTCCTTCCTGGACCCCGCTAGAAGTGTTCATAAAAACCCGAAAAACCGAAAACCAAACCAAACCAAATACTTTTTGGTTGGGATTGGTTTTGGTTTTGAATTTTAAAAACCGATCAAATTTGGTTTGGTTTTGGTTTTAATCAGAAAAAAACCAAACCAAACCGACTATAGGAATAGCTATTTCAAATTTATTATCACACCTATAAATATGTATATAGTTTTAAAAAATTTATGATAAATATTAATATTTGCACTTTTAATATAGTTCTTTACCTTTACATTCTAGTTTGATTGATAGTTTTCTTTTGTTTAGTGTAAGAATCCATTTCGTGTTAAAAATAACATATTTTTAATTGAGTCCTTAAATTATTCATTACTATTTGATTCAATTATCGTCCATATATCTTGGTAAATAATAGATTCCTCAAAGAGCAATTGATTTGATAGTGTTACATTGAAAATGTGGTCGCCGGAATATGTGTTTGGTAGTGTATGCCTTATATTTAAGAAAAAATCGAAAAACCGAATTAATTGGTTTGGTTGCTTTTTAGGGAAAAACTTATCCAAACCGAACCATAAATATTCCTAGACCCCGTAAATAGGAGGAGTGCATTGGACTGCCATTGTATAACAAGAAATTAAAGATCAGAACACATCAAATTCAAATTCTGGATCCGGCAATGTTTAGGAGACATATGTATTTGTTTTTGTTGATTTTTTTATTGTTGCCGTCGACACTTATAGATGTATATACACATAATTTGTGCAGCAACTATACAGTGAAGGGGCTCGGAATTTCTGGATCCATAATACTGGACCTATTGGATGTTTGCCTTATAGTGTGATATCTTACCCATTGAAGCCTCAAGGCTTGGATGCCAGTGGATGTATAGAGAGCCAAAATGAGGTGGCTCGAGAATTAAACAAGCAGCTCAAACACAGAATATCACACTTAAGAAAGGACTTCACTCCTGCTGCATTTACTTATGTTGACATTTATTCAGCTAAGTATGAACTAATTAGCACTGCCAAGAAACAAGGTACTATAATATTTTTAACTTTACTTACTTTATAATTGAGATGATTGTGTAAAGGGCAGCCCGGTACACTAAGCTCCTGCTATGAACCATAAGGGTCTATTGTACGTAGCTTTACCCTGAGGCTATTTCTACGGTTCGAACGTGTGACCTCTTGGTCACATAGCAGCAACTATTCAAATGAGCTGATTTTGTAGTAATAGTTTTATTGCATTAGAAGTTAAAGTCAGAAAAGGTATCGCTAGTAGTAATATTTTTGATGGACAAGCAGGTTTTGGAGATCCAATGAAATTCTGCTGTGGTTGGTACAGCAATGGATATGAAGTTGCATGTGGACAGACAAGAGTAGTGAATGGAACAGAGTATGGGAAGGCATGTAGTGATCCTACAAAGTACATTAGTTGGGATGGAATACATTATACAGATGCTGCCAATGTCTGGTTAGCTAACTCCATTCTCAATGGCTCTTTCTCAGACCCTCCACTTCCCATTGAACAATCTTGCACTCACTTATCAACAAGAGTTTAACCACATACTGCTTGGGTCAGCCCAATCATCCTGCCGTTTCCAACAATATTACTTTACTGCCATATATATAGCTAGCTGCATATGTTGTATTTGCTTACTACCATTTAGGAACTTCTCAATCTTATTTTGGTCAACTTAATCTTGGATAAAAGTGTGTTCTTTTTCCTTCAAAAAATGTATTATCTGCTACTACATTGTTTCGTTTTATCGTCTTTTGTCAGCACTACTACAACAACTATTACACCTCAATCCCAAGCAAGTTGCAACTGTTTAAACAGACTAAGCAAGTCAAACACATAATTGCTATACTTGTTTAACCAACCCGAGTACTCCATATGTTGGGAAACTTTGGGATAACAAGTAAACCATAAAACTAGTAGATTATACGAAAACGCCAACAAGTCCACAGCTTTCTACTTCAAATGATTCCATAAGGATGCATAATGTTATAATGAACAATAAAGTTAATTTCAATAACAGGTTTATGCCTAATGTCACAAAATCAAGTTAAGGAAAAAAAGACTATCTTCCCTTTTCTCCAGAACACCACATCAGTGTATACTGAAAATGTTAAGCTATTTATAATTTATGAGAAAAAATTTCCAGGTAAAGAAGAAAGGAAATCTTGAACATCATGTAACTCCCTGTCTGCACAATATATATAGTAACTACTCTACCTCGACAACCTTTAGAATCTATATACATCCTAAAACTTCTCAGCTCTTTTAACCACTTGGCGGTTGAAGGTGCTACTGGAACAGGCTTCTCATATGAAAGGTGAGTTGCTAGTATTATGCATTATGCAATCAAAGTAAATCATCTTCTTGTTTTGGTTTCTATTGTAGGTGACACTTGTGATCCACCACCAAGAGCTGCAGCAGCAGATTCCACATGAGTGAGAAGATATTCATAAATCTTTTTTCTTATCCTATCGATGGTCTCAGAATCGATTTCGGGACTTTCATCATCCTTGTTATATCCAATCTCATCCAACCAGTCATTCACACTCTTCAGCTGGGATAACATGCCGGCTATTTGACCATTATCTGATAAAGCTGAGGCATCCACATCAGCATCCAAGAACCTTTCTACAAATCCTAAGAACCAGTCTTGGGATGCCATTCGTAACATCTCGGCCAAGTCCACGGTCTCTTCAAGACCGTCTCCTCTGACCCAATCCGCCGGAGGTGGAGATTTTGGCTTCTGATTAGCAGTTACCCCATCCATTAAGCGCCGTTGAGAACCTGATGACTGAATCTTAGAACTGACTGTTGACCGGGGTTTGGCTTGGTTTTTTGCAGGTGCATTTTTGGTTGAGTTGTCGAGGACTAGCATAGGTAGATTTCCAGCCATAGTCTTTGGGCTTGGCGAGGCAGCTGAAGTGGCACTTGGACTTGAAGTTGCTTTTTTGGTGTACACCGAGAAGGATGACAGATTGGTAGCCAATGCAGCATTGACCCATAGAGCTGCCTGTTTACGTTTTTGTGACACAACCTTAAGTTCTTCTTCGGATGGGTTTTCTTCATGATCTGATGCTGAATCAGCTGACATGGTCTTGGATAAAGACTCGCCAACAAGACGAACATTCTTCAAACTTGCGTGCAGCGCCAAGAATTGCTCAACAGCAGACTGCGGGTTATCTTCCTTTGCTGAGGAGCTCAACTCAGAATATGTGCTGAACAATTAAATAAAGAAATCAGAAGTTGTATTTGGGTTGCATAATAAAAGGATAAATTCAGTTGACACTGATGAATTAACCAACTATAAAGGTACCACAATTTGAAAGTCAAAATAAACTCTTACAGAACCATGATTCACTATTTGCGTAGATTGGCAGAATAATCCTTATTAACTCGGCGCAATCACTTCACTTGCTAACCAGTCTACATTAGAAGAATAATTAAAATTTTCACCAGAATAATTCCTTCCTCTAACATGTCCCCACACAAACCTATCCCTACTGTCATTTCGGTTGATAGTAGGGGGCATTCCTTCCATTTTGTTAAAGAGTCACTAAATTTAAAAAGTGTTATGGTCTGAGATTTTAGAAACTGGGGGAGGCCCGACAGCATTTTCTGTCCCTTCTTTTTCATCTTACAGTAATTCCGGTTGCAAAAGAAAACCTTCTCAACATGGTTATTGTAAAAATCCAAGATGACTTGGTCAAGAAGCCCAACAGGAATACATGAATACTAACTGATGGTGGATTCCTTCTAATTTTGGAAAACAGACATCTTACCTCGATGATAAAAAAGTTCAAGGGCATGCAGATTAAATTATATTTATCCCATAGTACTTCTTCAAAATCTATTCATGTCAGATTCAGCACCCTGATTGAGCAACTGTGTTTCCTAGCAGGAAACGGGAAATTTATAGATAACTCCAGTTATACAGGACCAACAAGTAAAAGGAAAAGTGAAGTCACAAAGATCAAACCAGAAATCGTTACTGAAAGCTAAAGGCAAGAGGTCATTTAGTGCTCTCTTTTCTAATTCAACAAGAAAAGAACGTTGCTATTCATACAAGTTAGTAAACAATTCGGCTTCATCATATGGGACTATAAATCCACTAAAACAAATTACATAGGGCTGTCTCCTGAAGGAAGATAACATCATAACTAAAAGAAGAATCAGTCACCCTTCTGCATGCAAGTTATCAATCAGAAACAAATTCCTTATTTCAACAAGAAATCTATACATATCCAGCCTCCTAAACCCACCCCATTTCACCATTACCGAGGAGCAAAAAAGAGATTTGCTTTGGCAATTACACCCAAGTACAAGGAAATTTGTCTATATGGGATTGAGTGTGCACAAGTGAGACGAAGGGAGGTAAAACCGTGAGCGTGGAGGTGTTAAGAACCATACTACCCCATGAGGTACATATCCAATTTATTTCAACCGATTCCAAATACATATGCAGAGAATAGAATAGTTCATGTTTCCTCCCAGGAAGGCATCCTTAACACTTTCAAAGGAAGCATTAACTGTTAAATATGACCAAACCAGATCTCACAGATGCGCTATTAGTGAAGTGTGCTGTTATCCTCAAAATTTACCACATCCAGAGGCATCATCAGCCAGCCTAGCTTCTAATATCATCTTAAGGCAATAACTTTTATTTATTCTTAAACAAGAATAAGGCGCAGTGAAGGATTAAATAAAGATTGCAGACAGCTCAACCTTCCAGTAATATTAGACAACAAAAAAAAAAAGAAATGGGCAGTGGACTAAAGCTGTTAATCCTACCGATTCCTATTTCTAGTTTACCACCCGTAAACACTATTTAGAACAGGCCTAAAAACAGCATCACCATAATAAGATGACAAGATTTTAATGCACATTCTCCCGTCCAACTGAACTCCTGGAGCAAATGATGCGGTCAAAATTGCTTGTCCATACCATATGGCAGTGTTAGGCTCAAGATTCTTTCAGTTACTCATTGTATAGTAGTTCCGACAGTATGATGCATGAAATGAGGAATATATCTGTATTTTTCACCCACACTAAGCTCGCCCAAAGAAAAAATGAATGAGTTTGAAGTGGTACACTCCAAATTTTTGGTAATTGATTACACAGAATGTAGCCATAGAACCTGAATCTTTCTCAATTTGCTCCAACTTAACAAGATGTTACTAGATATACAGCCTAAATGCCTAACTCTTTTGATTAGTTTTTGGTGCAACCCATGAGTTCCCTTTTTCTGTAGATGACTGGGTGTCCTTTTTTATCACGTAAATAAATGGGCATCTTTGTAGAGAACCCTATTTTCAGGTTGTATACTTGCATATGGGCTTTTCTCCCCACAGCATCAACAAATATTACCTTACAACAACTATTACTACTGTGCCTCAATCCCAAACAAGCTGGAGTAGCCTAACTCAATTGTCTGTGACGAAGCAAATAAACTGTGACGAAGCAAATAAACTGATTTTAGCTCTTAAAATTCACCTGTTACCATCCACACTCAAATAGAAGGAATAGCTATTAAATTCCTACTTACATACCCAAAAAAAAAAGAAAAAAGAAGGAATACCTTAAACATCTAAGTAAGCTTTCAGTGGCCGAAGCCACCTGCATAGCCTCAATGGCTGCTATCTGTGCGGCATCTCTGTGCTTCATGACCTCCTATAACATGAGATGATATCTTTCAGAGATCAAATAAATAGTCCAATCCGCTAATGCATATAATTATCAAGTAAGAAAAGACTTTATAAGCAAACACATCAGCCACACATACCTACTCAAAATAGGAAACCTAAACTAATAAGACCATCAGGTTACTAGAAAAGTGGGAAAATAACATATAAAAAATCATACCTTTCCGATCTTTGCCAGAGAAGATGGGAGTGAAGACCAGGCAACATTTCCATCTGCTAAAGTTCTATTACTGACAGCAACTTTGACCAAGTTTTCTCCTAAGCCATTATTGACCTCTCCAGGTAGCTTTCTTCCCATGGATGTTTTCTGCTTACTTGATTTCTCAGCATCAACAGGCTCTCCATTTGTGGAAATCTTCTTTAAGGATGTTTGAACCTTATTTTCCTCTTTGGATGATTTTGCGAGCATTCCCCTGTTATCTTCTTTATATGTCAGTTTCTCACTGATTGACTTTCTTGGAACCTGCACCACTCAAAGCATTTAGATAAAGACTAAAGAGAGAGTACCAAAATCTCTGTATTAGAGGCAAACAAGTCAAATAGTTAAATGGGTGTATATTTTAATCGGATTAAACCAATGCCCAAACAATCAGAATCTTTTTATCCTTGCCTCGTCCATCCTTTCTCAGAGTACTAGAAGATCATAACGAGACAGGGAAAAAAATTACTTACAGAAGTGCTCCTTGTTTCGGGTTTCAAATCGTGCTTGTTGACCCTCAACCTTGGACTTTCTCTACTCTTCAAATCCATATTCCCTTCCCAGCTCTTCCTCAAGGCCTTAGGCTCCAAGTCGAACCCTTTAACAATATTCTTCAATGAATTCCCGCCCAGCACTCTCTTCGGAGTTGGACTCGCCCCACGAACAGAACTTGGCTTCTCCGGTCCAGGTTTAGCTGTTGCTTTCTCCAATCGTTCTAAGCCCTTAACCTTTGCTTGTAGCTTAACCCCATTTGAAAACTTCTCAAAAGAAGTTGGTAATGAATAACAACTTGTAGGAGATGTGGGTATTGATCTTGAGCTAGAAGACTTTAACTTCATTAGAGAATCTTTCCTCTCCACTACATTTAACGCTAACTTTGACAAGTGAGACTTGGACCAAGTCAAACTAGGCTTCTTCTTTTCCACTTTTTCCTCTTTGGTGCCACTATTTGATCTAGAAACTGCAGATTTGTTATTTTCTTTCACCCCCACATGATTATTCGGTAATGCTTTCGAGGTTGACTTAGCCTTATCTTGTGATTTGGAACCAGGTGACAAATTAGCATTGTTATTAAGGAAACCTAAAGAATGAGTAGCAACTATATCTTCAGGAGTTCCAACACAAGGATGGCGGCCAGGGATCGGCCGAACCCCTCTAAGGATAGGCACAGGTGAAGCAGCTTCAAGCCTTTCAACATGAATAAACTGACCTAATTGAATCTTATCACTAAGAATAAGATCATCATGTTCATCAGGCAAAGATACATAAGTGGCATGAGAAGAATCCGATACCTTTAAATAGAAACCTTGGTTTGGGAAAAGCTCACCACCTGCTAATGCTGGCACAATGCTAACCACTTGCAAAAGAGATGACCTGTGCTCACCAGCAACTTTCACATCTGTGTTCATATGCTGAAGAAGCTTCAATAACACACCAGGTACCAAAGTAGCCATTTCCCCAATCTTCAATTAGCATTACCAGCCAAAAAACATCCCAAATCCAAGATTAAGAAGAAAGATTACAGCTTTTCAACTCTCACTCTCAAACCCACATAGGAAAACAAATTTCTCCCCCAAATTCAAGATTAAGAAGAAAGATTACAGCTTTTCAACTCTCACTCTCAAACCCACATAGGAAAAACAAAACCACTCAAACAGATCAAATAAAAATCAAACCCTTTGCTAATAAAATAGAGAGAATAAAGCCAATGTAACCCTATTGAGACTTGCTACCAAATTAGCTTTTCTTAAACCAATAAAAGATTCCCACTTCCAGTGAATCAAGCAGAGGGAAATCAAGAAAGTGATGCCATTAATTTGTCAAGAGAAAGAGAAAGGGAGAATACCCAAAAGGATTCAACAAGAGGAAGGACTGAAACTGAAAGGGGGTTTGGCATTTATACATTTATTAGCAAAATGTATGTAAATATGTAAAAAGAATAAAAGAAGTGATAAAATAGTAGTACTCCCTTAATTTATTTGAAAAAAACCCAAATAGGAAAAAGCATAAATAGTACTCCATTGTATTGAAAGAGTGCAGATGCGGAAAAGGGTGAAGGGTTACTCACATTGATTGCTCAGTACAAAGTGTCATATGGGTAAAAAGGCAACTTTTTTAAGGGCATTTTTATGATTAGTTGTTAAGTGGGAAAGAGAAGTATGAATCCGAACGTATAGCCTAGCCGTCAATGAAATGAATAGAGGATTCTCCCTCCGTTTATTTTTACTAATAGTCATACCCGCATCATATGCGGTCGATATTAAAAAAATATGAATTAGTTTAAATTATGATCGGGGTTATTTGAACATATTAGATCATATTATTTTATAAATTTTAATTGTCATCATATTTATCAGTACGATATACCCAATAATAAAATCTCTATTAAATTAAATATACTTGTATGCAACAACAATAATAATATACCCAGTATTATCCCACACCGTGAAATTCGGAGAGGGTAGCGTGTACACAACTTTTACCCTCACATTGTAAGAATATTATATTACCAATATTTAGTATTATTTGTTAATAGATATTCTTATTAGCATATTACGTTGTTTAATATTTTTATATGCTACTATCTTTTTGTAATATAATAGAAGATATATATTTAATTAATATAGAAATATATTTTTATTTAAATTTTATTCTTTTGTTCTCTGCAATATTATTTGCATTTTAATGACTAAAATATGTATTAAATTAAAGGAACTAATATAGACACTTTTTTGTCTGATTATGTCGGCAGTTAATAATTTAGACTTGGAGTAGTTATGTTTTTCGAATTTTTAGGTTTAATAAAGCATTTAAAAAAATTATCTATATTGTAGTAAACTCAATTGGAAGATTAAAGATTTTTTAATTTTTTATTTACTTTAAATTATTTTTGAATATACAAATTTTTTGGAGGTTTGTTCCTAAAATTTGACACTTGTTGAATTTTGGTGAAACTTGGCATTCTTTGACTTTTTTGCTATTCTTATTCTCTATAATAACATAATATAATATAATAATAAATAAATATAATAATATACAATAATTAAAATATATATTAGGAATAACTACTCTCCAATTTGAAGTGGTAACTTTTTTTCTTATTTTTAATTTTCTATAGATATTTAAATTCAAAAAACAACTAACTATTAACTAAAAAACTAATTATGCCAAGTGTTTTTTTTGGGCTGCCACTTGGCTTAAAGAGAGGACTTTGTGCTCTCCTTTTAATAGAATATAGAAGATTTTGTATGTATATTAAAAAAAAATTACTTTACGCATATGAAAGAAAAGACAAACTTCTTTTTCATGTTATACTTATAGTATTTATTATTCATTTCAAATCACTTACTCAAATCTAAAAAAATATGCATCAATTAATATGGGTATCATGGTAAATTAAATACTTTATTTATTTATTTTTAAGGGCGTGAAAAGCCAAAAGATAAGTTATTTTTCCTTATTAATTTACATTTTAGCGAAAATAAATAATCAACGTGCAGAAACTAAGGCAGACGTTAATAACAATAATAATATATGCTTCGGTCTTAAATAAGTTGGGATCCAACATCACTATTATAATAAAATTTAAGAAAAAAAAAGGAGAGAGAAGGGGAACTTGAGAAATGTCCAAATTGAAAGTGACTTCTGAACAGGAAGGTCCTTAAAATTGGCAGAGAAGAGTGTGTAATGTAAAAGGGAAGAGAACAAAATTGACGCCAGAAATGAAGAAATAATCACATGATTGATTCATTCATACTATTCAACCTTTGAAGATGGTCCTGTAACAGTTGCTGACACCAATTCATAAATTTTATAAAAAGTACAATAATTAGAACCATTTTGTGAGTTGTATTAATGTTTTTTTTCTCTCTCACAAAGAATGATGCTTTCTGTTGGGATAAGGTTTATTTTTCAGATGATATGACAGCCCAAAAAATGGGAGTTAAAAGGAATCTAACAATAAGATACCTTATTTCCAAAATCTACTAAGTACTACTAGTACGTGTGAGTGGAAGCGAGACTTACTCCTAAGTCATTCTTCAAAGGGGTAGTTTCAAGTACCTTGGGTTAGTTATTCAAGGGATTGGAGAGATCGATGAGGATGTTACATACCATATAAGGATGGGGTGGATGAAGTGGGGGTTAGCAACGAGAGTCCTGTGTGACAAGAAAGTATTATTGTTACTAAAAGGTAAGTTTTATAGAGCAGTGGTTAGATCGGCCATGTTGTATGGGACCGAGTGTTGGCCGGTTAAAAACGCACACATCCAGAAGATGCAAGTAGTGAAGATGAGGATGTTGAGGTGGATGTGTGGGCATACCAGTTGACTTTCTTGGAGATTGGGTCCGTGTTAGGATATTATTTTGGGCGTACCCGGAAGGTGTCGACCCCGGCCAAAGCTTCTAGGCGGGTGCGGATAGTATCTCTTGGTCGAGGGCGGCCTTACCGCTTGTTACGTTCACGCTAGTCGAGGGAGGCCTCGCCGCTTGTTACGTTTACGTTGGTCGAGGAAAACGATTAACCCAATTGATTACTATAAGGTCAAATTATAGCCCATACAGATAGTCCATCCGCTTATCATGGTCGCGTCGAGGCGGACCCTGATAAGCGGATATGACCGTTCGAAGAGTGTCCCCTCCTAGATGAGGGAACGATAATTTCTTATGGCGCCTTATTACTATTTTCCTTTTCATTGAGGGGGTACGATCGCGTGTGCGGACATTCGTGGCGAGGGGTAATGGTCGGTACGCCGTAATCATAGGTTAGGGTATGCTTCATCCGCGAAAGCTCTGGGACGCGGGGTCTAGTTGCCTCAGCCGATAAGGTGTCTTCAAGTTTGGGATATTCGAAGCGACATCCGCGATTTCGGCATACACTTGCCGGTTTGATCGTGGTGATGACGGTTTTGATGAAACTGAACCGTTTTCTGACGGTTGGGATGCGCATTTAATGGCGCATGTCGGTTTCCCAAGGTTTGATTTAATTTGCCTATAAGAAGGCCTGGGATGTCAGATATCCAACACTCTTTGGTTTACTAATAGCTCTCTTCTTTGGCTAATTCTTAAAGAATTCTATTCTTTCTGCAAAATATTTGTCATTCGTTCTCAGTTAGCTTCATCGTTTCCCCCTAGTCTTTCCGGTGACCTGAATCAATGGCTGGCTCTTCTTCTCGCGACGGTCTTCCGACTTTGGTACCGGTTGGTCCTTCGGTGATCGAAGGGTTATCTCTGGTGCTCCCGGGCGGTGGTTGGAGTGAAACAGAGAGAATACCCTCAGTAGATGAGATACTCCCGACGGCGGGAAGCTTGGCGATAGACTTTACCGCAGATGGAGGAGATGACCCAGTGGATGAGGCCCCGTTGATGGGGGAAGTGGGTATTACCCAACTGCGCGAGCAAGGGTTCCTTCCCTCTCATGTCGATGTTATGCTGGCTCGGCCGGAGGAAAGGGTCCACACCGACCATGTCGGGTATTGCGTGTTCTATTCTTATCCCTTCAGGCTGGGGTTCCGGATACCCCTTGCCAATCTGGTAGTCGATTTCTGCTGGTACTACAGTGTGTGTCCGGGGCAGCTCACCCCATCCTTGTACAAGCTCTTGGCCATGCTGCTGAAGTTCTCAGAGCTGGCTGGCCGGACGGTCACGCTGCAGCACGTTCTTGCTCTGTACGCCCCTCAGCGAGTCGGGGGGAGCATGATCCGGATGGTACCACGCGGGTCGCAAGGCTTGGTGACTGCTTTGGACGACGAGGTCGAGCCTCGTCAATTCGAGCAATTTTTGTACATCAGGACCGGTCATTTGGTGCTGCCCTCTCCAGGGTTTCCAAAGACTTGGAATCACAGTTGTAAGTTATGGTTTATATTTTTGGTGGGCTCGAATTTATTCTTCTTCTTCATTTTTTGAATGATCATTATTTTGTTGTTATTTTTGTAGCCGACAGGTCGCCCCCGCCTTTATTCACTGGTTTGTGCGGATGGCTTGAGGTTATCCTTCCTCATACCGAGGGGATCCGTTCGTGGGCGTCCTTCTCGAGGAGGCACGGCCAGGGGTCGGCTGTAGGTAAGGAGTTTTGCCGTCTTTGGGCATGTCCGATTTTTTGTCGTTGCCGTGACTTGGGACTGATCCAATTTTATATTTGCAGGGCGGGTATACCGCGACAGGGCTCCTCGGCTAGTATTCCGGCGTCCTGGAGCGATTGCCAGATTCTTTGCAGCGCCGGCGACCGATCAGGTGCCTAGGGCCGTCTCAGTAGAATCTGTTGCAACGCCCTCTCCCGTGCGCCCCTTGCTTGATGGCGGGGGCTTGTCAGGGGCGGTTCGCCCTCGAGAGGTATCGCCCTCTCATGATTAGGAGGAGAGTCCTTTAATTAGGCGTAGAGTCATCCCCCCTTCGACCCCCTCAGCGGCTCGGCCTGCTGCCAATGAGGTGATAAATGTGGATTCCTTACCCCCCTCCGGGGCAAGGGAGGACGTTGATGCGGCGCGCGCTCCATGAGGCGGGCCGGATGATTCTCAGGCTCAAGAGGAGCGTGAGGGAAGCCCTTCCCCTACCGCTCAGTCCTCTACTCACAAGTTTGAGGTGGGAGAGCCCTCTCGGGTGGTCATGGATATCGGGAACTCGAGTACTCCATCGATAGAGGTGGCGGCGGTGGGAGAGGGGTCCCCGTCTAGTTCTGACTTGGACTCTGAGGATGTTCGCATGTTTCGTGACGGGGTCACGACCGCGACAATCCACCTAGACGGGAGGCCGCGTGTGATCGAGATTCATGCGAATGAAAATCTATTGATGAGAGAGTCTACTCTGTTGCCGCTACTGGGCTAGTTGTGTTCCTCAATTGAAAATTAGTCGCTGAGAGAGGTGACGTACGTGGGTTTAATGAACGAGGTGGCGTCGCTGGGAATGAGGGTATGTGTTCTGGGCTGATTATTTATCTTCGAGCTTCTCGTTCCCTGTCCTCTCATGGGCTCCTTTGCTATTTTTGCTTTATTTTGTAGGTGTTTTTGTTGCAGGTGGAGGGCCTCCGTTGGGCTAATGTCTGGTTTGGGGTACTTCTTCGGGTTCTCGAGAGGTGTCGCCGGTATCGGATCCGGTGCAGGGATCTTAGCGAGAGCATAAGGGTTGATCCCCGTAACCAAGAGCTGGTTGGGGAGCTAGCGCGGAAGGAGCTGCAGAGGAGCCAGGCGCTTCGTCGTGTCGATGCCTTGGAGGATCGGCTACGTCAAATGAGTGACGAGCTTGAGGCTGGACGAAGGGCGTCATTGGAGAGTGAGCGCTTATGCCTGACCAGGGTGACGGAGGTCACTTCGGAGTGGAGCGGGAAGGTTGCCGCTCTGGAAGGGGAAGTGGCCAACCTGAAGCGCAAGCTGGCCGAGGCTTCTGCCGGGCGAACGAACTTGAAGGGGTCATCCGGGCCAACAATTCCCAACTGTCGTTGGTGAGGGCCGCCGACGCTTTCAGGGAGAGTGGCCTTGAAGAGCGGATCAGGGTTCTGGAGCAGAACGCTCAGGATGTCGCGGGGCAAATTGCACTCCTTGAGGAGGAGAACTGGCGCATTTAGGAACAATTTGCGTGTATAGGTAGGTCTCGTGAAGCTTGGGTTTATGCCGAGGCTCAACAGGACATATATAAACATCTGTTCGAGGCCGGTATGTTCTCCGAAGCTGCCTTCAAGGGGGTGCGCTAGAGGGCATGGGAAGCCCGCGAGAAATGCGGCTTTGATGCCGCGATGCTCGGTATCGAAGATGTTCCTAGCGGGAGCTTGGCCGGAGCTGGGAATGATATGGGTGCCGTGGATGCCGGCGGGGGCGGAACTAGCGGTGGAGCGGCGCGGGTCGGTGGCGGTGGGACTAGCGCGGATGGCGGTACTGGAAATCCCTAGTGATTGATGATTAGTTGATGATTCCTTTGTCGATTGTTGCCGTGTGCGGCTATTTTCCTTCCTTTCTTTTTATTCTATTGATTGTTATGGTTTGTTTCAAATAATATTTGTATTGGGGCGGACGGGCGTGGCCCGTATCCGTCTTTTTTAATTGGGGGGGGAGGGAATTCCCCCTTTTCCCGTTGTTCACTTATTGCTCGCTCCACTTTTCGTTTTCCCTCAGTATGGTCATTAAGTGTTCCGGATTGAGGGCTCACAGCTCGAGTTTTACTTCAACTATTGTTGAATTAATGTGGCGAAGGCTCGTGTCCTGAGTCCCAATTCAACCGTAGTTGAACGTCGTTGATTCTTTTGAGTCGAGGGCTCATAGCCCGAGTTTTACTTCAACTATCGTTGAACTAATATGGCGAAGGCTCGTGGCCTGAGTCCAGTTCAACCGTAGTTGAACGTCTTTGATTCTTTTGGAATCGAGGGCTCATAGCCCGAGTTTTACTTCAACTATCGTTGAATTAATGTGGCGAAGGCTCGTGGCCCGAGTCCCAGTTCAACCGTAGTTGAACGTCGTTGATTCTTTTGAGTCGAGGGCTCATAGCCCGAGTTTTACTTCAACTATCATTGAATTAATGTGGCGAAGGCTCGTGGCTTGAGTCTCAGTTCAGCCGTCGTTGATTCTTTTGAGTCGAGGGCTCACAGCCCGAGTTCTTACTTCAACTGTTGTTGAATTAATGTGGTGAAGGCTCGTGGCCTGAGTCCCAGTTCAACCGTAGTTGAACGTCGTTGATTCTTTTGAGTCGAGGGCTTATAGCCCGAGTTTTTTCTTCAACTATCATTGAATTAATGTGGCGAAGGCTTGTGCCCTGAGTTCCAGTTCGGCCATAGTCGAACTTTGTTGATTCTTTTGAGTCGAGGGCTCACAGCCCGAGTTTTACTTCAACTGTTGTTGAATTAATGTGGCGAAGGCTCATGGCCTGAGTTCCAGTTCGGCCGTAGTCAAACTTTGTTGATTCTTTTGAGTCGAGGGCTCATAGCCCAAGTTTTACTTTAATTGTCGTTGAATTAATGTGGCGAAGGCTCGTGGCCTGAGTTCCAGTTCGGCCGTAGTCGAACTTTGTTGATTCTTTTGAGTCGAGGGCTCATAGCCCGAGTTTTACTTCAACTGTCGTTGAATAAATATGGCGAAGGCTCGTGGCCTGAGTTCCAGTTCGGCCGTGGTCGAATTTTGTTAATTGTTTTGAGTCGAGGGCTCATAGCCCGAGTTTTTCTTCAACTGTTGTTGAATTAATGTAGCGAAGGCTCGTGGCCTGAGTTCCAGTTCGGCCGTAGTCGAACTTTGTTGATTCTTTTGAGTCGAGGGCTCATAGCCCGATTTTTACTTGAACTGTTGTTGAATTAATGTGGCGAAGGCTCGTGGCCTGAGTTCCAGTTCGGCCGTAGTCGAACTTTGTTGATTCTTTTTAGTCGAGGGCTCATAGCCCGAGTTTTTTTCTTCAACTATCGTTGAATTAATATAGCGAAGGCTCGTGGCCTGAGTCCCAGTTCAACCGTAGTTGAACGTCGTTCATTCTTTTGAGTAGAGGGCTCTTGGCCCGAGTTTTGACGAGATGAATCGGGCTTGCTCTCATTGGGTTTGCAGCCCTTCGTTCCTCGTTTTCCCTGTGTTTCTGACTTTTGGAAAGGCTACGCAGTCTTGCTATGAAATTCCCACAGACGGCGCCAAATTGTTTGACTCAAAATGTTTACAAGCATTTATACCAAAGCAATTATTAAAAATAAAGGGCCAATCATAGCAGGTCATAACATATCTGAAATTCAGCAAGGGAAACTGTAACGACCCGGCCCGTCGTTACGGGAATTACCACCCCGCTACCTTGCATTTACATATCTTATGCTTTTATATCAGTATTAGAACATATCGGGTGAGTTAGGAGTGATTCGGGTTGAAAATGAAGTAAATAGTATGTTTGAAGAAAGCTTGAATATGGGAAGTCAACCTAGAGTTGACTATTGAGTTAGAATGCTTGGAACCGGATTCCGATGATTCGACTAGTTTCGGGGGATCATTTATGACTTAAGAGCGCAATCGGAATTGAATTCGGAGGTCCGGTGTAGTTTTAGGCTTGAATTGGCGAAGGTTGAATTTTGGCGAAAACCGGATGGTAGGTGATATTTTGATCCAGGGGGCGGAATGGAATTCCGACAATTTCTGTAGCTTCGTTATGTGATTTTGGATACGTCTGCAAATTTTCAGGTCATTCAGACATCGTTTGATAGGGTTTTGGATTGAATGTTAGTTTTGAAAGTTTTGAAGAAACTTAGGCTTGAATTTGTGTGTAAATTGTGATTTTGATGTTTAGGATGGTGTTTTTGTGATTGGAACAAGTCCGTATCATGTTTTGGAGTATGTTGGTGGTTTTCGTTGGGGTCCCGGGGGCCTCGGGATGATTTCGGACCATCAACCGGGCATTTGGGACTTGGCAAAATCTGCAGAAAACTGCAGGTTTCTGCCCAGTCATTTAGACCTTCGCGTTCGCGTGACAAGGGTCGCGTTCGCGAAGGCCAGATGGATCAAGCATCGCGTTCGCGAGAAGGGGCGTCGCGTTGGCCGGAGGTTTTGAGCATCGCGATCGCTTTCCAGTGGTCGCGTTCGCGTAGGTGTGTGAGGGTGAGGCTTCGCGTTCGCGAGACTGGGAGTCGCGGACGCGTAGTAGGAATTTGGGCGGCTGGGAGTTTGAGCATCACGAACGCGTGGTTGGTGTCGCGTTCGCGAAGGGTAACTGGAAGCCGAGCATCGCGAACACGTGAGGGCTCACGCGAACGGGTAGAGCAAATTGCTCTGGCAGTGAATTAAATCACAGAACAGAGGGGTCGCGGGTTTATTCACCCAAAATACAATTTTGAGCCCTAGAGAGAAGAAAAATCGAGGAAATCACTGAGAAATCATCGGGTATTCATCGGAGGTAAGATTCTTGACTCAAAAACATCATTTTATGGTAGAATTAACATCAATCTTCATGAATTTGGGTAGAAATCTTGAAGAATTGTGGCCTAGGTATTAAAAACGGGATTTTGAGTTTTGGAAGACCATTTGAACTCCGATTTTGATAAATTTTATATGCACGGACTCGTGGCGAGATGAGGGTCGCGTTGGTGCTAATTTTGGAATTTTCTGGGCAGTGGGCCCGGGGTCGGGTTTTACCAACTTGGTGTATTTATGCGAATTTCATGTAAATTGAAATGGGTTATGATTCTTTAACCCGTATTTGATATAATTATTGTGATTTGACTAGATTCTACACACGAGGCAGCGAATTTCAAAGGAAAAGGCATCGCGGATGAGTCTACGACCGGCTAGAGGTGAGTAGTTTGTGTATATGGTAGCTTGAGGGCTCGAAACCCCGGCTTAACACATTGTGACGCTAGTAGGGCGTGGCTCGCACATCGTGGCAGGTGCGGGATTGATTGTGACTGGGGATTGAGACTTGGTCCATCCGGGAAATGAATAATATGTTATTAGTGTTGGAAATACACTGTATTTGATATATTTGTGGGCGGTAAGCCTTGTTTGGGGCCTTGTGCCGACCTGTAGCGTCCTTAGAGGACAATATTTATGTGATAACTATATTTGCTTAAATCACTGATCTCAGTCCTGGAAATTGAAATCACCTTTTTGAAATGTTAAGTCACCGGTTTTTGCTAATTAAATAAAAGTTAAGTATTTTTCATAAATTATGAACTAGAAACTGGAATTAAGAAAAATGAACTCTTTTTGTGACTTATTTGATTTATGTGGACCGAGGATGGATCGGGCTGCACGCCGCAGCGGTTGATATGAGGATCGGGCTGCACGCCGCAGCAGTATTGCGCTTGGGCTGTAGGAGCCCCTCCGGAGTCTGTACACACTCCTAGTGAGCGTCGTCGACGTTAAATTGGATCGGGCTACATGCCGTAGCGGTTATGTGCATTGCATTGCATCTTTATTTGTTGAATCACTCTATGGTAGCTGAATTGTACTGTTGATGCTAGTTCGTAGGGGATTCAGACTGTAGTGTAGCTTCATATTGTGGTATTTTATGGATTTCTTACTTTCAACTACTTTTATATATTTATTACTCATTAAGTACTTAGTACTCACCCCTACTCCCTGCACCTTTTGTGAGCAGACTCAGGTACTTAGGAGTAGTAGACAGGCATTTCCAGCGTTTGCAGTGTCATATCGAGTTGCTGAGGTAGGTGCTTACGTTCGCAGAACCTAGCTTCTCCTCTCCTTTCCAGTTGTTATTTGTATTTTGTATTCAGACTTGAGTATTTCTATACAGTACTATAGTAGTACTTACTGAAAAAGTTATACCAGTAAGCTTGCTTGCCGTGGAGTGTCAGGTCGCGGGTTCGAATCAGCCTCTCTGCAAAGCGGGGGAAGGCTGCCTAGAGTATTCCCTTCCCCAGACACCCACGGAATGGGTATTGAACTGGGCCGGCCCTTTTTACTGTAAAAAAGCGTTCAATCTAACTACTAGTAGTGTAGATCTCCGGATCTTTGGGAGTGTCAGTGTTTTATTCATTATTATTAATATTGGAGTTCTTAAACTCATATATTCTTCTTGGGTTGTCCACTTGGGACTGGTATTCGATGTAATCAGAAATTGTTGGTCCGGCTGGCCTAGCTTGATTGTTGGGCGCCATCACGACCGGATTTGGGTCGTGACAAGTTGGTATCAGAGCTCTAGTTTATTAGGACTCGCGGGTCATAAGCCGGTTTAGTAGGCTTTTGCGGATCGGTACGTAGACGTCCGTATCTATCCTCGGAGGGCTACAGAAACTTTAGGAAAAACCTCATTTTCTTGGATTCATATCGCGCGAATTGTGTTGCCATGAAATTAAACTTTTCCATATTCTATTCTCTCGCAGATGGCGAGAACACGAGCTAACGGACGTGGCGGACGACCACCATTGGCACCCGGAGGCCGTGGTCATGGTAGAGGTAGGGGCAGCAGTACCAGCGACTCGCCGACCCACCGAGCCGACCGGACTCGGGGTCGATTCTCGCACCGAGTGGCCGAAACTCGGGACCGGATTCCGGCGGCGGACGCTCCGACAACTCAGGTTCAGGCATCGGCAGTGCCCATTGTCATACCAGGTCTTCAGGAGACCTTGGCTCAGATCTTATCAGTGTGCACATGCTTGGCTCAGGTAGTTGCAGCTACTGCTGCAGTATCTTCTTCACAGGCAGGGGGAGGAAATCAGACCCCTGTGGCTCACACACCCGAGCCAGTCCAGCCAGTTGCGCCCGTTGCACCAGCTCCTGCTTATATGGTTCCAGTTATGCCCGACGATGAGCAGCGTCGATTGGAGAGATTTAAGAGGCTACAGCCTCCGACATTCAGTGGTGCTGAGGGCGAGGACGCCCAGGGTTTTCTTGACAGATGTCAGCGCATGCTTCGCACCGCAGGTATTCTAGAGTCCGGCGGTGTTTCATTCACCACTTTTCAGTTCACAGGTGCAGCATTTCAGTGGTGGGAGGATTTCGAGAGGCGTAGGCCCGCTGGGGCAGTGCCCCTCACTTGGCAGCAGTTCTCCATGGTATTTTTGGAGAAGTACGTGCCTCGGTCTCGGAGAGAGGAGCTGCGACGTCAGTTCGAGTGGTTGAAGCAGGGAGAGATGACGGTTAATCAGTACGAGATGAGATTCACACAGTTGGCCCGTCATGCCATGTGGATGGTTCCTACAGACAGAGAGAGGATTCGGAGATTTATCGATGACCTTATTTATCCCATTCGCATATTGATGACCAGGAAGAGAGTTTCAGTAGTTACCTTTGAGGAGGTGGTTGATGATGCCCGTCATATTGAGACAGATTGCCGTAGAGAGCGGGAGGAGAGAGAGTCTAAGAGGCCTCGTGGTTCTGGCAGCTTCAGTGGTGCTCCGTCTAGGGGCCAACCCCAGTATAGCAGGGGTCGTTCTTTCAGGTCTCATCAGTCTGGACGTGCAGAGTCCAGTGGGGTTTCATCAGATCGTGGTCGTCAGGGCCATCAGGGTTATCAGGGTCAGCAGAGCCGTCAGCAGAGTCAGCCTGCACTGAGTGCTCTTCCAGCTCAGAGCTCTGCTCATGCTTCCTCAGCATAGGGTTCATCTGTAGCGAGGGGTCCTCAGCAGCCCCTTCTTCCATCTTCGAGCCGTTGTTTTGAGTGCGGTGATTTGGGCCATATCAGGAGAGAGTGTCCTCAGTGGCTTCGTAAGCGGTCTCAGCAGAGGGATCATTCCTCGTCTTCTACTCATGTTTCTTCGGCGCCAGCATAATTGGCTAGGACTAGTGGCCAGGTATCCAGAGGTCGCCCTAGGGGTGAGGATCGTACTGGTGGAGGCCAGGCTCGTTTCTATGCTCTTCCGGATAGGAAGGATGCTGGTGCTTCAGATGCGGTCATTTCAGGTATTATCTCAGTCTGCCACAGGGATGCTTCTGTCTTATTTGATCCCGGATCCACCTATTCTTATGTCTCTACTTATTTTGCACATCATTTGGGTATGACCCATGGTATTCTTGCTTTGCCCGTACATGTGTCTACCCCAGTAGGGGATACTGTTGTTGTGGATCAGGTATATCGATCCTGTATTATTACTATTGGGGTCTGGAGACCCGAGTTGATCTATTACTACTGGGCATGGTAGATTTCGATGTTATTCTAGGCATGGATTGGCTATCTCCTTACCATGCGATTTTGGACTGTCATGTCAAGACAGTCACACTACCTATTCCAGGTAATCCGAGGATCGAGTGGCATGGCTTGACTGATTATGTGTCCGACAGGGTGATTTCTTATATAAAGGACCAACGAATGATTGGCAAGGGTTGTTTATCTTATTTAGCCTTCATTAGAAATGTTGAGGCCGAGACACCCAGTCTTGATTCGGTCCCCATTGTGAAGGAGTTTCCGGATGTATTTCCAGCAGACCTGCCGGGCATGCCGCCTGACAGAGATATTGATTTTGGTATTGACTTGGTGCCGGGCACTCAGCCCATTTCTATTCCTCCCTATCGCATGGCACCGGCGGAGTTAAAAGAATTGAAGGAACAGCTTCAGGAACTCTTAGATAAGGGTTTCATTCGCCCAAGTATGTCACCTTGGGGTGCACCGGTGTTGTTCGTGAAGAAGAAAGATGGCACAATGAGAATGTGCATTGATTACAGGCAGCTGAACAAGGTAACGGTGAAGAATAAATACCCATTGCCTCGTATTAAGGACCTATTTGATCAGATCCAGGGAGCTAGTGTATTTTCTAAGATTGATCTTCGATCGGGCTATCATCAATTGAAGATCAGGGACTCGGATATTATGAAGACAGCGTTCAGGACGCAATATGGACACTACGAGTTTTTGGTGATGTCTTTCGGGCTGACTAATGCTCCAGCTGCATTCATGCACTTGATGAATAGTGTATTTTGGCCGTACCTTGATTCTTTTGTGATTATGTTTATTAATGATATTCTGGTATATTCACGCAGTCAGGAGGAGCATGCACAGCACTTGAGAGTGGTATTGCAGAGGTTGAGAGAAGAGAAGCTTTATGCAAAATTCACTAAGTGTGAGTTATGGCTTGATACTGTGGGTTTTCTGGGACATGTAGTGTCCAGTGATGGTATTCGAGTTGATCCACAAAAGGTCGAAGCAGTGCAGAATTGGCCCAGACCTTCCTCAGCTACAGAGATTCGGTGTTTTCTCGGCTTGGCAGGCTATTATCGCCGGTTTGTTCAGGGTTTCTCATCTATTGCTTCACCGTTGACTAAGTTGACATAGAAGAATGCTCCATTTGTGTGGTCCGATGAATGTGAGGAGAGCTTCCAGAAGCTCAAGGAGGCTTTGACCACAACTCCGGTACTTGTGTTGCCATCAGCCTCAAGGTCATATACGGTGTATTGTGATGCTTCTAGAGTTGGACTCGGTTGTGTGTTGATGTAGGAGGGTAGAGTTATTGCATATGCTTCTCGTCGGCTAAAGCCCCACGAGAAGAACTACCATGTTCATGATTTGGAGTTAGCTGCTATTGTTCATGCCTTGAAGATTTGGAGGCATTACCTATATGGTGTATATTGTGATGTATATACAGACCACCGCAACCTTCAGCATTTGTTTAAGCAAAAAGATCTAAATTTGAGGCAGCGAAGATGGCTTGAGTTGCTTAAAGACTATGATATTACTATCTTGTATCATCCCGGGAAAGCCAATGTAGTGGCTGATGCTTTGAGCCGGAAGGCTATTAGTATGGGCAGTTTGGCGTATATTCCGGTTGGGGAGAGACCCCTTGCAGTTGATGTTCAGGCGTTAGCTAATCAGATGGTGAGACTGGATATTTCTGAGCCCAGTCGGGTGATGGCGTATGATGATCCACACTTACTTGTCCTTAAGTATAGAGTTCGGCATGATGATGCCAGAGATGTCACTATTGATAGTGATGGTGTATTGCGGATGCGGGGCCGGATATGCGTGCCCAATGTTGATGGCCTTCGTGAGTTGATATTGGAGGAAGCCCACGGCTCGCGGTATTCTATTCATCCAGGAGCCGCGGAGATGTACCAGGATTTGAAGCAGCATTACTGGTGGAGAAAGATGAAGAAAGATATTGTAAGCCATGTGGCTCGGTGTCTAAACTGTCAGCAGGTCAAGTACGAGCATCAGAGACCTGGTGGTGTATTTCAGCGTATTGATATTCCCGAGTGGAAGTGGGAAAGGATAACTATGGACTTTGTCAGTGGACTCCCTCGGACAGCGAGGAAGTTTGATTCAGTTTGGGTGGTGGTGGATAGGTTGACCAAGTCAGCTCACTTCATCCCAGTGTGTACTACTTATTCCTCAGAGCGGTTGGCAGAGATATTCATCCGTGAGATAGTGAGATTGCATAGAGTTCCCATTTCTATTATATCAGACAGAGGTACCCAGTTCACATCTCAGTTCTGGAGGACATTTCAGCGAGAGTTGGGTTCACAGGTAGAGCTGAGCACAACATTTCATCCACAGACGGATGGGCAGTCTGAGCGTACTATTCAGATATTGGAGGACATGTTGCGTGCTTGTGTCATTGATTTCGGTGGTTCTTGGGCTGATTACTTGCCTCTTGTAGAGTTCGCTTATAATAATAGCTATCAGTCCGACATTTAGATGGCACCGTATGAAGCTTTATATGGGAGGCGGTGTAGGTCTCCGGTCGGTTGGTTTGAGCCCGGCGAGGCTAGGTTGTTGGGGACAGAGTTAGTTCAGGATTCCTTGGACAAGGTGAAGGTGATTCAGGAGAGACTTCACACAGCTCAGTCGCGTCAGAAGAGTTATGCAGACCGGAAGCCCTAAGAGTGTCAAATTCAGTAGGTGAGAAGGTGTTGCCGAAGGTTTCGCCTATGAAGGGCGTTATGAGGTTTGGAAAGAAAGGAAAGTTGAGCCCAAGGTTCATTGGACCTTTTGAGGTGCTTAGGAAAGGTGGGGAGGTAGCCTATATGCTTGCTTTGCCACCCAGTTTGTCGGGAGTTTACCCGGTGTTCCATGTATCTATGCTCCGGAAGTATGTCGGAGACCCGTCTCACGTGTTGGACTTCAGCACGATACGACTAGATGAAGACTTGACTTATGATGTAGAGCCAGTAACCATTTTGGGTCGACAGGTTCGTAAGCTGAGATCCAAGGATATAGCTTCAGTGAAAGTGCGGTGAAGAGGTCGTCCTGTGGAGGAAGCAACTTGGGAGACCGAGCAGGAAATGCGGAGCAGATATCCACACTTATTTGATGCTCCAGGTATGTTTTTAACCCGCTCGCGGACGAGCGTTTGTTTAAGTTGGGGAGAATGTAACGACCCGGCCCGTCGTTACGGGAATTACCACCCCGTTACCTTGCATTTACATATCTTATGATTTTATATCAGTATTAGAGTATATCGGGTGAGTTAGGAGTGATTCAGGTTGAAAATGAAGTAAATAGTATGTTTGAAGAAAGCTTGAATATGGGAAGTCAACCTAGAGTTGACTATTGAGTTAGAATGCTCGGAACCGGATTCCGATGATTCGACTAGTTTCGGGGGATCAATTATGACTTAGGAGAGCAATCAGAATTGAATTTGAAGGTCCAGTGTAGTTTTAGGCTTGAATTGGCGAAGGTTGAATTTTGGCGAAAATCGGATGGTAGGTGATATTTTGATCCGGGGGTCGGAATGGAATTCCGACAATTTCTGTAGCTTCGTTATGTGATTTTGGATATGTCCGCAAATTTTTAGGTCATTCGGACATCGTTTGATCGGGTTTTGGATTGAATGTTATTTTGAAAGTTTTGAAGAAACTTAGGCTTGAATTCGTGTGTAAGTGGTGATTTTGATGTTTAGGATGGTATTTTTGTGATTGGAACAAGTCCGTATCATGTTTTGGAGTATGTTGGTGGTTTTCGTTGGGGTCCCGGGGGCCTCGGGATGGTTTCGGACCATCAACCGGGCATTTGGGACTTGGCAAAATATGCAGAAAACTGCAGGTTTCTGCCCAATCATTTAGACCTTCGCGTTCGTGTGACAAGGGTCGCGTTCGCGAAGGCCAGATGGATCAAGCATCGCGTTCGCGAGAAGGGGCGTCGCGTTCGCGTAGGCCGGAGGTTTTGAGCATCGCGATCGCGTTCCAGTGGTCGCGTTCGCGTAGGTGTGTGAGGGTGAGGCTTCGCGTTCGCGTGACTGGGAGTCGCGGACGCGTAGAAGGAATTTAGGCGGCTGGGAGTTGAGCATCGCGAACGCGTGGTTGGCGTCGCGTTCGCAAGGGGTAGCTGGAAGTTGGGCATCGCGAACGTATGGAAGGCGTTGCGTTCGCGTCTGGCTGTGAATTAAATTGCAGAACACAGAGCTCGCGGGTTTACACCCCCAAAATACAATTTTGAGCCCTAGAGAGAAGAAAACTCGAGGAAATCACTGAGAAATCATCGGGTATTCATCGGAGGTAAGATTCTTGACTCAAAAACATCATTTTATGGTAGAATTAACATCAATCTTCATGAATTTGGGTAGAAATCTTGAAGAATTGTGGCCTAGGTATTAAAAACGGGATTTTGAGTTTTGGAAGACCATTTGAACTCCGATTTTGATAAATTTTATATGCACGGACTCGTGGCGAGATGAGCCGGGCAGTGGGCCCGGGGTCGTGTTTTACCAACTTGGTGTATTTATGCGAATTTCATGTAAATTGAAATGGGTTATGATTCTTTAACCCGTATTTGATATAATTATTGTGATTTGACTAGATTCTACACACGAGGCAGCGAATTTCAAAGGAAAAGGCATCGCGGACGAGTCTACGACCGACTAGAGGTGAGTAGTTTGTGTATATGGTAGCCTAAGGGTTCAAAACCCCGACTTAACACATTGTGACGCTAGTAGGGCGTGGCTCGCACACCGTGGCAGGTGCGGGATTGATTGTGACTGGGGATTGAGTCTTGGTCCATCCCGGAAATTAATAATATGTTATTAGTGTTGGAAATACACTGTATTTGATATATTTGTGGGCGGTAAGCCTTGTTTGGGGCCTTGTGCCGATCTGTAGCGTCCTTAGAGGACAATATTTATGTGATAGCTATATTTGCTTAAATCACTGATCTCAGTCCTGGAAATTGAAATCACCTTTTTGAAATGCTAGGTCACCGGCTTTTACAATTTAATAAAGTTAAAGTAATTTTCATAAATTATGAACTGAAAACTGGAATTAAGAAGAATGAACTGTTTTTGTGACTTATTTGATTTATGTGGACTGAGGATGGATCGGGCTGCACGCCGCAGCGGTTGATATGAGGATCGGGCTACACGCCGCCGCAGTATTGCGTTTGGGCTGTAGGAGCCCCTCCGGAGTCTGTACACACCCCTAGTGAGCACCGTCGATATTAAATTGGATCGGGCTGCACGCCGTAGCGGTTATCCATTGCATTGAATCTTTATTTGTTTAATCACTCTATGGTAGCTGAATTGTACTGTTGATGCTAGTTCATAGGAGATTCGGACTGTAGTGTAGCTTCATATTGTGGTATTTTGTGGATTTCTTACTTTCAACTACTTTTATATATTTATTACTCACTGAGTACTTAGTACTCACCCCTACTCCCTGCACCTTTTGTGTGCAGACTCAGGTACTCAGGAGCAGTAGACAGGCATTTCCCGCGGTTGCAGTGTCATATCGAGTTGCTGAGGTAGCTGCCTACGTTCGCAGAACCTAGCTTCTCCTCTCCTTTCCAGTTGTTATTTTGTATTTTGTATTCAGACTTGAGTATTTCTATACAGTACTCTCTATTCTTGTTGGGTTTTGTTAGAGGCTCTAGACTTGTGACTCCGGATCTTTGGGAGTGTCAGTATTTTGTTCATTATTATTATTATTGGAGTTCTTAAACTCATATATTCTTCTTGGGTTGTCCATTTGGGACTGGTATTCGATGTAATCAGAAATTGTTGGTCTGGCTGGCCTAGCTTGATTGTTGGGCGCCATCACGATCGGATTTGGGTCGTGACAGAAACGATAATGGGAACATATGTAGAGGCAACAGGAGATATTAGTGATCTTCATTCATGATGATTGGTTAATCTGCCTCTCAATGAAGAGGTTCATATCTTTACAATCATGTTTTCACAGATCTACTATTATTCTGTATTTTTGGTATTAGGTTCTCACTCTGCGTTATACTCTATATTTTTTAGAGCCCTCACGGGGAGAGAGTGGAGACCCCCTTTTTCTGGTCACTGCCTCTGTTTATAGATCTTTTTTGTACCAGTTGACTTTCTTGGAGATTGGGTCCGTGTCAGGATATTATTTTGGGCTTACCCGGAAGGTGTCGACCCCGGCCAAAGCTTCTAGGCAGGTGAGGATAGTATCTCTTGGTTGAGGGCGGTCTTGCCGCTTGTTACGTTCACGCTAGTCGAGGGAGGCTTCGCTGCTTGTTACGTTTACGTTGGTTGAGGGAAATGATTAACCCAATTGATTACTATAAGATCAAATTATAACCCATACAAAATACAAAATAGAATAATTCTATATCTAATCCCGAAATTATTATCTCTTATTCCGAATATCAAATGACCCCTATAGTTCAGTAAGATTTTTTTTTTCTGGTTCCTATGGACAGTTTAGAAGGCATAAGATTGAAATAATTAAATGAAGCCTCTTTTGTTTTCACACACACAAAAAAGAAAAAAAGTATTAGAGTTTTTTTTGGCCATATGACCTCGCTGATTTCAATGATGAAGCCAACATTATTCGAATTGGTAATTTTTATCTTATGTTTACTCTTTGCCTTTATAAGTTTACCTTCCTTTTTCAGGGTGCATTAGAGTACCCATACAATAGTTCCAATATACACAAGTCTATGTCACAACAACAACATAATCAATGTATTTTTACAAATACAGTCTAGAGAGTATAATGTATTCACAAATTTTATCTTTATCTCGCGCAGATAAAAAAAATGTTTACGATAGACCGTCGACTCTAACAAGCATAATCACAATACTAAATATATATATATATATATATATATATATATATAT
This sequence comes from Nicotiana noctiflora, assembly GCA_032618575.1. Taxonomy (NCBI): domain Eukaryota; kingdom Viridiplantae; phylum Streptophyta; class Magnoliopsida; order Solanales; family Solanaceae; genus Nicotiana; species Nicotiana noctiflora. The sequence goes on from JASVEL010002125.1 coordinate 110,653, forward strand.
ATATATATATATATATATATATATATATATATATATATATATATATATATATATGTATATATATATATAACTATCATTTAATATAAAAAAAAAAAAAATCTTTCAACCAAACATTTCATATAATATATATTTTTAATCTTGTGTAGGTCATAGGACATTGTGTGATTGTATGCAAATGGGTGCATGTGCAAAGGTTATGGCATTGTCGGTTTATGGAAAATGTATTAGTTGGAGATTCTTTGCAACTATGAAGCAGTGGCTTTGGTTGGCCTCTGAGTTGGACCCTCGCCCTTCTATAATTCTTTTTTTGAATTCGAATTATTATCTTTCTCTAGTTAATTTATTTTCTTTTCGTTTATTATTTCTGTTTTTTTTTCTTTCTTATTATGGAAAAACAATACCTTAAGAATAGCATCAATCTCTTTACTCTCCTAGCCTTATATTGATGCTTTAATTGTCTTCAAAATAGATAGATTTTTAAGTTTTCTTGTGGGAAAACTTATATATTATGAAAAGTACATTCAAAATTACACCAAGTCATACTCTTTTTTTTCTTCTAAATATATCAAAAATTACTAAATATTGATTTTTTTTTTTGCTGTAAAATTTTTGAGTTGCGTGTACGCCCGCAAATTGTGGGGAAGAGGAAGATAGAAAAAGACAGATTATTTATTAGGTTTGAATTTTGTACTCGTGTGTGTGTAAACCATTATTGCAGAGAAAAAAAAAACTATATTCAATATGATTACTAGCTGAAAAATAAAATTAAACTCAATTTTTTTCAAGTGTTACCTCTTCGTTTTTTGCGTCGTTTACTGGATTAGGCATTGGCTCATTCGCATTAAATTAAATAGCTACAGAATTTGTTGGCATAAAAAAATAAAATAAAAAATAGAAAGGGATAACGATTGTAACTCAGCCATGTATAGCGCATGGGATATATGAATTATATGTATTTATGTTCTCTTTGTCTTTTTCACTTCTTGTGTAGTTTTTTCGTGTCATTTTGGTTCTGGACTCCGTGTGGGTAAAGCATTACTGCATTTCTATACAATTTATATGATTACCCCTGGAAAAAGAGAAAAACTTCTAAATATTTGAGTGTTACTTCTTCCTTCTTTTTGCGTATAGGGTTAGGCATTGGCTCATTCGGATAAATTACAAGATTTGATTCAGAATTTGTTGGCTTTAAGATATCCAATCAAGTAAATATTAAGTAACAATTACAGGTGATCAGTCTCAATAATCAAGTAGATTAAAAAAAGGGCTCATGCCTTGGCAAAATTTTAAAGTTCATACTCAATCTTTTATAGTACCTCTTAAATAGCATGGTCAGTATTCGTCTACCCTAATTCGTTAGACATATGTCATTTAAGTATTTAACTATTCTTTCTATTAGTACGTAAATGGTCTGTCACATCAACTGTACACGGTAAAAATTGGAGAGTCCGATTTTGTGATCATTATGGCATTTTAAAACCCGTCTTCGGAAGACTCGAAGCACAACTCGAGATTTGTTCCCAATGCTCGACTACAGGGCAATGCAAATCGGTGGCTATCTTAGAAGGAAAATTCCCAAAAGGCATGAGATTAAAGATGCTCAGGTCTACAAGAATAATACAAGTCTGTACCGTGCATTAAATAGTTGTACCAACTGCATATCTCAGTAACAACTCAATATGTACTATGTTGGGATTCCCCCTCCTATATAAAAGGGACTCTAGTTATTTCTTGCACATATAATATTCTATACAAGAACAAGAACAAGAATATTCTCTGCTCTCTTACTTAAACATTCTCCATTGTCTTTCCTTTGATTTTATTGCTTACATTTATTGTATTTCACGTATTGTTCTTCATTTATTGCTCATCATTGATCATAAAGAGCCATCATCAAGGCTATTAGGACTGTTAGTCCATCATCGATCATCCCCGATCAAGCCCGTCTGGCTTGACCTGGAGGCCCCGCTTAGGCCGATTCGAGACCCAACTTGCAGGTGTTTGGTTTGAATAACCGCATTGCCTCTTACTCTTACTTTACTTTCTTAACTCACATTTAGTATCTATCGCTTAACAACTAGCATACAAATAAATCATGTATTATTAGAACCACTATATCAAATCTAATTGTAATTACCATTTTTAAAGTAAACAGTTTGGTGCCCATTGTGGGTCTAAAATTAATGGTGATTATTTTCGTGATGGTTTATTGAAAACACAAGTTTATCCCTCACTCCTTTTCCTGCTCAAGAATCTTTGATTTCAGGTCAAAATATCTAACTCAGTGAATGCACATGAAGACAACGGTCTTGAGGACCATGGAGAGAATGGTGTAGTTGTTCCAGGCATCGGTGTACCACTACAAAACCATGAGGATACATTAGAGCCGATCCCCGTGGATGTGGTCTCACGCAATGCCTCACACGTCGATATAAGCTCACACACTAATGGGAGTACACGCCAAGAAAACCAACAAGAAGCTCAGAGAAACCCAGCTCGGGAGGAACGAGAAGTTAGCCTTCACGTCATATTTGAGATGTTTCAGGCACAACAACTGGTAATTGCTCAACTACAAAGCCACCAAAAAACTCCAAGCACAATAACACCAAAAAATGGCTCCTCGAGCTGAATAGGTACCGAAAAGATCGAGCAATAACGGGCCAGCAGCCAATCCGACTATTATAAAGATGCTCAAGGACCTCACAAAGAGGATTGCATTGGTCGAAAAGATGATAGAATCAATTAACAAAAAGGAAGAGATCTACAATTCAAGGGTCGGCCAATTTCAGGGCGCACCCTCGATTCTAAAGGGTGTAGATTCAAAGAAATTCATATAAAATCCATTCTCATCAAGTGTTGCTCCGAAGCTCATCCCTAAGAAATTCAGAATGTCCGATCTCCCAATGTAAAACGGAACATCGGACCCTAACAAGCACATCACTGCTTACACTTGTGCTGTAAAGGTAAATGACCTGAAGGACGACGAGATTGAATCCATCCTATTGAAAAAATTCGGAGAAACCCTTTCAAAAGGGGCTATGATGTGGTATCACAACCTATCCCCGAATTTGATAGACTCATTTGCCATGCTGCCAGATTCTTTTATAAAGGCACATGCCGGTACCATCGAGGTTGTTACAAGGAAATCCAATGTCTTCAGAATCAAACAGAGAGGAAACAAGATGCTATCGGAGTTTGTATCACACTTTCAAATGGAGCGAATGGAATTACCACCAGTCTCTGATGACTGGGAAATATAGACCTTCACCCAAGTCCTGAATGAATGAAGCTCGATAGATTTGATACATCTAAAAATGAACTTGGTTGAACATCCCGCCATGACTTGGGCCGGGATATCCACAACCGATATCAATTAGAGATTAGAGTCGAGGATGACCAACTATGAGCCCCCTCGGGCTCAATATATCCTAGCAGGCTCCTGGCAAATGAACTAAAGCCAAACATGGAAAGGTTTCAGTCGTACACTGAAGATCTAAGAAACGACCCAAGGCGCAACATACCCCAAAAATGACTGACGGGCAGATCGAGGTCAGAATCCTTGGGGACTTGTGAGTATAGCCATATTTGACTGACATGCAGGATCGACGGAGGCATCCCGAATATCTCAGTACAACTTTAACATTGATGTTTCAGACATTGTATAGGTAAATCAAAGATACTAGGTGGCCAAACCCATACTATCAGATCCGACGTAAGGGAACCCTAACCTGATGTGCAAAATTTCACGGCATGCATGGTCATAGGATCAAAGATTGCAGACAACTATAAGAAGAAGTAGCCCGACTAATTAACAAAGGGCACCTCTAAGAGTAGCTCAACGACCGGGCCAAAATCAATTTTGGGAAAAAGAGGCAAACATGAAAAATGAAACAGAAGATCCACAACATGTCATCCACATGATTATTGGAGCAATCAAAATCCCACATGAACCCATTTTCAAATGAACAAAAATATCCATCACCAGGGAAAATCAAACTCGAGGTTACATACCTGAGGACACTCTCACATTCAGTGAAGAGGATATCGACACCATGTCTCATCCTCATAATGACGCATTGGTAATTTCTTTTCTTGTGAATACATTTCAAATTAAACATATACTTGTGGATCTAGATAGCTCGACCAACATTATCAGGTCGAGGGTAGTAGAGCAACCCAGACTGCTCGACCACATTGTGTTCGCTTCTCGAGTCCTCAATGGATTCAACATGGCAAGCAAGACAACAAAAGGGGAAATTACCCTTTCGGTCAACGTGGACGGCATAATCCAAAATGTCAAGTTTCATGTCATCGAAGGAGACATGAGATATAATGCCTTGCTCGGAAGATCATGGACACACTACATGAGAGAAATACCATCAACCCTTCGTCAAATGATGAATTTTGCAACAAAGGACGGAATAAAAACTATATACGAGGAGCGTCATGCAGCAAGAGAGATGTTTGCGATGCACAATGTGGCACCGACAGTGACACTTTTAACATTGAAAAAGCCAAAGGATATGCAAACAACAAAGTACCAATTGCAAGCTACATTCTCGATCGCATCCGAGTAAATAAGTGAAGGACCGTACTGCATCGTCGGAGCGTCATCACAACTAAGGTATAACCGTCTCCCTTTCCATTTACATCTTACACTAACATGTGTGCAGGCGTCCGGTTAAGAAGAATCGAAGCACCTTCCAGCTTGAAGACCTTAGGTTTTAAAGAATGCATTGCACTCTTTTCCTTCGATCGGATTTTATCCTAAGAAGGGTTTTACCGGCAAGGTTTTTAACGAGGCAACATCTATATGCTACCTAAAGAAAACTTAACAAGTATTCAAAGCTTCTCTTTGACCAACCTCGAATACTAGGGAACACCACCCCGAGAGATCAACTCCCCAAAAAAAATCAAGACGAGCCAAAGAGGGTCCCAGTAGAAAAATGATGTATCGGGCCAAACGGTCGAAAGAATCGTGTCCGCATAGAATAACCAAACCCTCGACGACAAAAACTATGTATGCTTGTACCAATTAATCAAGGCATATTTTTTTATCTTTTACCATCAAAACACTTTACGCTTCAAAGAAGTTTACTATTTTCACAAGAAACGGCTCTAGGGCCAGAAATTTCACGAACCTTTGGGAATTGATGTAAAAAACTCGAAGCAATAAGACCTCCGGGCCAGAAACTTTGAGATCATAGGCCCTCAATGAAGCAACATCGATGAACGGCTCCAGATCCAAAAACTCTCGATGTCTCAGGGACTGTCACTTCATCGAGCTATCAAAAACTTGAGGCCGTAAGACCCCAAGTGGGCAACCTCGAGTCCGAAAATATAAGACCTCCATAAGGCAATATCAAACCCGTAAGACCTCAAGAAATGCATAAATTATACTTGTACCAAGTAACCTATCTATAACACCTCAAGTAAGGCATGTTCAAATTTATAATACCTTACAAAAAGGCATAATCCCGATCATAAAGTCAAGGCTATATATTCGAACTTATAAGACCCCTAAAGAGGCATACCCTCGATATAAATGCCTAGACTACCTTACTCGGGGACTAAAAGGCTACGACCAAACAGAATGATGACAGTCTTAAGGCTCCGACCAAACTAACATGACTCGAGAATGTCCGACCATTCCCATAAAATCACAGGCCTTCAATTAATTTGTGAATACTTTGAAAAGAACCAGTTAATCAGGCTACCCTCGACATAAGTAAAAGAGCTTCGATCATGTCATATCCAAAAAATGAAAAGGCTTCTAAATAATTGATCCATCAAGCGAAACCTCCCGAGGTGCTCATTTATCGTTACATAACGGCTCACAATCGTGGTTCTTTTTGAATCGTCGAAGAGTCGGACGAACATAAAAACTTCAAAAATGTCATTAATAGGGGAAAAATAAAGCCTATATTAGAGGTCGTACCGGCCTAACACGTAAGAGCCTAAGCGTCAGCCCATATTAGAGGTCGTACCAACCCAACATGTAAGAGCCTAAGCGCTAGCCCATATTAGAGGTCATGCCGACCCTACGCGTAAGAGTCGAAGATCCAGCTTAAAATTTAAAAGC
>JASVEL010002126.1:0-107698 GCA_032618575.1 Nicotiana noctiflora
TAATTACACATTCATCCGGACTTAACTCAAATCACTATGATACTATAAAGTACGAACTTCATAACATATTTCTTAAATTGATATCGGTTTGCAAATGAAAACAGTGAAGTTGAAAGAGATCCACAAAAGGGGGAATCGTCACTTCAATTTACTCCCGTAAAGCATGAGTTTACAAATGTGTACCTGGAAATTGTCAAAGATGAAAGGCTACGGTATCAGCTAGGCAGTAATAGCAACAACAGCGGCAGCGATCCAACAACAACAACACACCACAACAAAACAGCGAGAAAAACACAACAAAGACAGCCGCAACTGTGTGCAGCAGCCGCGGGCAGCAACAGTATGCAGCAGCCGCGAAGAACAAAGCAGCAACAGTAGGCTGCAACGATGGCAGCAACAGTGTGCAAACCGAAACAAACAACAGCAGCAACAGTGTGCAAACCGAAACAAACAACAGCAGATACGCCACAGTCAAACTCAGTAGCACAGCAACAAACAACCCGAGAACAACAGCAACCAAACGACCACTATGCAACAATGTATACAGTGTGTATGTGTGTGTGTAAGAATATCTCTGTCTATGTCTTTTTTCTTTTTTTCGAATTAAATCCCTCTTTATAGCTCAAAAGACCCCTTCCCCCTAAATGACTTCTTGATTCAAGTTAAATGGTTCCCCATGCTTACTTGTTTGGTTCCCCATGCTTACTTGTTTGGTTCCCCACTAACACTTGTCTTTTCCTTAATTAATTCAAAAGTTATGGGCAACATATTTAATTACTTCTTTTAACATCTTCCAAAGCCACTATGTCTTGTTCCTCACTAAGTATTAAACAATACCTCTTTTTTAATGTTATTAGTGTTTAGTGGATAAAATACTTTAACATAAATAATTCTTTAAGTTTTCAATTTCCATATTACCCCTACTTCTCAAGACTTATTACATTCCTAATTTCTGTATTTTACTCCTATTTTAACACATTTTCAGATTTGTATTTAGCAAATAGCCACAATTAAGTGACTATTGCTCAATTAACCCATTAACCCTTCCAACTACTTTAAATTCAGATTAATTCACTAATTAAAATCATCTTTCATCAATAGCCAACCTTAAGCAGTCTTACAAATACAGCCACTTATGATTAATTATCCGATTAACAAGACTCGAGGGAACAATTGATAGATGGTGAGTCTTATTACTCGAGCTAACTAGTCGCAATTGATTCTATTTAGTAAGAACACCTTAGGTTGCTACGAATCGTATGATTTCAACTATTGACTTAATGTGAGTCTCAACTAGTCTAAGGGACGAAATCACTAATCGAGCTTTAATTATTAACTACAGCTATAACCAATACATCCTAAATGTTATTCAAACATCGAATCCACTAATCAATCAATTAATCCACTTGAACTTTCAAAAACAGGATCAAACAGGTTCAAATATTTCCCATTATCAATGGGTCAACTAACCAAGACTTGACAAATTAGAAAAGCCAACAGAATTCAGAAAGAGGGCCATTTCCCCGACAAATAACAGAAACTAACAATTTAACAGATTCACAAGATATTCGCAATGCATTTAGTAGACTAATCAAATCGCAGAATACTTATTCGACCTAATATTAACAGAAAAAACTAATTAATACTAGTAAGTGAACCTAATTAATCTATTATCAAAATCAGAAGCATTTAACTCTAACAAAGATTAATACCAAATTAACCAAAACAAATCCAATAATCAACTAGTAATTCCCAACAATCAAAAATATGAAACATGAAACAATAAGTAATTCAAAATCAGAAATCAGAAATCAACAAATATGGTTATAATAGAAACTAACAATTATTCAATTAATTAGCAGAAACTAACATATCCTAGTAAAAATCAAAACCAGCCGTAAATCTAACAATCATCGATTCGGCGAGAACCAAACACGGACAATTATTAACAAAAAACCAGAAACAGATTCAAAACTGAAACATCATATTAACAGATTCTAAAAAATGACGGAAAAAGACGAGGATCACTTAGTATCAGAACAACGGGAACAAATGAACACTATAAACATACTGAACGAAAAGAAATTGAATTCATATGCAAGATTGATAGGCAACGAAGAGAAAAGAACCAAAGGATATTTGAAACAAAAGTAACAACACGCAATTACTGAAATAATCGTAATTTGTACAGAACACATTGACACCACCTATACGAAACCAAAGCATCGACAAATTCAGAAAGCAATCAGTCAGAATTTCATGGTTACTATTTATTCTATCCAATACCCTTTAACGCTTTATAAATTTCTTTATTTACAGTATCGATTAAACAAAGCATTTGATCATCCAAAGTTCACTATAATCCCCTAATATGGCCAACTTCAGATTACTCTAATGAGGAAACAAACACATCACCATAGCCATATATCATAAATTTATTCAACTTTGAAACCACCAAAATGTTAATCGAAGCTCCTTAAGGCCTTGTATCTAAGCGAATAACTGTAACAGACAATCAAAAACTCATTCTAATCATTAAATCCACCCGAACATGGAGTAAACCAGCAGACATGAAGCAAACGAATAGTAGAATATCAGTAAAACAGAGCGATGGAGCATAGCTAATGAAGCAACAAAATCACGATGTCAAGCAAAAATAGAGTAGAAAGAATGAGAAATGAACCTCAAATGAATCTGAAAATTAATTGTGAGTCAATTTTGGACGAACAGCGAATTGGAATTCGAATTGGCACCGGGTCTTCGACTCCAAACTAGACCTCAATCACACTGAACACTTTGAAGCCTTTCAATATATTAACGATCTTCCAACGGGTTACAAGAAGAATACAGCACTATTGCTAAACACGAACAGACCCGACGCAGCCTCGAATCGGAGTCAAAATTCAACAGCGAACCTCGGACTGGCCTCGAACGACACTCAATCAACGATGCATCGATGTGCAACAATTGCCAATACACCAAGCGAGAGGAGAAAGAAATTCAAATGGAAATCACAGAGAAGAGCATAGCAGTAGAAGCATCAATGGCGAAGGAGGGTGCAACAATATTGGGGAGAATATTTTATCAATAAACTGAGAAAGGATGGGAGAGGAAGGAGGTCGCCGGGTTTTGGTTGTTGGCGGCTGATGTTGGGGCGGTTGGTTTTCTTTACTGTTGCGGCTGGTGTTCTGTTGAGTGGCGGCTGTAGCTCTTAGTTGTTCTGATGAAGATGGAGGCTGGGCTGTTGGTGTTGTTGATAGAGAGGAGGGGCGGCGGCAGGAGAGATCACTAGGAGAAGAGGCGGCCGGGTTTTTCAGCTAGGGTTAGCTCTTGTTCTTTTTCATAGTTCTGGCGGCTGATGTTGTTTTCTACAGCTAGGTTTTTTTCGTTTGGGTGTTCAAGAGAAATGGGGGAGGAAATTGAGTGGAGGTTCATTTGGTTATGTGTGAGTTGGGCCGGGTCGGGGCGGTACAGGGTCGGGGTGTTGGGCTGGCTGGGTAGGGAATTAGGTTGTGTATTGAATTACATTGGGCCTGGTTTTGCTATGGCCCAATTCCGATTTCCATACTACATTCCATGGTGTATCATATACATATGTGTGTATATATATGTATATATATATATATATATATATATATATATATATATATATATATATATATATATATACATATGTATATATATATGTATACTAACTCATAACACAATTAATTTTTACTACAATCATCCCACATAATCCCACTTAAATGTAAACCGTATAATTTTGATATTAAACACTAAAAAAAATGCACAAGATGATGTATATATTTCGTATTTTACTAATTTAAATAAATAAACACGCACACACAAAAATGCAAATGTACGATAACAATAACACAAAAATCACAAAAATCATGCTCAACACAAAACTATTTTATTTTTTTGAATTTTCTGGGAGTGATTCTCATGTAGGGCAAAAATCACGTGCTCACAGGTATTGAAAATGAATTTTTGAGTTTTGAAAGGCCATTCGAACTCCGATTTCGATAAATTGTATATGCACGGACTCGTGGAGGGACGAAGATCGCGTTGGTATAAGTTTCTGAATTTTTCGGACAGCGGGCCCGGGGTCGGGTTTTACCAACTTAGCGTGTTTATGCGTTTTTCATGTAAATTGAATTGGGTTATATTTCTTTGACCCGTAAATGATATAATTATTGTGGTTTGAATAGATTCTACACGTGAGGCAGCGAATTCTAAAGCAAAAGGCATTGCGGACGAGTCTTCGACCGGCTAAAGGTGAGTAGTTTGTGTATATAGTAGCCTCAGGGTTCGAAACCCCGGCTTAGCACATTGTGATGCTAGTAGGGCGTGGCTCGCACCCCGTGGCAGATGCGGGATGGATTGTGATTGGGGATTGAGACTTGGTCCATCCCGGATATGTATAATATGCTATTAGTGATGGAAAACACTGTGTTTGACATATTTGTGGGCTGTAAGCCTGGTTTGGGGCCTCGTGCCGACCTGTAGTATCCCTAGGGGATAGTATATATGTGATAGCTATACTTGCTTAATCACTGATCTCGGTCTTGGATTTTGAAATCACAGTATTAAAATGTTAAGTCACATGTTTTGCAAAAATTAAATAAAAGCTAAAGTATTTTCATAAATTATGTACTGGAATCTGGAAATAAGTAAATTTGAGCTGTTTTATGACTTATCTGATTATTGTGGACTGAGGATGGATAGGGTTGCACGCCGCAGCGGTTATTATGATATGAGGATCGGGCTGCATGCCGCAGTGGTATTTGCGCTTGGGCTGTAGGAGCCCCTCCAGAGTCTGTACACACCCCCAGTGAGCACCGTCGACGTTAAATGGATCGGGCTACACGCCGTAGCGGTTATGTGCATTGCATTGCATCTTTATCTGTTGAGTTATTCTATGGTAGTTGTATTGTACTATTGATGCTAGTTCGTAGGAGGTTCGGACTGTAGTTTAGCTTCATATTGTGGTATTCTGTGGATTTCCTACTTTCAGCTTCTTTTATATATTTATTATTCACTGAGTACTTAGTACTCACCCCTACTCCCTGCACCTTTTGTGTGCAGATTCAGGTACTCAGGAGAGATAGACGAGCATTTCCAGCTTTTGCAGAGTCATACCGAGTTGCTGAGGTAGCTGCCGACGTTCGCAGAACCTAGCTTCTCTTCCTCTTTTCAGTTGTTATTTTGTATTCAGACTTGAGTACTTCCATACAGTATTCTCTACTTTTTGTTGGGTTTTGTTAGAGGCTCTAGACTTGTGACTCCGGATCTTTGGGAGTGTCAGTTGCTTTCGCACTTCTCAGTACTTTGTTCATTTTTATTATTATTGGAGTTCTTTGACTCATATGTTCTTTTGAGTTGTCCATTTGGGACTGATATTCATTGTGATAAATAATTGTTGGTCTGGCTGGCCTAGCTTAATTGTTGGGCGCCATCACGACCGGATTTGGGTCGTGACAAGTAGGTATCAGAGCCTAGGTTACTAGGACTCGCGAGTCATGAGCCGGTTTAGTAGGCTTTCGCGGATCGGTACGTAGACGTCCGTATCTATCCTCGGAAGGCTACAGAACTTTAGGAAAAACCTCACTTTTCTTGGATTCATATCGTGCGGTTTGTGTTATCGTGAAACTAAACTTTTTGCCCTATTCTATTCTCTCGCAGATGGCGAGAACACGTGCTAGCGGACGTGGCGGACGACCACCATTGGCACCTAGAGGCCGTGGTCGTGGTAGAGGTAGAGCAGCAGTACCAGCAGCTGCTGATCCACCAGCTGACCAGACTCAGGACCAGATTCCAGCTGCAGACGCTCTGGCAGCTCAGGTTCAGGCACCGGCAGTGCCCATTGTTCAAGTTCAAGCACCGGCAGTTTCTATTGAGATACCGGGTCTTCAGGAGACTTTGGCCCAGATTTTATTAGTATGCACTGGTTTAGCTCAGGTGATTGCAGCCTCTACTGCAGCGGCTTCTTCACAGGCAGGGGAAGGAAATCAGACCCCTGTGGCTCGCACACCCGAGCCGGGAGTTTAGGGTTTACAAGCTCCTGGGGCAGCTCCAGCTCAGCCAGCTGCACTCGTTGCACCAGCCCCAGCTCACGTGGTTCCAGTTATGCCTGATGATGAGCAACATCGTTTGGAGAGGTTTGAGAGGCTACATCCTCCGGCATTCAGTGGTGCTGAGGGCGAGGACGCCCGGGGTTTTCTTGATAAATGTCTGCGTATGCTTCGCACTGCGGCTATTCTGGAGTCCAACGGTGTTGCTTTTACCACTTTTCGGTTCACAGGTGCAGCATTTTAGTGATGGGAGGATTTTGAGAGGAGTAGGCCCGCTGGGGCAGCGCCCCTCACTTGGCAGCAATTCTCCACGATATTTTTGGAGAAGTATGTGCCTCAGTCCTAGAGAGAGGAGCTGCGTCGTCAGTTTGAGTGGCTGAAGCATGGGGGACATGACGGTTACTCAGTATGAGATGAGATTCGCACAGCTAGCCCGTCACGCCATGTGGATGGTTCCTACGGACAGAGAGAGGATCAGGAGATTTATAGATGGTCTTATCTATCCCATCCGTATATTGATGACCAGAGAAAGAGCTTCGGTAGTTACCTTTGAGGAGGTGGTTGATTTTACCCGTCATATTGAGACAGATCGCCGCAGAGAGCGGGAGGAGAGAGAGGCTAAGAGGCCTCGTGGTAATGGCAGTTACAGTGGTGCTCCGTCTAGGGGCCAGCCTCAACACAGCAGGGGTTATTCTTTCAGATCTCCTCAGTCTGAACGTGTAGAGTCTAGTAGAGTTTCATCAGATCGTGGTCGTCAGGGCTATCAGGGTTATCAGGGTCAGTAGGGCCGTCAGCAGAGTCAGCCTGCATTGAGTGCTCTTCCAGCTCAGAGCTCTGCTCCTGCTTCCTCAGCACGGGATTCATTTGCAGCGAGGGGTCCTCAGTAGCCCATTCTTCCATCTTCAGGCCGCTGTTTTGAATGTGGCGACTTGGGCCATATCAAGAAAGAGTGTCCTCAGTGGCTTCGTAAGTGGTCTCAGCAGAGGGATCAGCCCTCGTCTTGTACTCCTGTTTCTTCAGCGCCAGCACAGTCAGCTAGGACTGGTGGCCAGGTAGCCAGAGGTCGCCCTAGGGGCGAGGATCGTACTGGTGGAGGCCAGGCTAGTTTCTATGCTCTTCAGGATAGGAAGGACGCTAGTGCCTCAGATGCTGTTATTTCAGTTATTATCCCAGTCTGCCACAGGGATGCTTCTGTCTTATTTGATCCCGGATCCACCTATTCCTATGTTTTTACTTATTTTGCATATCACTTGGGTATGACCCGTGGTATTCTTGCTTTGCCCATACATGTGTCTACCCTGGTGGGGGATACTATTGTTGTGGATCATGTATATCGATCGTGTCTTATTACTATTGGGGGTCTGGAGACCCGAGTTGATTTATTGCTACTGCGCATGGTAGATTTTGATGTGATTCTAGGCATGGATTGGCTATCTCCTTACCATGTGATTCTGGACTATCATGCCAAGACAGTCACACTAGCTATTCCAGGTAATCCGAGGATCGAGTGGTGTGGCTTGACTGATTATGTGTCCGATAGGGTGATTTCTTATATAAAGGCCCAACGAATGATTGGGAAGGGTTGGTTATCTTATTTGTCCTTCATTAGAGATGTTGAGGCTCAGACACCCAGTCTTGATTCAGTCCCCGTTGTGAGGGAGTTTCCGGATGTATTTCCAGCAAACCTGCGGGCATGCTGCCTGACAAGGATATTGACTTTGGTATTAGACTGGTGCCGGGCACTCAGCCCATTTCTATTCCTCCCTGTCGCATGGCACCAGCAAAGTTAAAATAATTGAAGGAACAGCTTCAGAAACTCTTAGATAAGGTTTTCATTCGCCCGAGTGTGTCACCTTGGGGTGCACCGCTATTGTTCGTGAAAAAGAAAGATGGCACAATGAGAATGTGCATTGACTACAGGCAGCTGAACAAGGTAACAGTGAAGAATAAGTACCCATTGCCTCGTATTGAGGACCTATTTGATCAGCTTCAGGGAGCTAGTGTATTTTCTATGATTGATCTTCGATCGGGCTATCATCAGTTGAAGATCAGGGACTCTGATATTATGAAGACAGCGTTCAGAACGCGATATGGACACTACGAGTTCCTGGTGATGTCTTTCGGGTTCACTAATGCCCCAGATGCATTTATGCTCTTGATGAATAGTGTATTTCGGCCGTACCTTGATTCCTTTGTGATTGTGTTTATTGATGATATCCTGGTGTATTCACGCAGCCAGGAGGAGCATGCACAACACTTGAGGGTGGTATTGCAGAGGTTGAGAGAAGAAAAGCTTTATGCAAAATTCACTAAGTGTGAGTTCTGGCTTGATACTGTGACTTTTCTGGGACATGTAGTGTCCAGTGATGGTATTCGGGTTGATCCACAGAAGGTCGAGGCAGTGCAGAATTGGCCCAGACCTTCCTCAGCTACAGAGATTCGGAGTTTCCTCAGCTTGGCAGGCTATTATCGCCGGTTTGTTCAGGGTTTCTCATCTATTACTTCACCGTTGACCAAGTTGACACAGAAGAATGCTCCATTTGTGTGGTCTGATGAATGCGATGAGAGCTTTCAGAAGCTCAAGGAGGCTTTGACCACAGCTCCAGTACTGGTGTTGCCATCAGCTTCAGGGTCATATACGGTGTATTGTGGTGCTTCTAGAGTTGGGCTCGATTGTGTATTGACGCAGGAGCGTAGGGTTATTGCATATGCTTCTCGTCAGCTGAAGCCCCACGAGAAGAACTACCCTGTTCATGATCTAGAGTTAGCTGCTATTTTTCATGACTTAAAAATTTAGAGGCATTACTTATAAGGTGTATCTTGTGATGTATATACAGACCACCGCGGCCTTCAGCATTTGTTTAAGCAGAAAGATCTCAATTTGAGGCAGCAGAGATGGCTTGAATTGTTTAAAGACTATGATATTAATATTTTGTACCATCCCGGGAAAACCAATGTAGTGGCTGATGCATTGAGCCGGAAGGCTATTAGTATGGGCAGTTTGGCGTATATTCTAGTTGGGGAGAGACCCTTTGCAGTTGATGTTTAGGCGTTAGCTAATCAGATGGTGAGGCTGGATATTTCTGAGCCCAGTTGGGTGATGGCTTGTGTAGTAGCTCGTTCTTCTTTATATGATCGTATTCGAGAGCGCCAGTATGATGATCCACACTTACTTGTCCTTAAGGACAGAGTTCAGCATGATGATGCCAGAGATGTCACTATTGATAGTGATGGTGTGTTGCGAATGCAGGGCCGGATATGCGTGCCCAATATTGATGGTCTTCATGAGATGATATTAGAGGAGGCCCACAGCTCGCGGTATTCTATTCATCCAGGTGCCGCGAAGATGTATCAGGATTTGAGACAGCATTACTGGTGGAGGAATATGAAGAAAGATATTGTGAATCATGTGGCACGGTGTTTAAACTGTCAGCAGGTCAAGTATGAGCATCAGAGGCCTGGTGGTGTGTTCCAGCGTATTGATATTCCCGAGTGGAAGTAGGAAAGGATCACTATGGACTTTGTTAGTGGACTCCCTCGGACAAAGAGAAAGTTTGATTCAGTTTGGGTGGTTATGGATAAGCTGACCAAGTCAGCTTACTTCATCCCAGTGTGTACTACATACTCCTCAGAGCGGTTGGCAGAGATATTCATCCGTGATATTGTGAGATTGCATGGAGTTCCCATTTCTATTATATCAGACAGAGGTACCCAGTTCACTTCTCAGTTCTGGAGGACATTTCAGCAAGAGTTGGGTTCACAGGTAGAGCTGAGCACAACATTTCATCCACAGACGGATGGGCAGTCTGAGCGTACTATTCAGATATTGGAGGACATGTTGCGTGCTTGTGTTATTGATTTCGGTGGTTCATGGGTTGATTACTTGCCTCTTGCGGAATTTGCTTATAATAATAGCTATCAGTCCAGCATTCAGATGGCACCGTATGAAGCTTTATATGGGAGGCGGTGTAGGTCTCCAGTCGGTTAGTTTGAGCCCGGCGAGGCTAGGTTGTTAGGGACAAAGTTAGTTCAGGATGCCTTAGACAAGGTAAATGTGATTCAGGAGAGACTTCGCACAGCTTAGTCATGTTAGAAGAGTTATGCGGGCCGGAAGGTCCGAGATGTGTCTTATTCAGTGGGTGAGAAGGTGTTGCTGAAGGTTTTGCCTATGAAGGGCATTATGAGGTTTGGGAAGAAAGGGAAGTTGAGTCCAAGGTTCATTGGACCTTTTGAGGTGCTTAGGAAAGTTGGGAAGGTGGCCTATATGCTCGCTTTGCCAACCAGTTTGTCGGGAGTTCACCCGGTGTTCCATGTATCTATGCTCCGGAAGTATGTCGGAGACCCGTCTCATGTGTTAGACTTCAGCACGATATAGCTAGATGAGGACTTGACTTATGATATGGAGCCAGTAGCCATCTTGGGTCGACAGGTTCGTAAGCTGAGATCCAAGGACATAGCTTCAGTGAAAGTGCAGTGGAGAGGTCGTCCCGTGGAGGAAGCAACTTGGGAGACCGAGCAGGAGATGCGGAGCAAATATCCACACTTATTTGATACTCCAGGTATGTTTCTTAACCCGCTCGCGGACGAGCGTTATTTAAGTTGGGGAGAATGTAACGACCCGGCCCGTTGTTACGGGAATTACCACCCCGTTACCTTGCATTTACATATTTTATGCTTTTATATCAGTGTTAGGGGTTATCGGGTGAGTTAGGAGTGATTCGGGTTGAAAATGAAACAAATAGCCTTCTTGAAGGAAGCTTGAATATGGGAAGTCAACAAAGAGTTGACTATTGAGTTAGAGTGCTCGGAATCTGATTCTGATGATTCAACTAGTTTTGGGGGATCATTTATGACTTAGGAGAGCAATCGGAATCGAATTCGGAGGTCCGGTGTAGTTTTAGGCTTGAATTGGCTAAGGTTGAATTTTGGCGAAATCCGAACGGTAGGTGAGATTTTGATCCGGGGGTCGGAATGGAATTCCGACAATTTCTGTAGCTTCGTTATGTGATTTTGGATATGTCTGCAAATTTTCAGGTCATTCGGACGTCGTTTGATCGGGTTTTGGATCGAATGTTAGTTTCGGAAGTTTTGAAGAAACTTAGGCTTGAATCCGTTTAAAATGGGTGATTTTGATATTTACGATGGTGTTTTCATGTTACGAGCAAGTTTGAATGAGGTAATGTGTTGTATTGGTGGCTTTGGTTGAGGTCCCGGGGGTCTCGGGATCATTTCGGAAGCCCAAAGGGCAAGTTTTGATCATATAATTGCAGCAGAAAAATTGCAGACAGTGATTGCTCTATGCGATCGCATAGAGTCATTGCGATCACATAGAAGAGCCTGGAAGGGTGAGGAAAAATGTGCTATGCGATCACATAGTGAGGGGTGCGCTCGCATAGGCTTATTACACTGCACAATGCGATCGCATACCAAGTGTCGCGATCGCAGAGAAGAAAAAAAATGAGGCGTGAGAGTTTGTACTATGCGATCGCATAGGTGTATTGCGATCGCATAGAAGGGAAAATCAGTTGAAAAAACATAACTCTATGCGATCGCATAGGTCCATTGCGATCGCATAGAAGGAATGGTCTGTCAGTGAATTAAAAACCAGAAACAGTGTAGTCGCGGGTTCATTCACCAAAAACACAAATTTCGAACCCTAGAGAGAAGAACTCACGGGAAAATACTGGGATTTCATCGGGTAATCATCGGAGGTAAGATTCTTGACTCAAAAACGTAATTTTATGATAGAATTAACATCAATCTTCATGAAATTTGGTAGAAACTGTGAAGAATTATGGCCTAGGTATTAAAAACGAATTTTTGAGTTTTGAAAAGGCCATTCGAACTCCGATTTCGATAAATTTTATATGCACGGACTCGTGGCAAGACGAGGATCGCGTTGGTATAATTTCTAAATTTTTCGGACAGCGGTTCCGGGGTCGGGTTTTACCAACTTAGCGTGTTTATGCGTTTTTCACGTAAATTGAATTGGGTTATATTTCTTTGACCCGTAAATGACATAATTATTGTGGTTTGAATAGATTCTACGCGCGAGGCAACAAATTCTAAAGGAAAAGGCATTGCGGACGAGTCTACGACCGGCTAGAGGTGAGTAGTTTGTGTATATGGTAGCCTGAGGGTTCGAAACCCCGGCTTAGCACATTGTGACGCTAGTAGGGCGTGGATCGCACCCCGTGGCAGGTGCGGGATGGATTGTGATTGGAGATTGAGACTTGGTCCATCCCAGATATGAATAATATGCTATTAGTGATGGAAAAATACTATGTTTGACATATTTGTGGGCTTACGGGGCCTCGTGCCGACCTGTAGTATCCCTAAGGGATAGTATATATGTGATAGCTATACTTGCTTAATCACTGATCTCAGTCCTGGATTTTGAAATCACAGTATTGAAATGCTAAGTCACCTGTTTTGCAAAAATTAAATAAAAGTTAAAGTATTTTCATAAATTATGAACTGGAATCTGGAAATAAGTAAATTTGAGCTGTTTTGTGACTTATCTGATTATTGTGGACTAAGGATGGATCGGGCTACACGCCGCAGCGGTTATTATGATATGAGGATCGGGCTGCACCCCACAACGGTATTTGCGCTTGGGCTGTAGGAGCCCCTCCGGTCTGTACACACCCCCAGTGAGCACCGTCTGCGTTAAATGGATCGGGCTACACGCCGTAGCGGTTATGTGCATTGCATTTCATCTTTATCTGTTGAGTTATTCTATGGTAGTTGTATTGTACTGTTAATGCTAGTTCGTAGGAGGTTCGGACTGTAGTTTAGCTTCATATTGTGGTATTATGTAGATTTCCTACTTTCAGCTGCTTTTATATATTTATTACTCACTGAGTACTTAGTACTCACCCTACTCCCTGCACCTTTTATGTGCAGACTCAGGTACTCGGGAGCAGTAGACGAGCATTTCCAGCTTTTGCAGAGTCATACTGAGTTGCTGAGGTAGCTTCCGATGTTCACGGAACCTAGCTTCTCTTCCTCTTTTCAGTTGCTATTTTGTATTCAGACTTGAGTACTTCCATACAGTATTCTCTACTTTTTGTTGGGTTTTGTTAGAGGCTCTAGACTTGTGACTCCGGATCTTTGGGAGTGTCAGTTGCTTTCGCACTTCTCAGTACTTTGTTCATTTTTATTATTATTGGAGTTCAAGTTCAAGATATCAAGTTCAAACTCAAGAAAGAAGAAGAAATCAAGTTCATGTTCAATAACGAAGAACAAGTCAAGGTCAAGTTCAAGCATTTAAGCTCAATCTCAAGAACAAGATCATCGTTCGTGACAACAAACATAGATTCAAGATCAAGCTCAAAGGCACTTAAATTTATTTACTATTGAAAAGAAGAATCAGAGGATTCATAGAGATTGTAACACTCAAAATATTTGGAATAAAGTATTACGATTGTTGTGATATTTCCGATCTTGATTTTATTTTTTGGAACCAAATTTATTGTCTACAAATTCTTGCATGCCCATTGGGACCAGTTCTGCCCTTCATCTCTTCCTCCTGTAAATCAAAAAATCCATGTTTCAAAACCATTTGTTGTGATTGTCGAGTACTTCAAGTCTCGTCTAAAGTTCGGCAAGCCTACACCCCGACAAACCTTGAAGTAGGGGGCATTTGTAGACATAGAAATTTTAAGGGATCAAGCCAAATCCTAAATTAACGATACTACATGACTCTAGAAATCTTAAGAGTCTATTAGGGTTTCTTGGAGGCTACTTTACCCTAAACTCTAACTCACACCTATATAAAGGGATACGTATTCCCTTGAAGAGGTGTCTAAAAAATTTCATAAACTCATGGAATACTCACAAAGAGACCGAAATATGGCACGATACTTCGTGACAATGAAATAGTTCAAGAAGCCGGAGATCAAATACATCCAGGAGGTCTGTATCATCCTTAAATTTGAGAAATACGTTGCTTCAACCCTCAAATCACGAAGATTATCAGGAGAGAAGAAACAAAGGAGAAACAGGATTGTACCCGCATCATTTTATCAATAAAATTATGTTTCTTTATATTTATCTTGTGATTGCAATTTATTTCTGTATACATATAATTTACTGCAAACTGTGTATATGTACGAATTTTTTCATAATAATTATAATTATTTTTATAAGTATTATATATATTTGTTTCTTGGTTATCTAATTGTATTGTCCATTACTTAATATTATTAAATGGACATATGAATTATTAATAAAAAAAACAATTTAGTATAATAACTACTCTCATATATATTATACACACATTATTACCACTATATTAGGAAGAAATTACTCTCCAATTTAAATTGGTAGTTTTTATTTTTTGTTTTTTATTGTAAAATAATTTTAAAGTCCAATTGAATGGGCGGAATATTTTTTTGTATTTTTATTTTTTATTGATAATTAAAAAATATCTATATTTATTAATTCAAGTAATGTAACCAATCAATTCAAAATTTATAATTCAATAAAAAATTAGTTAAAAAGTAGTTTATTTTATCTTAACAATATCACTTGGCTTTTTGTGGTTAAGACACTAGTCTTAATGTAGTGGTTCTGCTTCTCCTATTCTATATAGATAGATTTCTAAGTTTATTTTCTTTTTTTCTTTCTATTCTTCTTTTCTTCTTATCTTTTTCCCTTCTCGTTTTGTATTTTTATTTAACTTATTTTTTAATATTCGTTTGCACTTCATAATTTAATTTCATTTACTGTTATCACTATCTTTTATTATTCTTTTTTATACAATAAGAAAAGTAACTGATATAATAAATGTTTATTCACATTTTTTACTATAACTAATATAATAGTATACCTTTTGTCTTTTTTTCTCATTTTTTAAATTCAATTATTAAACTGAAATAATATCAGTTGTCACTTGATCTAATTCACTTAATATCACACTGGCTACTACTAAGCACCACAAATTACATAATCATATTCTAAGAATCAACACGTGATTGTCACACACTAATGCAAACCTTGATCTTCTTCCCTACAAATATCAGTACACATTTTACCATTAGCAGTAACATAATCAGTTTTGGAGCAAGAAAATATAATCTACGACCACCAAATATCCATATATACTAGTTAGAATAGAAATGATAATGAAATATTGAAAATACAATAGAAGTATAAGTAACAAAAAAGACTTCTAGTACCATATGATACCAATATTGTATACATGTATACCAACAGAATATATGATTGCTCTAGAATATTACTTCAGCTATCTGCGACTATATTACTGTACCCAAACATTAAAATCTGCAATAAAAGTATGAGCAAATCATATACTCGCATTGCAAGCTAAGTATTCGCAAAGCAACTTTCTCATTCTGTATTCTAATGTAACAACCTGACTGGTCATTTTGAGTATCTGCACTTCACTCGATGATTTAGGACCAAACTCTGTGTTTCGAAGTCTTTAGAGCCTCATATATCCTTTCTTGATTTGCATGCGCAATCCGAATATTAACCCAGGAGGCTTATATGCTAAAAACCCCGATAAAAATAAGAATTTTTGTATAAAAAGTTAATTTTAGTTTATTTCGGTCAAGGTTTTGAGTAAATGGCACCAGACCCGTACTTTGATGGTTTCAGTAGATCCGTATTGAAATATGGGATCAGAGTGTATGCCCAAAATCAAATTTCGAGATCCCTAGCTTGAGTTTTGAATTTTTATTGAAAATTAAAAGTCTGAAAATCTAATATTTTTAAGAATTGATTGAATGTTTGGCATTATTGATACCGGGTCCGTATTTCGGTCCCGGAGCCTGGTACAAGTCCAGCATAATATTTTTGACTTATCTGTGAGATTTGGTAGGAAACAGACGCGGTTTGATGTGATTCGGACGTCCGATGGTAAAAAAAAATACAAATTACAAAGCTTTCTTGAAAATTTCATTTGAGTTGGTGTCCAAATTGTAGCTCTAGAGGTTATTATGGAGATTTGATTGCGAAAGCTAGTTCGTATGATATTTTTAGATCGGTGTGCACTTTTTTTTGGCTGTTTGGATCATTGGTTGAGAGACTAATAAAGTTAAGAAATTTGAGAGTTTGACCATGGTCAATATCGGGTTAAGACGACCACTCTCGGTGTTTTGAATGCGCGAGCAAGACTGTAGCGTGTTTTATGATGGAAATTCATATATGATTTGTGTCCAGGAGGTTCAGAATGAGTTTCGGGGTGGTTTCAGATCATTTTGGAGAAGTTTGGATTTTGCTGGTTTCTGGTGCGACATTGTTCATTCGCAATTGTGAACCTTTTATGGCAATGTCACGACTCCAATCCCGGTTGTGATGGCGCCCAACACAACTGCTAGGCAAGCCCGACCATTTACACTCTCATCCCAAGCATGAAGCTCAAACCAAGTACTTGAATAATATTGTCAACAACAAAGTTAAATGCTTAACTGATAGATAGAAGCTAAACTGTATAATCTCCCAAAGACCAGGGGTCACGAGTCTAAAGTCTCTAAACAAAACCGGATAACAATATCTATATCTGAATGAAATACTCAAGTTTGAAAGTATATATGTAAATAAACTGAAATAAGAAGAGAAGTCAGGTCCTGCGAATGCCAGCAGCTACCTCAGCAACTCGGATAACTCTGATTAAGACTGAACTGCTAGGCTAAACCTCCGACTCACCTGAATCTGCACACAAAGGTGCAGGAAGTAGGGGTGAGTACTAAGTACTCAGTGAAAAAAAAAGCATATAAAATAGCTGAAAGCAAGAAATCCACAAAATACCACAGAGTAAAGATATGTCTAACAGTCCGATACCTACTACGAACTAACAACAATAGCAAACTATAGATAACGCAAGTAATTAACAATGCATGAATGCGATGCAATGTACATGACCGCTACGATGCGTAGCCCGGTCCATTTAGCATCGACGATGCTCATTGGGGGTGTGTAGAGACTCCGGAGGGGCTCCTTCAGCCCAAGCGCAATATTTATATCATTCACTGCGGTGTGCAACCCGATCCACACTCAGTCCACAATATGCATATGAGTCACATAACAGTTTTAATTTATTAAATTCCAATTTCCAATTCATTAACGAGGAAAATACTTTAATTTTCTTAATTTTCAAGAACATGTGACTTAGCATTTCATAATAGTGATTTCAACTCAGGACTGAGATCAATGACTTAACAAACCATATTATCACAAAGATATCTATCCCCTAAGGATACTACAGGTCGGCACAAGGCCCCAAACATGGCATAAAACCCATATATATTCAACGCAGAGTGTATTTCAATCGCCAATATGGTATTATTCTTGTTCAGGATGGACCAAGTCACAATCCCCAGTCATAACCAATCCCGCACATGCCATGGGATGCGAGTTTCCCTAAGTAGCATCACAGTGTGATAAGACGGGGTTTCAAACCCTCAGGCTATCATATATACCAACTACTCACCTCTAACCGGCCGTAGACTCGTCTGCAATGCCTTTTCCTTTCGAATTTGCCTCATCGTGCGTCGAATCTAGTCAAAACCACAACGAATATATAAATATGGGTCGAAGAAACATAACTCAATCAAAATTACTCGAAAAGTATAACAATTCACGAAGTTGGTAAAACCTGAGCCCTAGGCCCACTTCTCAAAAAATTCCGAAAATCATACCAATGGATTTCTCGTCTCGCCACGAGTCTGTACATATAAAATTTATCAAAAACGGAGTTTGAATTGCCTTTCAAATTCCAAAAATTCATTTTATAGAATTAAGCTCTAGTTCTTCACACTTTCTACCCAATTTCATGAATTTGAGGGTTGATTCTTCAATAAAATAATGTTTTTAAGTCAAGAGACTTACCTCCAATCAATACCCGTCGAAAACCTTCTAATTCCCTTGTCAAAAGCTCCCAAGTTCGCTTAACAATGGTGAAAAATGAACTAAACTCACAGATGAAATATTTAATAACCCTTATGTCCGCCCAGCTATTTAACCTTACGCGATCGCATCCCAGTCACACGATCATGGAGAATAAAAATCCAGTCCCTCAATTTTTCCTTACGCGATCGCAGGAATCTTTACGCGATTATAGTGAACCGAACTCCCACTCTACGTGATCACACTACCCTTCACGCGATCGCACTGAACGACTAGCCAGACCTACGCGATCGCAAACAAGCCCATGCGATCGTAGAGAGGAAATTGTTGCTCTGCAATTTCTGCTGCAACTTTCAACTCAAAAATCCCCGTTGGGCATCCGAAATGACCTCGAGACCCTCGGGACCTCAACCAATGCACAGATATGTCATATTACTTCATTCAAACTTGCTCGCAACATAAAAACATCATCATAAACATCAAAATCATCGAATTCTCATGGATTCAATCCTAAGTTTTCACTAAAACATCCAAAATTTGCATTTGATCTAAAACCCGACCTAAACACCTCCGAATGATCTGAAATTTTGCACGAATATCCAAAATTATCTAACGGAGCTACTGCAACTCTCAGAATTTCATTCCGACCCCCGAATCAAAATCTCACCTACCATCCGGAATTCGTCAAAATTCAACCTTAGCCAATTCAAGCCTAAATCTACATCGAACCACCGAATTCAATTCCGATTATTTCCCCTAAGTATTAAATCATCCCCCGAAACTAGTCGAATCGTCAGAAATCCATTCCAAGCCTTCTAACTCATTAGTCAACATTTGGTTAACTTTTCCAAACTAACCTTCCATTAAAGAGATTTATTGCCTCATTTCTAACCGAATTCTACCCGATTTACTTCAAATTCTCCAAACACATAAAATGGAATATATAAAAGCATAAAATGGGGAAAACGGGGTGGTAACTCCTGTAACGACGGGTCGGGTCGTTACATCCTCCCCAACTTAAACAAATGCTCATCCTCGAGCGTATCGAGAGTTGTTCTAGAAGCCAACCAGTAGCTGAATGATCTTACCAACTATATACCAACTTGTCAACCTTATCTCACATAGACCCGATAACACAATACAACCGAACTTTCACAGTCCATTTAATCCATAAATCAGACCATAAAATCACGTCGCACTTTTCTAAAATCATATACAAGATCATAGATTCACATCTGAACTTAGAGTAATCCTGAACCAGCTGTATTGACCCATACTTGCACCCTCAGGTGAGAACATATGATATACCGCCTAAACCAAACACTTGGAATCATAACTTCTATTTACAGCAGTTGTCCCCAGCAACCAATTACCGGCAGAGAACCTCTTATTAGCTAAAGCCTTATTCCCACACTTTCTTATACCGCCAACGATGAATGAAATCGTAATCATCTCTCAGATCAACCATTCATGAACCCACTTCCCTTGACTGATGTCACAACAGATTTCCGGGTCAAACTCCGATATTATCTTCCTAACAATATGAGATCAAATCTGTTTGTATTCATTAATGAACCCAACGATCATCAAGATTCCAACACCACTCTGATGATATGATACCTCAATACAAGTCTAAACCACACCTTGCATAATACACGCACCAGTAAAAAAAACGATCTTAACCCACTCAAATCGTAACAAATGTTTCAATCGAAAGAGTTGTACCTCAAGCTCATCAATGCCATTACAATACAAGGCTGGGACCCCGTCTCACATCATAGAAATAAAACGCCTGAATCTACTCCGAAAGGTCATAATCATGTAGCCTCGCAACAATGCGTGATCCTATCCCAACACCGTTACACCTGAAGCACCTCTAGCCGCTATGCTCAAAATCAATAACCACACACATTTGATGTCTAAAACTAACTCAATTCATTACACCCACGGTGAAATAGGGAACACACAACACAAAACCCGATAGACCATAACCAATGCTCCATACACCGAGCAACACTTAATCAGTCTTCCCGCTCGACTTTATCTATGAATTCTCAATGGAACCGCACCATATGTGCCCATAACTAACAAATCACAATGTATCACAACATTGAAAACAACTCATAGTTTTCCTCAAATCACTAACAAGCTCAATAACGATAGACTCAACCTATTTCTCAATAGTACAACTTAGGATCGACCAAGTTAGCCCAAGCTAAATGCGTAGCCATATCGGCCTGCCAACAAACTCAGTACCAAGAAGTATGAAAATGTTTTTTCCACTACTCTAACTCTTGCCGAAGGCACCAAATAAATACCTAACTCCACAATATCACCCGGTTACATGCCCGGCCACACGAAATGCATCCGAAAAGTCCCTCAACAACGGAACGGGATCAATGATAGCAACCTCTGCACTGACATCCATCACAAATTCCCAATTAAGAAAGTACTCCTTCCTAGCTGGCCGCTGGCTCTTTGAAATATAAATCACTCTGCTAAAATGTATTCTAACGCACTTCACCACTTAACCCGTGGCATTCCTGGCGTAGCCCCTAAGGCAATAGTTCAAAATCACCCAACTCTATGACAACCAGTCTGAATTCCAACATCGCATCCAAAATATAACACACCATCGAATAAAAATCCACCACTACAACATAGCCTATGCATCAGGACTCCCTATAACACACGAATCGTGATACTTGATCCAGTTTCAACTGTGCGAATACATGCACCCATCAAGTAACCATTCCTTCAAAGAGAGATATTCAAAATTTTCCCTAATCATCTGAAACTCTCTTATCTGATCGCTTAGAAGGAATCACTACATATCCTATGCTCTGCATGACATACACATGCCTTGTGCAAATCCTTACAATACTGACACGACAGATCTGTATACATTCTTAGCCACCGTCGAGACAACAATTCATTAGTTTTATGCTCTTGGCAAGAACTATCACCTCATTCTGAGTCAAATAGTGGTTTTAGCTCTTTACTTTACTTCATATACTCAGATTGCACTGATCTCAAATTCAATGATCTCGTCTTACCCAGTACGAACTGCTCGGGCAGAAAGCCACTCCAGACATAATTAAATGTCGCATATGATGCCCCAATATACGAATAGGCTACCAATTTGAATGTGATACTAAAGAAAACGAGATTTGGAAGGAATTATTAAATCCTACGCACTAATACAGACTTTCCTTGGAAAACAGGAAGCAAGGCATACAAAGATGGCACATAGAAAACTATACTCGATATAACACTGTTGCGGCGTGCAACCCAACCCAGATAACATACCCATGGCGGCGTGCCACCCCATCCACACGTAGATCTCACATAAGGAGATGCACATCGAGCCAAATTTGCTCATTACAACAAAATACCGAGTATCGGTCGTACGCATGCTAAGTGCATAATGATATCTTTGAGGGACATAAAGCGTTATAAGCTACAACACTCAAGCACAACTGAGGTGTGATGTACAATCTGAATCTCAAGAGCCAAGATGCTCATATAACATCATTCCTATGCGGATTCTTAACATATAGCAACTTCTCAAGCCGTCTCACAACTCACCTAGCGCAATGCATCACTACGCGAATTATCTGACAATAAAACATCAACCTAACTACTCCTCCACGAGGACCGCATTACAAAAATGCACACATCTGGCCTAATATATCGCCATTATTCACATTAAATCTATCCACCGACTTCAAGCTGATTCTGATCACACTGAACTAGTCTAATAACCTTTCAAAGGTCCATAATAAATTCTTTTTTCTTCATAAAAGACAAGAACAACCATCATAATCGGAGTAATCCTCCCTAGTTCACAACCCAATATGCCAAGTGTCCTCCAGGCATGAATCTTTAATTTAACGACACCATCTCAAACTTCATACTTGGTTTACATCTTTAATCAATCAAGTGATCACATGTCACACTTATAAAATCTTCGAGTGGAACACACTCCCACAACAATACTGGAGTGCACCTCCAAACCATAGGTCACACTAACACTGAAGAGTGATTAAGAACCATTAACCAGGATATAACACCGCTCTCAAGTGACGCTTAAGATGATACTAATTTATCTTAACCATCAAAACTTCCTTCCTGCTCATCCGATCTCTTGACATCTTGTCAAAAAAATTTCATTCACTCGTGCTGTTCTCCGCTCAATTTCTGCAATCAGAACTGGTTCGCCAGTATTCTTTAAGACAGAACTAACATAGCACATAATTGTGCAATCAGCTAATCAACGGAAACCTCCCCAACTTAGATCGAAGCCATATATATCACAACACATATACTCATAACGTGTATGCTCTATTACTGTCATATTACTATAGTGATATTGAACTCGCTCTTCCATAAGCTTGTGGAAACACAAATTATCTGAAGTTTTAACTCTTCTGCCATTTTCTTGCTTTCACCCACACAACAGTTAAGCCTACTCTCTAGGCATCCAAATTTTTACTAAGTCCCAATTTTTTTCAAAAATTTAGGCAGAGTTTTTTTTGTAATTGGGCCTATCCACCCGCCAGAGAATCACGAATACCATCCTAATAGCACGGTTATAACTTAACAAAACATCACAATGTATATCAACAATATTAATCTCAATACTACCTGCATTATATTATCAAAATCGATACAGGGACATGCGTTGCACTTATATGAATCATAACACATATAAAATACAGCCAATTTAGTCTTTCTGAGTCTGAACTCATACCGCCACACGTATTGCACTTAACTTTCCAACTAGGAGATATGATAATATTCTTCACGTGCCCATAACTTGGGGTTACACAACAGATCGCAATAGGAATGAATCACTTAACAGTTCATCTATTATCCCACAAACTTCTTCGTCACTACCAAGATCACATAGATATACCTCACAACACTAACTTACTCATCACGTGGATATCCGACCGCCATCCCCGCTAATAAGGACATTACCGAACACATAAGTTCAAAGCACTTGCTCGCATAATCAGCACTTTGGTGCTCAAGCCATAAGTGAAGATTCGGCCTCAAGTCCTCCAAACTAGCCCAACATGAACTCATGGGGATTACGTCTGGCCCCTCGATCGGGGAATCACAAGCCATTAAGGCAATTATATTATTGAACGCTCGCGTGCGCATACAGATGTGTGGAAGGAATTTCAAGAGTTATATCTCAAGCTGAATCAAATACGCATGATAAGAATTCCAAGAAAATGAAGTATTTTCTAAAAGTTCTGTAGCCTCCCGAGGATAGATACAGACGTCTATGTACCGATCCGCGAGAGCCTACTAAACCGGCTTATGACTCATAAGGCCTAGTAACCTAGGCTCTGATACCAACTTGTCGCGACCCCAATCCCGATCGTGATGGCGCCCAACCCAACTGCTAGGCAAGCCCGACCATTTACACTCTCATCCCGAGCATGAAGCTCAAACCAAGTACTTGAATATTATTGTCAACAGCAAAGTTAAATGCTTAACTGATAGATAGAAGATAAACTGTATAATCCCCCAAAGACTAGGGGTCACGAGTCTAGAGCCTCTAAACAAAACTAGATAACAATATCTATATCTGAACGAATTACTCAAGTCTGAAAGTATATATGTAAATAAATTGAAATAAGAAGAGAAGCCAGGTCCTGCGAACGCCAACAGCTACCTCAGCAACTCGGATAACTCTGATTAAGACTGAACTGCTCAGCTGAACCTCCGGAACACCTGAATCTGCACACAAAGGTGCAGGAAGTAGGGGTGAGTACTAAGTACTCAGTGAGAAAAAATCATATAAAATAGCTAATAGCAAGAAATCCACAAAATACCACAGAGTAAAGCTATGTTTAACAATTCGATACCTACTACGAACTAACAACAACAGCGACCACAGATAACACAAATAATTAACAATGCATGAATGCACATGACCGCTATGGCGTGTAGCCCGATCCATTTAACGTCGACGACGCTCACTTGGGGTGTGTACAGACTCCAGAGGGGCTCCTTCAGCCCAATCACAATATTCATATCATTCGCTGCGGCGTGCAGCCCGATCCACACTCAGTCCATAATATGCATATGAGTCACATAACAGTTTTAATTTATTAAATTCGAGTTTCCAATTCATTAACAAGGAAAATACTTTAATTTTCTTAATTTTCAAGAACATGTGACTTAGCATTTCATAATAGTGATTTCAACTCAGGACTGAGATCAATGGTTTAACAAACCATGCTATCACAAAGATATCTATCCCCTAAGGATACTACAGGTCGGCACAAGGCCCCAAACATGGCGTAAAGCCCATATATATTCAGCACAGAGTGCATTTCAATCGCCAATATAGTATTATTCTTTTTTGGGATGGACCAAGTCACAATCCCCAGTCATAACCAATCCCGCACCTGCCATAGGATGCGAGTCACGCCCTAAATAGCATCACAGTGTGATAAGCGGGGTTTCAAACCTTCAGGCTATCATATATACCAACTACTCACCTCTAACCGGCCGTGGACTCATCTGCAATGCCTTTTCCTTTTGAAATTGCCTCCTCGTGCGTCGAATCTAGTCAAAACAATAGCGAATATATAAATATAGATCAAAGAAACATAACCCAATTAAAATTACTCGAAAGGTATAACAATTCACGAAGTTGGTAAAACCCGAGCCTTGGGCCCACTTCTTGAAAAATTCCGAATATCATACCAACGGATTCTTTGTCTCACCACGAGTCTGTACATATAAAATTTATTGAAAACGGAGTTCGAATGGCCTTTCAAATTCCAAAAATTTGTTTTATAGAATTAAACCCTAGTTCTTCACACTTTCTACCCAATTTCATGAATTTGAAGGTTGATTCTTCAATAAAATGATGTTTTTATGTCAAGAGACTTACCTCCAATCGAATACCCGCCGAAAACCTTCTAATTCCCTCGTCAAAAGCTCCCAAGTTTGCTTAACAATGGTAAAAAATGGACTAAACTCGCGGATAAAATATTTAATAACCCTTCTGTCAGCCCAGCTATTTAACCTTACGCGATCGCATCCCAAGTCATGCGATCGCGGAGAACAAAAATCTAGTCCCTCAATTTTTCCTTGCGCGATCGCAGGAATCATTACGTGATCGCAGTGAACTAAACTCCCACTCTACGCGATCGCACTACCCTTCACGCGATCGCACTGAACGACCAGCCAGACCTACACGATCGTAGACAAGCCCACGTGATCGCAGAGACGAAATTGCTGCTCTACAATTTCTGCTGCAACTTTCAACTCAAAAATCTCCGTTGGGCATCCGAAATCACCTCGAGACCCTCGAGACCTCAACCAAATACACAGATATGTTATATTACTTCATTCAAACTTGCTCGCAATATAAAAACATCATCATAAACTTCAAAATCATCAAATTCTCATGGATTTAATCCTAAGTTTTCACTAAAACTTTCGAAATTTGTATTTGATCTAAAACCCGACCTAAACACCTCCGAATGATCTAAAATTTTGCAGGCATATCCAAAATCGCCTAACGACGCTACTGCAACTCTCGGAATTTCATTCCGACCCCCGAATCAAAATTTTTACCTACCATCCAGAATTCGCCAAAATTCAACCTTAGCCAATTGAAGCCTAAATTTACACTGGACCTCCGAATTCAATTCCGATTGTTTCCCCTAAGTTATAAATCATCCCCCGAAACTAATCAAATCGACAAAAATCCATTCCGAGCCTTCTAACTCATTAGTCAACATTCGGTTGACTTTTCCAAACTAACCTTCCCTTAAAGAGATTTATTGTCTCATTTCTAACCGAATTCTACCTGATTTACTTCAAATTATCCAAACACGTATAATGGAATATATAAAAACATAAAACGGGGAAAACGGGACGGTAACTCCCATAACGACGGGTCGGGTCGTTACAGGCAATTGCGAAAATACTGTTCATTAGCAATTGCGAACCATTTATAGAAATTGCAATAATATTGTTCATCAGCAGTTGCCAACTATTTATGGTAATTTCCAAAACAGTGTTCATCCATAAATGTGAAGTTTTATTCGCAAATGTGACATCTGTAGTTTGTTAAGTGTTGAGAATTCCGAATTTTTGCTTCATTTTTATATTTTTGAACCCTAGCTTTGAAGTGAAGTGATTTTTAGAGGGGATTTTTATACCAAAATATTGGGTAAGTTTCTCTAATCAATTTTCAACTATATTTCATGATATTATACAAGATTTAACATCAAATTCATGAGAAATCTATGAAAAAATGTGGGGATTTTGTCAAAGCATTAAAAAATAAAAATTTAGGATTTAGGAGTCGAATAAGACTAGGATTTGAAAATAAAATACATATTTGGACTCGTGAGTCTATAATTAATCAAGACCTACCATCGGACTCAGGTTTTGACCGAACAAGCCCGTGGTATGACTTTTATTAACTTTTTAGAAGTTGAATAAAATCAAAATTTTATTAATTGAAGTTATTTTCTCTTGCATTTTGTGATATATTTAAGTCATCATTGGCTAGATTGAGTCGAGCAGGGGCGAATTTGTAGAGGAAAAGGCTAAGTTGAGTATTGAGGTAGCTGAATCGAGCTAAGTGCTTGGCATAACTTTGTTGAGGGAATTTTTCCTCCTATTTTTCATAATTTTCTACATGCGGGGGTGACACATATATGAGGTGACGAGCGTAAATGTATGTGTCGGGGTTAATCATGCTCGGGGAGAGATTGTGTTGTAATTGTGTCTTGTAGAATTACGTAACTCTCTTGCTTCATGCTTCGCTTGATTTACTGATAGTAAGAACGTCGTATAAAATTTTCTTAATCAAGACTTATCCTAATATAACTTGATCGAATTTGATAGTAACGAGAATGCATTGATGTGTCTAGTTTGGTCATCTCTATGCGTAATCATTGCTACGGTCGACATTTTGTGATGCTGGATTCTATACTTGTGTTGCTGATAAATTATGACTTGAGGTAGGGGTGGGCATATAAAATCCGAAAAATCGAATTCCGAACCGGATCGAATTAATTCGGTATTTCAATTTCGGTTTGTTTTCTATTTCGGTCTAATTCGATATTGTAATTTTGGTATTTCAGTATTTCAATACGGTCTTCGATATTAAAATTCTAAAATTTTGGTATACCGAAATACCAATTTTAAAAGACATTTTCTTAATTCTTACTGCCCACCCAACATAGTGAGAAATTTAAAAATAGCCAGATTTACCACAGATCGTTGAAAAATAGCTAAATTTCAAAAGTCATCAAAATTTAGCCACTTTTTATGTAAAGAGAAATCTGAGCGAAAATACTATTCAAAATCCGGAAAATACGCCCGCAAATTTTACGGGAGTTCCAGCATAAGTATGCTTGAACTCCCGCATATTTTACGAGAGTTCAAGCATAATTATGCTGGAACTCCCGCATATTTTACGGGAGTTCCAGCAAGTATAAATATTCAGTATAATATACTGGAGTTGGAACTCCCGCAAAATATGCGGGAGTTCAAGCATACTTATGCTGGAACTCCCGTAAAATTTTACGGGAGTTCCAGCAAGTATAAATATTCAGTATAATATACTAGAGTTTGGAGCACTGGTGCTCTAGTCTCCCGTAAATTTCACAGGAGTTAGCAAAGTATACCGGTCCAACATAATATGCTAGAGTTCGTACTTAAATGCACCAGAACTTTCGTAAATTATACGGGACCGATCCATGTTACAGCAAAATAAAAACTATTTTTTTATTTACTTGATAAATGCTGGCTCTTTTTAATTGATCGGTATAAAAACTGGCTATATCATGATATTTTGACCCCAACACATCGTCCAAGCCCATCTTAAATGCTCATCCTAAAGGTTCGGAATTCATCATTGATAAGCAGCCCATCGCCCAAGCCCATCTTAAATGCTCATCTAACGGAAACTTTTGGAACGTGATTTTGCTTCAAAAACGAGAAATGATGTTGGATTATTTTTGCACTATATTATTATAATTATTATTATACTCAGAAAAGGACAAGCAAAGACCAAAAAAACAGAGTGTCCAACTTTTACAAGTAATTCCTACGAAGATTACTAATCTAGTTACTACTGACTTAACAACAACAACAACAATAACAATAACCCAGTATAATCCCACTTAGTGGGGTCTGGGGAGGGTAGTGTGTACGCAGACCTTACCCCTACCTTAAGGTAGAGAGACTGTTTCCAAATAGACCCCCAGCATCCTTCCCTCCAAGAACTACCCACCTTGCTCTTGGGGAGACTCGAACTCACAACCTCTCGGTTGGAAGTGGGGGTTGCTTACCATCAGAGCAACCCCTCTTGTCTTACTACTAACTTAGTGTTGCCTAAAATTGTTTATTTAACTATTATTAAATCAAAACCGTATCGAACCAAAATAAAAAATACCGAATCGTACCAAAATATTTTGGTATGGTATTTCGTATACATAATTGATAAACCAAATACTGAAATATCGAACCAAAATTCTTAAACTGAAATACTGAATGCCCACCCCTAACTTGAGGTATACTGCCGTTGAGGGCTTATTGAATCATTGTTAGCTTAGAAGTTCCGTGATTTGAAATTTGTTGGAATATTTGTCTGAACACTCTCCTCGATGTTATTTATACTTCCTGCCTTGTCACTTTATTGATATCATATGCTTGGTAAGGAAGAGTGTAAAGCAAGAAGGGTGATGCCGTGCCATTTCATACACACTATCATGCAAGGAAGAGTGTAAAGCACGAAGGGTAATGTCGTGTCATTTCATATTCATTATTATGTGAGGAAGAGTGTAAAGCATGAATGGTGATG
The DNA here is from genome assembly GCA_032618575.1 of Nicotiana noctiflora. Taxonomy (NCBI): domain Eukaryota; kingdom Viridiplantae; phylum Streptophyta; class Magnoliopsida; order Solanales; family Solanaceae; genus Nicotiana; species Nicotiana noctiflora. Next base: position 28,804 of record JASVEL010002126.1, read on the forward strand.
TCGTGCCATTTCATATTCATTATGAAGTGAGGAAGAGTGTAAAGCACGTAAGGTGATGCCGTGCCATTTCATATACATTATCATGTGCGGAAGAGTGTAAAGTATTAAGGGTGATGTCGTGTCATTTCATATACATTATCATGTGAGGAAGAGTGTAAAACACGAAGGGTAATGTTGTGCCATTTCATATACATTATCATGTGACGAAGAGTGTAAAACACGAAGGGTGATGCCGTGCTATTTCATGTATATTGTTATGCTTTTAATATTGTGAGATCACGGCACGAAGGGTGTTTCCGTGCAGGTGAGAATGAGGGACATGCATTATAATGTGATATCTGTTTTCCGTGTATACACTTCCACCCTTACCTTGAGCAGTCGTTGTCGCAATTAAATATTCTGACTGATATGTGGTTATTGTCCCGTATTTGACCACAATCTCAATTGTTGTTGTTTGTCCATGTCTTTTACTTGCCTAATTTGCATATGCCATGCCTATTTCCTGCTTTGAAATTATACTCATGTCATACATGTTCTGTCACACTCTGGTTAAATCATTCCATCATGCCAGCCATTCATGACCGTAATTGTTAACTTGTAAAGATCATGTGTTTCCTTCTTATTTTTCATATTTGTACCTAAGCCTCCAATATACTAGTTAATTGACGTTGATATCCCCTTTCTTTCTAATTGGGGTTATTACTCACATGCTTTCCGTTTAGTCCTGTCAAGAGCCCAAATCAGATCCGGTCGTGATGTCGCCTCTTATGAGGACAATGTCAGCCAACATAATCTCCAAATCCATTTCAATAATTTTAATAGATCAATTTAAGCCTTTTTAATTAATCAGATATTGCTTGATGTAAATTTAAATGAACAGTGCGAAAATAAATATAACCCGACATCGGGTGTCACAAGTCGCAAGCATCTACTAAGGTCTAAAATATAACAGAATTATGGATATATACTGAATATAGTCTAATGACATCAAGAGGGAATAAAACAGTGATGCGGACGTCGGGAGCTACCTCGCTAATCCAATGACTCTGCCTCTACTCAACCAGTACCCGCTATCGGGTGCAAAAATACATGAATCTGCACACTAGGCGCATGAAGTAAAATGAGTACTCTAACTCAATGTATAACAATCATATATAAAGACTGAGTGATAAGAAATCATGAAAAGTACAACAACATGATGTATAGAAGCAGTACAAAACCAATAGGAAAAAGCAATAAAGTTGTGAAATCTATTAAAACATCTTAGATCAGTTTATACTTCTTTAGAATGACTTTGAACAATTAATAAATCAAAGGAAGGGCAATTAAGAAAGATAAACATTGATAAGTGCATTTTACCAGATGTTAACCGCATAATTTCTCTCATAAAAACATATAAATTATTATGTTTCCTCTATATTTTTAACTTTATTTTGCAGGATTAATTATAGAAGTATTGTTGTGCACAATATGAAAAAAAATATTCAAGAAAAATACAACAAAGAAGTAAAAAATCGAGCTATGATTCATTATTGCTGTGACAATGCACCAAGTCTCGATTTTTCGTGATGACATCTAAACTTAGAATTGCATAATTCTCATCTATGCAATTTCAAAATCTAGATTTGCCATTGAAATGTAGCACCAAATCGAGAATTTAAATTCTCATATCTGCAAATGTAAAATCTAGATTTGCCATGAAAATCTAGCACCAAATAGAGAAGTCATCATCAAACTTTCTTACATAAAGAGATGTTGCCCGATCAAAGGAGGCATCAGAGTAGAGAGAAAGCTTAGAGCTAGAAGTCTGAATCCAAATTCTTAATAAGCTTCTCTGTTTTATTTCTTTTACTAGTATCAAGTTATCTTTCTTTTAAATCACAATAGTGGTTTAGTTGTTGTTTCTAAATAAATTTCAGTGTAGGAAATTACTCTAGTTCCTGCTTTTAATTAAAGGGAAAATTATTCTTCTTCAATTTTTTTTTCTATTTTATTATTTAATGGACAAGAATATTTTCATTGTTAATACTAGTTCCAGTATAGAGTAACTTTTATTGTGTTAGGAGAAAGACGGATCTTAATATTTTTATATAATAGTAGATATTATTCCTCAAATTCATATACTTGAGCTAGAATTTATTTAACCTTTATCTGCTTTTACAGTTCGACGTTATTTAATTTATTGACATCTATCTATCTTATACTACATATTAACTGTTTATTAATTCTGTAATCGAGAGAGGAGGAAGAAATAATATAGCTAAGTGTGGTATTGGTAAATATTAATATTTATTCAGTAACATCTATTTTTTTTATGTTGTAATTAATTTTACACTTATTTGTAATCGAGAGAGGCGAATAGTGTAATAATCAGTTATAACAAGTAGGGTAACCGAAAGAGACTTACTAACAAGAGCATATTTTAGTTCAATCATATATTTTCGGTTCTTTAGTATTACTATTTTGAAGATTAATTTGTATAACCGAGAGGAATGCAATTAATTATTCAACTTGAGCAATAATATATATTTGTAATCGTGAGAGACATTTATACATTTTTGAGAAATAGAAATTGAAGAATAATAATTCTACTATATAATAGAAATATTAAGTGAAGTCAAGATCCCAACACCTTATTATATTTGTAAAAAACAAAATATTTTCTACTGCTCTATTCATGCATTTTTAGTTAGTTAATTTACAACTCAACTCTTTCTGATTTTCTCAAATAGTAATTAAAATAAGAAATGTCTGTAGAATAGATAAACCAATCTCTGTGGGTTCGACATCTTTCTATACTATAATTTGACAGAGTACGAGTTTAATTTATACACATGCCAGACACTCGTCAAACACATAAAGTTTCACCCCTCGGGCACAATGTTAACAAATCCACTCCTCGGGCACAAACACCAACAGAAAAAAGCCCCTCGGGCAACAACATGGAACAACACCAGCCCCTCGGGAAACAACATAGCGCAGTTTTGTATAGGTCTGAAGGAAGTCAGTCAGTCTGAAGGAAGATTCCTTCTATGTGAACGCAAGACACATGTTGCGAATGCGAAGATTTGGGGGTGTTTCCCTTCACGAACGCGAACCTGTTATAGCGAACACGAAAGCCTTTTCGACCGGGACTGAGGGAAGGGATTTTGTTCTATGCGAATTCGGCCATTTGACCACGAACGCGAAGTATTGACGAGCCAAAACTCCGTGAACGCGATCCATTCAACACAAACATGAAGGCATCTGGCCTGACCCTTCGCAACGCGACATGCCTCTTGCGAACGCGAAGAAGGCATGTCCAGTGATTTAAAAACAATAGCAAAATGGGAACTTAGCCCATAACTTCATATTTTCAAAACTAGAGAGCATTAAGGTGATTTTCAAGAGGCAAGTTCTTCCCCAAAGTTTTGGTATATGATTCTAAACCTTTTTCTTTCAATTTTCATTTGCATTTCATCAATCTTCATCTAAAAAATTAGGATTTTTATGGTAGAAATTAGGGATTTGGGTAAAATTATGGCTTTTTGAATAATTGGGATTTAGACCCTGTTTTGGGGTCAAATTTTGAAACTAATTGCATATTCGAGCTCGTGAGTGAATGGGTAATCGGATTTTGGTCTGAACCTTGAGTTTTGACCAAGAGGGCCCCGGGTCGATTTCTGCCTTTTTTGGGAAAATGGCAGAAAACCTATAATTAGGCCTTGGAGTTGAGTTCTTTAGCATTTATTAATATTGTTAAGTTATTTATGGTTAGATACAAGTAAATTGGAGGCGAATTATAAAGAAAAAGTGGTGCTTGAGACTTGAGTTTGGCCGTGAAAGTTGAGGTAAGAGTTTTGTCTAACCTTAGGTTGAGGGAATAAGAGTTGTGGTCATACTTTCTATGTGTTATTATTGCATATGACGTATAGGTCTAGTGACGAGTATCTATATGTCGGTGTCAAGCGTGCCCCCGAGTCTCGTATTGTACTTATTGTGGCTCTATTGTATATTATTCATGCTTAATATGATGATTATCATTGTTGAATAACACTTATGAAAGTATTCTCGGTAATTGACTATTATTGAGTATTAGCTCAAGTTTAAGTTTATGTTGAGAAGCGATTGCAGAAACGAGATGAGATATATTATTGACTCATTTGCTGGGAGGTTATTGTTTCCCTTACCGGGATGGTAATGCTTATGATATTGTTTCCCTTGCTGGGATATTGCCGTTATGATATTATTATTATATTATGATATTATTGATTACCTTGCCCAAAAATTACTTTGCGATTGTTGTTTGGGTAAAGAAGAGTATAAAATACGAAGGGTGATACAGTGCGTGAGAGTGTTAATGCACGAATGATGATATCGTTCCATGATAGTGTAAAGTACGAAGATTAATGCCGTACTATGATTTTTGTGAGGTAAAATCACGAAGGGTGATGCCATGCCGATTATATTTATTCTTATGGTGAGAAGGAGAGTAAAAGCACGAAGGGTAATGCCTTGCACGTGTTATTTGATTTTCCTGATTCTTGTTGATAATTTATCTATGGCGTTCTTTATATTCCTCTATTGGTTTTCTGTTGTTACCTGATATATCCTGCAACATGTTTCCCCCTCCTATCTTTAACTGTAAATTTCTGCCTTTATTTTTTTGCTGTATATGATTTAACTGCCCAAGCTTATTTGGTAGTCTTGTCCTTGCCTCGTCACTACTTTGCTGAGGTTAGGATCGACACCTACAACACATGTGATCGGTTGTGCTGATACTACACTTTGTACAGTGTGCAGATAATAGTATGGAGCATTTGGACCACAGTAAGGTTGCTGCCTTCAATCCATCGGCGGATATCCGAGGTATTCCTATAGGCGTCCGCATGCCTTGGCGTCCCCTTCTATCATTTTCTTTCTGTTGTTACTTATTCAGAGACAAACTCGCGTATTTCTATTCAAACCTTATTTGTAGTATTCGTAGATGGTTCGTGATATTGTGACACCAAATTCTCGGTAGAGCTGTATTTAGACTTCCGCAAATTGTTTTAAGTTAAGTTATCATATTTTGTCTACCGCATTGCTTTTGTTATATTATTCCGCTGTCATTTAATTGTCAAATCGTAACTTCTTATGGATAAGGTGAAAACATAATAATATGTGAATGTATTAGCTTGCCTAGCTTCCACGAGTAGGTGCCATCACGACTCACGAGGGTGAAAAATTCGGATCATGACAAAAGCATTTCTATGAAGCTAAACCCATAAAGTTCATATCCTAAAACCGTCTTTAGGTTATATAAATCTTTTGTATCAAGTCAAATGATTAATCTTTTGGGCTCAGCTCACATAGACGCAGTCATATTTCATTAAATTTCTTCATAATGTTGAAAAGAACAAAATTAAAGCAGATTAATGGCTACTTTAGAGCCATTAACTACAGTGCTCTATATATATATATATATATATATATATATATATATATATATATATATATATATATATATATATGTATATATAATCTTATTTGATTATGTTTTATCCAATTCACTTTATTTACATTTGTCACGCAAAGTACATATACGATAAGGTAATATTGTGACCTTGAGATCTAATTATACGAATTATACAAGACTATTTTTGGATTATGAGAAAGATAGTGAAAGCTAAAAAGAATTTTGAGACAGCGGGATATAGCTATGAAAATCTAAGGCAAATGCATGATTGCTCTATTACACACATATATGATAAACTGCGAAGAGACTTTAGCAAAGTGAGCTAGAGGAAATTGGTATACAACAATGTAGGGTGTCCTAGGTGGATATTCATGCTAACTGTGGTGGCTAATGACAAACTATACATAAAAGATAGATTGTTAAAGTGGGGACATTTAGATTGATCAAAGTCCTCTATGCACACATGCAAATGAATCTACCCAACATCTATTCTTTGAGTGCCAATATGCGGCTGAACTATGGAAGAGGATGCTCAAATGACAAGGTATTAGCAGAAACATATATGGTTGATTTGAGGAGCTGCAGAAAACTGGACAAGAAGTAGGAATGTAAAAATAGAACTGTTCAAGATAGTATTAGCAGGATGTGTCTATTTTGTTTTGCAGGAAAGGAATGTAAGACTATTTCAAGTTAAAGCGAGGAACTGCGAGATAATTGACAAGCTAATAGTACAAGAAGTGCATTTTATAAGCAACATGAAAGTAGGAAAAGATCTAAATAAACCGGGTTACTATCCAATGTAATAGCTAGAAGTAACAGAAAAATAGCAATAGAACATACCGCGGGGGGGGGGGGGGGTAGGGGGTGAGTATACGAAGCATTGGAATATATGTAAGGTTTTTTTATTGATTGACAATATTTTTCCTAGTATATAAAAGTTTAATTACCACAAAAAAATTATTGTAATAACATCAACATATTCTTTAACTTATGCACTTAAGCTCATTTGTTGAAGCTAGGTCATTACTAGAGAAAGCAATGTCATCCACGTAAAGCTTTGAAGGATATGCCCAACTTCTTAGTAAATTTCTTCCTATTCGGATTCGTCGTACTTCCTTTGACTGCTCCTGAGATATAGTGGAAATATTTTGTTATGGTGGAGAGTGGGAAGTAAAAAGACCAATGCAACAGAGAACGACTACATGAATCAAAATCCACTTATTAAGACAGACGATCGAGAAAAAAAGGTTCCATATTCGAACATTGATTACCTGATCTAATTAAACTATCCGGTCCAATTATTAATTTACTAATAAGTTTGTCTATACTTTCATACCTATATGATTATTTTTCAATTCGATATATTCATATGTAAAATTTTGTATCTTCATACAGCAACTACTTTGATCAACATAAGGAAAGCACACAAATAAATATAGAAGCATAAAATTATTATACGAGCTTAGTTTATGGACATAAATATTGAAAAGAAATTTGTATGCTATTAGCTCACCCGGAAGATATTTTAAAGTAGCTTTTTATAATAAAGTTATCTTCTCTATCATATGTAACAATAATTTAATAGTTCTTGAAAAAAAACAATAATTTAATAGCTAAAAAATTTTTTACATAAAAAATGCGCATATAAGTTAAACTCGAAATATTTACTAATAATTTTTTTTTAACTAACGACATCTCAATTTCACAGAACATATTATACTTTGCTAGTTCAAGTGGAACAACGACTTTAACTCAAGTTACTTTTAACGTCAAATTTAAAGAGGTCAAAATGTTTTGAAATTCCAAACAAAAATTCTCAAATCCTTTGTGTCTGTCCGCGACCCGGCCGAGTTAAGACAAACCAGAACGAGTCAACTCAACCCAGGAAGCGGACCTCAAACCTTCCAGTAAACTAAAATCTATAGACCTATTTCACGTCCGTTTTCCCCCTTTGCTGGGTTCTCCTTCTCCTCTTCGTCTTCAATTCTTTCATAATCACACAATCGATTCCCTCGTTTTCTAAATCGTAACCCTAAAAAGAGTTCCCTCACAAACCCAATTGCCTTTTTGGTTTTTCCTTAATTTTCTAAATACCTAGTTCTTTGGGGCTTCAATATTATTGTCCTTATTTGGTTCTCAAAAAGGACCCTCTGAAGCATTGATTTGGTTTTTTCCTCATCTGTGGGTTTGTTTAAGTTTTCAAACTGGCTATGGACTACGAACCGTACGACAGCAGTGGTTAGTGTTTTCAAGTTTTCATTTTTTCTTTAATTTTGTGGATTTGTAGTTTAATTAGGGTACAAGGCTAGTGAAATTATCGTCTGCATTGTGAAAGTTGGGATCTTTTTATCTCCTATTTTTGTTAGATTGGAATTTTGAGCTGTTTGCACTTTGTATGTGGGCAATTGAGGTACTGGGTATGTTTAGCTTGAGGCAAAATTTTTGATCTTTTTTGCTTTTTTCCTTTAGAATTATGGTTTAGATGATTATGGGTGTTGTCAATATGTGTTTAATTTTTCAGCGAGTAGTTTAAACTGAAATTATTGTTAGAATTATTGATTTTATTATGAAATAATGAAAACTTGCCTGCAAAAACTGTTAAGTTGTTGTAGAAAAGCAAATGTAAAGTGGACTTGGTACTTGAATTGATGTTCTATGTGCAGCTTTGTAACAGTCTTCAAATGCTTGTAGTTCTGCCACAAGATACTGAATAGAAGTTTAAATCTCATTGTGGAACCTTTAAAATTGTTATTCAGCTGTACTTTAGCTTTTAGTTTTAGACTGAAAATGGTATATGGAGAATTTCTTTTGTTGGATTGAAATCCACACTGCTCCTTGGTCCTTACCTTGAAGTGACAGTTCGTGCAATGTAGTTTTCCTCGTATGTTCATATGCCTTTATTAATCACACGGTGCTGATATGGATAATTCTCATATGTTTTATTGTATTATGATTACACTTAGTGTTTTGATTTTCTGACAACCTGATGGGGTGATTGCAGGAACGGATGATGATCTTCCTCCATCACATCAAAATAGGATTCCAAGAGGTGGTGGCCGCATGAATGGAAATGGGAGATCTGCTGTCATGGCATCTGTACCCTACCAAAGGATGTACGGTGAAACTGACATGGAGGCCCAAATTCACCAGCTCGAGCAAGAAGCATACAGTTCGGTTCTAAGAGCCTTTAAAGCTCAAGCTGATGCCATTACTTGGGTACCTTTTGTCATACTCATGAAATCTAATATGTTCATTTGTTTGATCAGGTTTAAATGACTGCTCAATGAATATATTTTATTCAGGAGAAAGAAAGTTTGATAACGGAGTTAAGAAAAGAGTTAAGATTGTCCAATGAAGAACATCGAGAACTTCTTGGTAGAGTTAATGCTGATGATGTTATCCATAGAATAAGGTTAGCTCTATTGTTAACTCTTGGTCCCTACGTCCATCTCGATTTTGTTTAGTGAACTTTCTGTATTCTAGAGTTTGTCACAGTTCTAAAGGCTGGCCTTTGATTATCGCTTTTATAGGGAGTGGAGGCAGTCGGGGGCTCATCAACCTGGTATGCTTGGCACCGCTCAAGCTATTCACGACCCATTACCTAGCCCTTCTGTCTCAGCTTCACGGAAGAAACAGAAAATAACGCCATCTTTACCGTCACAGTCCTTTGCTGGACCATCTCCTACTTTTCACCCACCTGCTCTGGCTGCTGCAAGTCAGCCGTCTTCATCTGCTGCCAAGAGAGGGCCTATAATGGGCCCTAAGGGCAAAAAGAGTAAATCTGTAAGTCTGATGCTTTATGCTTTATTCTGTGCAGTTGAGCAATGTATGGATTTACTATTCTCCTGTTCTGAGTATTTTCCTGCTATGCATCTATTCATAGGGCCAGATGATGCCTGGTGCATCTTCAATGAAAATGCAGTACCCTTCCTCTGGCCCATTTGGAAGAGGCCAACTAGGTAATCGGGTCTCTGAACCTGCTGAAGCAGGATCATTTGATCCATTGATTGGAAGGAAAGTGAGGACTAGATGGCCTGATGACAATAATTTTTATGAAGCAGTCATTACTGACTATAACAAAGCTGAGGTACACCTGATTTTATTGCTCGAAGCTTTGCTTTTCTTTTTTTCCTTTTTGTGTTCGAATGCGTGAATCTTGTGATGCGCTTTTTCAGGGTAGACATGCTCTTGTTTATGACATTGGTACTACAAATGAGACATGGGAATGGGTCAACCTTAAAGAGGTAATAGATCCTATGTTCTGATGGCATGCTTTGATAAACTGTTTGACTGTCCTGTTGGCAAATCTTTTTCTTATTGGTTTATGTGGTTGGTCATATCAAGAATATCTGTTGTATGATTCAGAAAATTGTATGATCTGTATGCCGTTACTTGTGATGTAACCAAGCATGCTCTGAAGTCTGAAGTATTCACTAGAAGTTTCCATTTATTACTGAAGCAAAAAAAAAAAGGAAAAAAAAGGGAATTTTGGATTTCAAGTTCGGGATTCTAAATATAGAGTCTGAACCAATTGTATTCTAACAAGTGCATATTTCTCAAAGGATTCTAAATATAGAGAAACCAATAGTAGTTTGCTTATTTCTAATATTTAACTACCGTGAGAGTGCTCTGACATATAATAGGTGGTGTATTTGACCTCAAGATGGGTAGCAATCTAGATTATTGGTAGTTCAAGTCCTTATAGTATTCTCTCTAAGGTGTGATCTTGTGAAATTTAGTTTTCGTCATCCATATTTGTCAGTTGAAGTCCTTACATTCAATAAATGATTGTCGGAGTTGCACTAATTGAATAGGAAAACCTTCGATTGGTGTTGGTGATGGTATTGGTGATGGCTGAATGACTTGCTCTGTAGATTGCCAAAGTATATAAAAAACATATCAATGTTTGATTCTGGAAATAAAATGTGACATTCAGGGAGATTTGATCGCAAGAACCTTTTCAAACTCATTATGCAGGCTGTTATTAGCATGATATCCATCTCCAATGTTTAGAAGAGTCATAAAAATGCCTCTTTGACACATGCCTGGTGTCCCATATGACCTACAGGCTGCCTGAACCTTTTCTGTACCCAGCACATTATTCATTTTTATTCTTAGTTGCATCATGTGGTTATCAGTGTTCTTCTTTGTAGTTTTCTTGAAGAGCTTCTTCAAAGGTCAAATTTATATATCTCCTCTCTGACAGATTTCTCCAGAGGATATTCAGTGGGAAGGTGAAGACCCAGGAATTTCTCGTCATGGAAATTATGGTGGATCAGGCCGTGGCATGAATAGGCCTGTTGGGCGTGATAGCGCTCCAGGTGCAGGCAGGGGAAGGGGGTTGACTAAACCACAGTCCAGAAAAGGCTTTCCACCATCACAGAATGGAGGAAAGAAGGGATCTGATGATATCCAGTTACTTCACACGGAAACACTGGTTAAGGAGGTTAGCAACAGTAATTTAATCTCTGTTGCGCATTGAGATGTCGCATTTTCTATATTTGTTCATAGACTGGCAAATGTCATCAGGTGGAGAGGGTCTTTGGCGCCAGTCATCCAGACCCTTTGGAGATCGAGAAGGCAAAAAAAGTGCTAAAGGTAAGAGATACCACCTGTCTGGTAGTGGTTACTGCTCACTCATTTTGTGGCAAAGAAAAATTAAGTTTGTTTCTGTGCAGGAGCATGAGCAAGCACTTCTGGAGGCCATCTCAAAGCTCGGAGAGATCTCTGATGGCGAGAGTGGTACGACTATGCCAAAATATTCCTGTATTTGCTTTTCATTTTAGTATCACGATAAGTGCACGGGATTGGAGAGTTTAACTCTATGATCCTCCTCAACTTAACTTCTTTTTAAAAATCAAAAAATAAAAATAATATTTATGATCTTTTTCTAAGTCTGACTTCCTATCAAGTCCTAGAAGTTTACTTGTTTGGCTTTTGGCTTATTTCAATTTGCGGTCAAATTTATCTCCAAAAGCACAATATTTACCTCTCATCATCTAAATCGGGACGTTCTGGAAAAATATCTTCAAGACAGAAAATAAAAGCTTGGTAGATCTTCACCAACGCTTCTTCTCTTTTGCTTTATAGACTTTGGGACAATCTTTTTCTTGATACCTATAATACCATAATGTCAGCTTGAACTTTTACTTTTGGTAGGATAAGTGGCCTAAAATCAATACAAGGGGTGAAGGAGCGATGATGTCAAACAAGCATAACTTGAAGGACTTAAGACAAGATCATTGTTTAGGAGTAACAGTACACTTTCAAAATTAGGGACATTTGATGCTATTTCCTCTTAAGTTTTCTTATTTTTGAATGATGTTGGACAAGTTCCTTGCTGGCAGACGGCAGTAATGGCATAATTTATCCTTATAAAAAAAGTAACTGTGTAATTTATATCGAAGTACTCCTATGCTTCTAAAATGTGTTCTTGGAGTGAATGGAAGTTGGAAGTACCCTGCAGGACATATTTGTGCTTTTGCTTCTCTATGATACTTATATTTTCTTGTTGTTTCATGTCAAACTACTTTCTTCGGAAAAATAAGTTTTATGTGAAGTTGTTTTGAACCATCCTAGGAAGCTTAGTGAATCATAGAGTTAATATAAATTGTCCATCCCTTTGACATTTATGTTACTGGGAAATACCTGAATTCATATCATTTTGTTTCATTCATCTATTCAGAAAAGAATACATGTTTTTTTTTTTTTTTTGAGAAAGAATAAAGGAATACATGTTTTAAGAGCAAAAAGATGTGTATCTGACCATCTGGTAAATTTTTATTCCATGTGGAGGTAGAAGTCACTAAGTTCAAGTTACGGCTTCTATATTGATACATATTGACAGAGAAACATGTTAACTCTCATGACAAAGAACATATAATGAAATAAATGACATGGCCAAAATACATAAAAGCGAGATACTAGTTACTACTGATCAATTGTGATGTAACAGGAACAATAGAAATGTGAAACAGTTAAAGTTGAAGCCTGATGTGTTAGATGGTATTATAATTCGATTGAATACCATTAGCTGGAAGTAGCATAGCACCAAACCTAACACTTCCACCGTCATCAGCTCTATCGTTTGCTGCTGCCATCTTCACTACTAGGTCCAGCTCAGTACACACACACACTCTCTTACCAACTTTGGCACATAGCACAGGAACACTGCTTAATTTCATCGGATCATTTTGGATTACTGGCCCATTTCCTTTGTATTAAATCCTTCCTAGTTTGAATTGGAAATCTAAAGTTTTCCTGCTAAAGGTGTAAATTTTTTTAAGAAGGTTCTGGTTGACAGGATTTATTATGTAATGGATTTTTGGGAATGAGAAGTTAAAATAGAGGGTAGGGAGCAATAAGGTATCTCTGTACTATGTGGGAATGCATGGATGAGGACCTGTCCACCTTCATTTTGTTGTTGTTATTGTTTGTAGCTTTTCTTAGTGAAGCATGTGAGTGTTTGTATCTTTTCTTAATTAAACACGAAGCATGTAAGTATGTGAGTGTTGTGTGTTTCCACCAAGGTTACCGGAAAAGAGTCTGCAATTACTAGTAAAGTAGGCTGGTTATGCAAGCTTGTATCTGATCTCCGAGTCTGCGTTGCAACACTTCTTGATTGTAAAAAATTAACAGATCTCTTCTGATTGCAACTGATCATGTCATAATAACAACCATCTAGGTTTATTGGGAGAAAAAGGAATGAAGACCAATGTTCTTCCATTTCATACTGATTTGTGTTTCTATCCATACTGCTGCAGATGAACATTTCATGCAAGCTACGAATCGGGAATGACAGGGATACCAATGATGGTAACTGAGTGGTATACAGAAGCTGTGGCATGAGCCACTGAAATAACAGCTAAAATGGAGCAAGATACATGTGCTCTAAATGGTTGTCAATGTGTTGAAACAACAGAATGATTTTAGGTGTGTTGTATAATGCGGTGTTCAAGGAAAGCTTTGCTAACAGAATGATTTTAGTCTAGTCTTTTCTTTTCTGTTTTTTTGGCTTAGGCCTATTTATAGCCGGATTACTGTTTCCTGTATGGCAGGTTAGTGTTCTTGTAAAATTAGACAGTAGAAGTTTAATGTGTGATCATGTGAAAAGGTTCTATTGATATAGGGGTGCTAGAATTGGGAAAATGAACAGCTTAGTTATTCTTTTGCCATTTATTTCATTGCTAATTTAGGTTCTAGTTGCCAACATTGTATAGTTATTTTCCGTTTCAAGGATGTTGGATTTAAAATAGAAGTATCTTGTACTATTTTAACAGTCTAGACATGAGTAAAGTTGTGGAGGAACTTTAAAGCTCGATTTGACACTAGTCTTTTTTATTAGTTATTGGAATGAGGATAAAAATGTCGAGAAAAGATATTTTATAAAAGGAAAGATGAACTTTATTTTTGGTTCACTGGTTCAGATAGGACTTGGATTTTTTTTGAAGACATTTTTTAGGAATATTTTTAAAAATAGTTAAATTTACAACTGGTCGCTCAAAGATAGCCCAATTTCAAAAGTAATTAAAATTTAGTTATTTTTTATGTAAAGATAAATCTGAGCGAAAAATACTATTCAAAACCTGGAAAATACTCCAGTATTTTATGCTGGAGTTCTAGCATAAGTATACTTGAATTCCACATATTATACTGGAGTTCCAGCCTTCCAGGATAGTATGCTGGAACTATCCTGGAACTCTAGCATAATATGATGGAGTTCCAGCTTAAATACACTAGAACTCCAGCATAATCCTTCAAGTATAATGGTCCAATATAATATACTGGAATTTGGAGCATCAGTGCTCCAATCTCCAATATATTATACTGGAGCCCCGTGTGTTGGAGTTCTAACATAATATATTGGAAGTTCATATACAGGTGTACCGAACTCCACTATATTATGCTGGACCCGTCTCTATTACAGCAAAACAATGGCTATTTTTTATTGACTTGGTAAACAATAGCTATTTTTGATTGACCAGACCGAAATTGGCTATACCGTGAATTTTAGCCATTTTTTAACACTTTTGTTGTGGGATGTAGACTGAAACTCCAAGTTATCTTTGGATCTCCAACTAGGACCAAAAAACTGGTATTCTTAGATGTGTTTGGGACGAACCAAAAAAAAAAATCTGAAAAATAAGTCAAACTTTGTATGTTTTGTTGTCAAAAATATTTTTTTACTATTAAATAGGGGAATATGACTACCCTCACGAGTCATCTTCCTTTACGATTCTTCTAAGTTCTAATTCTTCTTGTATCACTCTTCCAACCAACATTTAAGTTAATATTCAAAAATTTCATGGTGATTTTTGTATGAAATGGGATCTTTATCCCTATTAAATCTTGACCATTCAACTTGGTAATATATATAAAACATTGTTGCACCTAAGATCTAAGGATCACTGTTCCAAATAAATGCGCTGCTGTTTGGCCAAGCTTCTCTAGAGTCTAGAGGCCAAAAGTGCCAATTTTTTTTCTTTTAAAATTACTTTTTTCTCAATTTAAGATGTTTGACCAAGGTTTTTGGGGGAAAAAAATACTTTGAGAAGAAGCAGAAGAAGTAGGAAAAAGTAACTTTTTTCTCAAAAGCAGAAGCAGTTTTAACTTTTTTCTTACCAAAAATACCCTTAACAAAATATAATATATACCAAAATAATGTTACTTGTTTTAAACCTAATACTTAGGATATTAATATATAAGTATTTCTTCTCATTTTTAGGATATATGTGTAATATATAGTGACTTCAAGGGTGAATGCTTTTATATTTGTTGAATGATTTTTAATATATTTAAATCATTTTATATGAAGTGAAATATTTTTAATTTTATTTTCATATTTTATTTAAATAAAATGAAAAGATTTCATTATTGTCTTTAACAACAATAGTTTGAGATTATCTACTTATAACTATTAAGTAAACTATTCATGTCCTTATTTGTAATTTAATATTAAAAAGTACGTTTTGAAAAGCTTAGTTAAATATAAATTATTGTTTAAAATTACTCTTCACTGTTATACTTCAAAAGTACTTTTTCGAAAGAATAATTCAAAATAAACTAATTTTTTCAGCTCGGTCAAATATATTATTACTATTTAGGATTTACATATACATGCGTGCTACATGTCAAACGTTGAGACAAAATGTTAATTAGTGTTAAAAAATGAGGTATGTTGGGACAGCAAGGAGGCACTCATTGTGTGTGCCTATTGAAATAATTAAGCAAATTCTTGAATGGCTTATTTGATGTTTATGCTTCAGTATGTCATTATTCACTTTTCATCAGAAGGAGAGAAAAAAAAGACAAAATATAGTTGTGGTTTATAATACAAAAATAACACTTAGAAAAATTTGGTAGAACGTCAATTTAAAAAGTCGAACTAGAAAGTATCGTATTGCATGCAAAAGTAACATAAAGTTTTTAAAAAAGACAACACCAATTATTAATATCTTGCTGATTATTTAAGGCAAAATACCTCAAATCACTCCTAAACTTGGCTTAGATTATTAGTATCCTCCCCGAATTATGTCATGTCTTAATTACCCCCCTCAACTTGGCCTTTTGAGAGTAATTACCCCCATAAAAGCTTATGTGGCAAAAAATGTGGGTGCACTCACCTGGCATGTGAATTTTTCTGTCCATGTGGCATTTTCATGAAAAATAAAAAAGAATTTTTATCTTTTTAAGAAAATTATTTTTAAAATATTTTTTTTCGAATACAATTTATAATAAAACTTGGATAGAACGGCATTAGTTAGGTTAGTATTTTTATTTGTTCAAAAATAATAAAATTTTAGTTAATCTTTTTTTGAATTTAATCTGAAAATAAAGATTTATACAATTAAAATAAATATTCAAGGCATCTAAAAATATATAAAATATAGTTTGAAATTAATTATTTGGGTTATAATTTTTTATATAGCTCTAAATTACGGTGATCTAATTTTGTTTTATGGATTTTACCTAAAGAAATGTAAAAATATACAGTGAAAATAAATAGTCATTGCATCACAAAAGAATAAATAAAAAGAGTATACAATTACAAGAAATCACAAGTGCAATTGTACACTCTTTTTATTACTTCTTTGATTCAATGACTATTTATTTCAACTATGTATTTTTTATAACCTTTTAGATGTCTTAACTATTTATTTTAATTGTATAAATTTTTATTTCAAATATTCAAAAAAAGATTAACTAAAATTTTATTATTTTTGTACAAATAAAAATATTTAGCATAACTAATGTCTTCTGTCCAACTTTTATTAAATTGTATTTAAAAAAATTATCTAAAAATAATATTCTTAAAGAAAAAAAATTCACGAAAATGCCACACGGACAGAAAAATCAACATGGCAGGTGAGTGTACCCACACGTTTTGCCACATAAGCATTTAGGGGGGCAATTATT
Organism: Nicotiana noctiflora; assembly: GCA_032618575.1. Taxonomy (NCBI): domain Eukaryota; kingdom Viridiplantae; phylum Streptophyta; class Magnoliopsida; order Solanales; family Solanaceae; genus Nicotiana; species Nicotiana noctiflora. Next base: position 45,656 of record JASVEL010002126.1, read on the forward strand.
CTGAAAAAGCCACGTTGAGGGGGTTAATTAAAATTGGACATAGTTCGAGAAGGATACTAACAATTTGAGCCAAGTTTAAGGGTGATTTGAGGTATTTTGCCATTATTTAATTCTTCATACACTTCTTTGCAAAAGAAAGTGCTATAAAACAAAGTCTTAATAGTGATTCTTAATAGTGATCCCTTAACCAGCTGTGTCGGTTGGCTACTACTGAATTTGGAGGATTGTTTTTGAATTATATTAAGTTTGAAAGACCATAAATGTTAATTCAGAAAAGAGCTCACTATAAAAGGTATAAAGAGAAAAGATTACACAAGATAAGTAACTTTCTTACCAATTTTTACTTTGTGTTTAAAAAGACTTTTTTGGGATTAGCTCCACGATAGAGCACTATCAAAATACTTTGAGATTTATGTGTGAGGTTTAGTTTTGTGAGAATTATATTTTCAAGTGCCTGATTGTACGCCCTAACACGTATAACGCTCAATGTTCGGGGCTCGTTCAAAAGTTCCTATACAACATATGTGAATTCACTATAATTAGCATTGTAACTCTCAAAATTCTTTAACAAATGAATACTTAAAGTTCTTTTCATCTATAGAAAAAGTTCTTTTCATCTATAGAAATATGAAAATTGTGAATAACTCAAATAACAAATCATAGTAACAACAACAGACGCATCATCTTCTCAAATTTAAGGTGATATGATATAATTACATATTTTGATCGCTTCTTTCGCTCTAATTTATTGCACTTTAATTGAGTTTGAGCTTTAATCGCTAGTATTTTGCACTAATTGTGTGTTTTATGCCTTGTAGGAGTGATTCCGAGTTATGTTGATGTTATGGGATGAATTCAAGTGATTTGGAGCTTTGAAGTCTCAGTAAAAACCCAAGAAATTAATCTGGGATCGTGTTCGGAGATCAACAAATGATAGTTAAGAACGAACGAAGAATCAAGTAGATATTGTGCGCTATCTAGAAAAATATACATAACTTTTCGTTTAGAACTCCATTTGGGTTCCACAATATATGATTGGAAAGATGAGTCAAAGGGCTACAACTTTATTCTTTTATATTTTTCCAAATTCTCAACATAACAGGGTGAAAAGAGCACGGCAAGTGCATGGTTGCGTACTGACCGCGTAAATGGGGTAGAAACTGTGAAATGTGCACAAGCACCCTTCCAGCTGCGCGGCCGCGCACGTCCTGTCCTAGAAAAATGTCCTTTTCCGCGTAGGAGAAGGTGTAATTATTTGGGCCCGATCCTACTTAGTGTATATAAAATGGTATTTGAGGACTTTTGACATAATTTAGACCTAAAGATGCTAAGGAAACGGGAGATTCTACCTAAGGAGACAAGAAAACACTGGGAACAAGGCGAAGACCTCTTTCACAAGTTTTTCGCTTCCTTCTTCCTATTTCTATTATTGATTTTTTTATATATAAATAAAATAGCCTTTTGGAGTATCTTATTCTAAAATTAGGGAGTTAAATGGTATTCTAAAATACCATTTAACACCATTTATCTCAGCTCCTTCATTAGCTAATGCATCCACCACTTTGTTTGCTTCCCTGAAGCAGTGCATGAATTGTATTTCATTAAAGAAATTTGTCTTCCTCTAAGCTTCTTCAATAGTAGTCAACAATCTCCACGGAGGATTAAACTTTCCAAGCATCCAGTTAATAACTAAGAGTCAATCTAATTTCACAATAATATTTTTGTGTTCCTGGTCTATGCACCATCACAACCCCATATTTAGAGCCATAGATTCAGCTGCATTATTACTCTGGGTTCCAAAAGATATTGCAAATACACCTGTCACACCTCCCTTTTTACTACCCCAAACACTTGAAAGCGTATAAATACACTCGTAGGGTATACCCTGACGCTCAATTACCCGAAACGGATAAAAATAGCGTAAGGGAAGGAGTTTTTCCAATTAAAGGACAATCGGTTCGGGATTTTATTAGAGATTAATCAGAGTCGCCACTTGGGAATGACAATGGTGTCCCAAGTCACCGGTTAATCCCGAATCCGAGGAATTTTGACTCTTATAAATGTCTGCGAAGCAGAGATCCGGATAAGGAACTCTGTTAACCCGGGAGAAGGTGTTAGGCACTCCCGGATTCCGTGGTTTTAGCACGGTCGCTCCACTGTCGTTCTTGACTTTTGTTTGACTCAATTAGGTTTTAACAACTTAATGTGCTTTTACGTTAAATATTACTTTTTAAGAATTTGCGACATCGCGAAAACACGCCTCGAGTCATACCGCAACCAGTACGCCTATGACTTTCGGTGTATTTCAGCTTTGCCGAGATTTGGATTTGAGTCGCACCAAGTGCACACTCGTTCAATGGAAGGTATATTAAAATCGTGCCCTAAAATAGTCTATCGGCTTTTTAACTTTTGGAGAGGCTATGGAATTTGCTATTAGCCTCTCCGATTCTACTATGTTATCTTATTACTAAACGGGGGCCCCGGTGTTATTCGGGCGAGGCTCATCCCAATTTAATGTTAAAGTCCAGTCCTATTTTGTTCAACTATGTTTGCTATGTATTGTTCTTGCCTTATTCGTATTGCTAACACTATAGTAATCCAGGCCCGTCGAGTTCTTATTATTTATTGGGCCCGGTCTTCTCTTCAATTAAATATTCATTCGAACTGCCCAGGTACTTGAAACCCAGGCTATTTTTTGACTTCTGCTCGCTGGCTTCGTTAGCTTCATATAACAATTCAGGCCCATAACGTAAACTGGGCCTAAATCAAATGACAATGGTAAGGATTGAAATAACAGAACAGAGACATATATTTGAAGCAGAAAGCATTTTTTATTTATTCAGTAAAGGAATCAATACATCAATTCACGATCATCAACTATAAATCAAATGTTTATTGCCATAAACTAGAACTAACAGACCGTTCTATCTTGTTACACTAGCTTTTAAGGTTAATAATTAATCTAAGAAGACTATTTGATTACATAAGAAAACTTAGAAAATGATTAAGCTAATTAACTATAAATATGAACTAACTAATTAACTACTCACGTATAATTACAGTACCAATTTCAATTGCAACTTATACTTAGTATTATATCCCCAGTTCTTCCTTTCTATAGCCTGCTGTAATCTTATTTTCTTTGATTCTTAAAATTAAATTGATTATGTAGGCGACAAATATGCAATCTAATGATCCCATTGTTTCACTTCAGATACTCATGGATGAATGAATCAGATGCTTATGCGTGCTTACACTAATGATTTTGTCATGACTTATTACCAGATTATTAACCCATTACTGACTGAGTCATGGCTTGAACTAACATTTTTCTCTTTCAACACCTATTTATACCTTAAACGCAAATCCGTGAAAATGTAATTAATTATACGGTCATGTTTTTGTGAAATTACTGAGAAATGGTGATTACTGGTTTTGCTAGTGTTGTTAACTAACTTATATTTTAAGTGTTTTTACCTAATTAACTATGTGAAGTGCTGATTACTACTACTACTATACTACTGCTATTACTAAACTATTACATCTCTTGTGTTTATGTTTTCTCTGCTATCTACTGCAATGTACTATAAATCTAAAATAAATTACAACAGAAGACAAGCAGCAGTAGTTCAAATCTTCATTTTTCAGCTCAGAAACATCTTGCCATTACAACTTCAAATGGAAAAGGGAAAAGTACCTGAATCAACAAGAGAAATCTGATGAGTCTAGGGAAATCAAGGCAGATAAGTAACAGCAAGGACTCAGCTTATACAATGCAACAGTGATTAGAGATGACTGAAGATCCACAGGACGAAAATACCACAGCAGCAAATATATAGACCCAGCAGCAAGCAAGAAAACCCAGCAAAATCCGATAGAAACCCAGAAATTCTATTGTTGTATTGTTATCTCTAACCTTTTTAAGCTTTGTATAAAACCAACCTAGATATATATATTTCAGATTGCTTAGAATTGGAACCCCCTATTCAGCCCTTTTCTAGAGGTATTTATAGTTGAAGCTAAGGGCTGATGACTTGGGGAGAAGGTATGGGATTAATCCCACTTCTCCCCCTCCTAAAATTATGAAATGTATACTTAAGTCCCCCAAATCAGTTATCAAAACCCTTCCAACATGTGCTGGAAGGTTCTAAAGATTCCTTTTAGTGGGTTTTTACCAATGTATCCCTAAGGGTTTGAGATTTTTACAGATTTCCCTTTTTAGGGAGACCATTATACCCTTTAATCTCTGCAAAATTACAAAAATCAGGGGTACAAAGGACTCCCCTACCCTCTTAGGTTCTAACTATTTACTATTTCACCTTTTTAATTCCCAATTGTGTCCCTAAGGGCACTGTTTATTTACTAGCTTACCTAGGTTAAATTTCAGCTTCTTTTGAACTTATTTAACTAATAGCCAGCCCTGGCATTAGTATTTAAGGGCTGGCCAGATTTATTTTAAGGGACTATTTCAATTTTAGCCACTTCTGGATCTATTTCAGTTAATTAACACTAAGTTATTTCAAATTTAAGCTAATTGCAGGCATAACCTGCTTTATTATTAAAACAACTCTTTAAAATCTAGCCAGTCTCAAGTTGAGACTTAGCTTTGGCTATTAAAGCCAATCACTGAACATTTGGGCCCAAAACCATTTGCAGGTTTGGCCATTTTATGCTCAGGGCTCTAAAGAGAGCCTGGGCTGGTCTGCATTTGCAGACATAGCCCCTTTTGCACAACCAGCCACTTTTAAAAGTGGGCTGTGTGTTAGGGCTTTATAGAATAGGTCAACCCTTTGCAGGGCTGACCATTCTTAAGCCAATTATTTAACTTATAGCCTAATTTTATGATTTTCAGTTTTGGCCTATTTCACAATTAACCATTTCTAGGAATCTAATTCTAACAGCTATAACCAATCCACCTAGGGTTCCAACAGTGTTGATCAAACACTTACACTCAACCAAAACCAATAAAACTAAATCAAATTCAACATGATTTGCATATTAGGACACATAGAACCAGACAAGATGCATTAATCAACAAAAAACTCAGGAAAGACAATTTGATATGGTTGAGTCTTAGCTAATCAATGCATATTATCCAACTTCATGTGACAACATATGAATCCATGTTAAATTAGACCTAATTACTACTAATTCCAGTCATATGACAATTGAAAACTCCAAAACCTTTAGGTTCAAGGCACAAGCATGCTCAGAATGTTAAACTCTAAGAACCAACCAGTCATAGATGAAACAGAATTCATTTAAGCCCAGAGTACACACAATAGCATAGGCATGTTAACTAAGATCTCTTTTCAAGTATTAATCCTAGCCTTATGTATACATGGGATGGATCAAGATGAAGATAAAGAAAAGAAGAGACATGATGAAACAGTGAAGAGGAATCCTAAATCTATCATGCAGAAGAGATAATCAAGATTCACATGCTTATTTAGCAGATGAGAACACATAAGAGGAGCTGTAAACCAAAATTAAAGAAAAACTCTAGTATAAACATGAAATGAGAATCAAACGGCTAAGACTAAACCATGTAGTTAAAAGAAGAGAAAAACAGTAAAGATATTGAAAGCTAAATAGAAGAAACCCTAACGAGAGTCAAACAACTAAGCTAAACATAAAGAGAAACAGAAGAGATATTCGAAAATCAAACAGATGAGATGTTGAAAACCAGCAAATAAGAAAACCCTAAGTATAAATAAAGGGTGAAGAAGAACAGGGAGGTCTCTAAGAACAGAGAAGCAGACCCAACGCAAGATAACCGTAATATAGGAAATGAAGAAAACGGCTAAACTACTACTAAAACTAAACATGAAACAGGGATGAAGAACAATCATGATATTGTAAACCAACCAGATCAAGAACCAGTATACACAGAAGATGAAGAAGAAAAGGGTGAATCATAGATAGATATTTTAACTCAGAGGAACAACACACAACGAATCAAGATGAGCATGAGAATAAACAAGATGGAGAACACTGACACTAACATGCTCGGAAGCACAAGTTTAAAAAAAACAATAAGAAAAGATAGGCATATTGAAACAAAAGGATAAACAAGCAACAGAAAATCAACAAGAATAAACTCTAAGCTATCACGTGAAAGCAAAAATCAGAGAAAAACATCTAAAAGCATGCAAAAATAGAAAACAAACAACAGATGAACAAAATAAAGCATAAAGAAAGCACATAGGGGTCGAGGGACTTAGCTTGCAGGGCCTGTCCCCTGAGCTTCCCATCTCTTTTCTCTCTTATTCACTCACGGACTCTAATCTCCTCTTTTGATTTCTTTTTTTCTTTGTTCTTTCCGATCCCTTTTTTTTCTATTCTTTTTCTGGTTTTTTCTTTTAAGGCTTAAAGACGAAGCCTTTTTGAATTCTGAGTTACAGGGGGTGTTTGGGTGAGGAAAAGGTGAGGCCTTTATTAGGGGTTTGGGTTTGGGAGTCGCCGGAGTTAGGTTTCCGGCGACCTTCTCTTGGATATTCGAGACGCTCCAGGCTGATTCGACGGTGGTGACTTATATGGTTGGGTAGATCGTGGGACGGGGGTTCGAACGGCATTGGTTTGGAAGGGATCTTCGTTGTTTGGTGGTCACCGGCGAAGATTCCGGTGACCGGTGTCACACCTCCTTTTACGCACCCGCGAGGGCACAAGGGAGTTTTTCCAATTAAAGGACAATCGAGACGGGATTAGTTTATTTAATTCAGAGTCGCCACTTGGGAAAATAATGGTGTCCCAAGTCACCGGTTTAATCCCGAACCGAGGAAATTTATGACTCTGTAATATAGTCTGCGAAACTAGAAACCTGGATAAGGAATTCCGTTAACCCGGAGAAGGTGTTAGGCACTCCCGGATTCCGTGGTTTTAGCACGGTCGCTCAACTGCAATTTTTGTTTCTATCTGATTCTTTTATATATTTTAACTATGCGCTTTTAATGCTCCGCTCTTATTTTTTTTAGAAGAATTGCGACGTCTCGAAAACACATTTCGAGTCACACCGCAACCAGTACGCCTGTGACTTTAATGTATTTCAGTTTCGCCGAGAGTAAGATTTGGGTCACATAAAGCACCCGTGTTTAGGAAAGTAATTTGCTTACAAATCGCGCCTAAAGAATCTATCGTCCTTATTAACTTCGGAAAAGACCGTGAAATTAACTAAACGGTCTTTCCAAGGCTAAGTTTTCATAACAACTGATTAGAGGGCCCCGCGATTGTGTATTTGCGTTTAGCGAGGCTCGTCTCCTTATTATTAAGGCCAATCCTAAGATGAACTACGTTCTCTACTTGTTTTCGTCTCCAATATTAACTTGATATCCAATCCTATGTAAATTTACGACCCAAGCAATGTTTTTTAATCCCAATTTGGTAATAATGGGTACGGCATCCCTACGACATTGTTGTTTAATATGAAGCTCATTCTTACTAGCTGAGTCATTCTATTAGAGATCTAGTTTAAGAGGATAAAAACATGAACTAACATCTAAGGTGGCCAATTCACCTGTCCCAATTTTAAGTGACAAATCACACCTGAAATTTTACTCCAACACACCTTAAATCCGTGGCTATTTACCCCTACAGACGAACAATACTGCAATTAAGGCTCAAATAATGGTTGGTCATGCTGATTTCTGATTTAGAACTAGCTATCCCTTTTCATGCTTGATAACACAAATTCTGGAATTAGTTACACCAAACTACACTATTGGATTCAAATATTCATACATGAACACCAACTCAAACTCATACCTATATCTTAAGAACAACCCTCGAACAGTCTCCTCCTATTATTCTTCAAATAGTTCAATTATAATGCTAATGATCAAAAGGTTAACAGTTTCATTTATACATTCGTCCAAATGGCTACCAACCATTACAATCATTGATGCTACAACATTAACCTAAAGTTGGACCTATCAAGCCTTGCAAATGCAGCTTTATTCTTCACTCAAAAGAGTCTACCATTGATAAGGATGTGTACCTGGCAATTGAAGAACCAAATGATCAGCTAATGCAATAATGGCAACAACAACAGCAGTGAGCCAAGAACAACAATCCACCACAGCAAACAGCAAACCCAGTAGTAACCAACAACCAGCACCAAGCAACAACCAAGCAAACAACCAACAACCCAGGCAATGACAGTCCAAAACTCAGCAAACAATGACCCAGAAATAAACAGGTGTTACCACATCCAATGAACCAGCTATAACACTCAATAACCAACGAGCCAAAAGTAATCCAACTCCACTAATCAAAGAACCAATGGCTAAACCTTGACACCAAACAGCAAACCAAAACAAACCACAGCAGTGGCTAAGATGCAACACTAGCAGTGGCCAAACAACAGTCAACTAACAAACCAGACACGATCAAACAGTGGCAATCCCTCAGCAAACCAGTAATGAAAGAAGAAATAGAGGCCAGAAACAAATGCCACCAGCAGGCAGTCAATGCCAATCTGTTTATATGAATGTATGCCAAAATCCAGGTGGTGAATGTTTTTCCCTAATGTTCTCTAAGAGTTTGTGTCTGTATTTCGAATCCTTACTGTGTGTATGTCTATCTGCTCTCTTCTCAGGTTTTTCTCCCTGTTTCTCTAAGGCCTGTATGTCTCTTCTTATAGTTGAGACCAGCAGCTCCTAAGGTTACTCCCCTTAAACTGAATCCCCAACCCATCATATTCCCTGCAACCTCCATTATCCAGTGTCCAGGTATGGACTACAGCATAAAAATAATGCTGGTGGCAGGACATCAGTGGGATACCCTGCTGTGCAGGTTCCACTAGCCCTTTTATGGGCAAGTGATTAAACAATTATCCTTAATCAAATCCTAACACTGTATCCAACTAACTCTTAATCCAGAATTAAACAAACAACAAAGCCTAAACTTGTGCATTGCATACGGGCAGGCCAGAGCATGAACAACTCATACAAACAAATTAATTTGTTGACAACATTAAACAAACTAGGCATACAAAGCTATTGCAGCATTGAATTTAAACAAGAATTGGCAAAAGAATGGGAATCGACCAAATAAAAGGTCTGTTGAGAAGGGTAGAAGAATGCTAAGAATTTCTGAAGCTAAACATAAATACACACATGGATTACAACTAGCAATCGTAAGGGACACGAATTACCTCAAAGAAATATGCCGACCCAAGCTTCGAACTTTTGGTTTGGAACTATTGAAGCCAAACGGGCTTTAATCGAGCTGTTCTCGATTGAGAACACCTAGACTAAAGTCCCTTGGACTTCAATTACGACTAATTCGGCTCGAATTGGGCTTCTTCAAAAATTAGGGTTCTTGAGACTCGATTTGGGGTTTGGGTAGTTCGGGCTTGATTCGAACCAAGCCAGGGTTAGTAGGGGTGTGAGGGTGGTCTGGAGGGGCTAGGGTATGAGTTTGGGATGATTTGGCGTTGGCTCGAGTTTGACTCGAATCTTCAAACGAAGATTCGAGGAGCTCCGGAGTGATTCGAGGTAAACGAGGGCTGGATTTGTAATGGGGGAGGTGAGGGGAGTATTTGGTGTTAATTTGGTGGCCTCCTACCGGAACCGCCGTGAGGCGATTTCCGGCAGGCGGCGCAACGGTGGTGGACGGCGAAGCGAGGTCCGGTCTCTGAAGACCTTTGGGAGATGAAGTGAGGGGGGGGGTCTGGCTTGGGGGGGCGGGGTGCGTTTGTGAGATTATATACGAATTAAGAGGTTAAATCCTGATCGTTGGATCAAACTTGATCAACGACCAGGATCTCTTCTCATAACCAAACGGTGTCGTTTGGTTAAGTCACAGCCTGGATGTATATTCGAATTAAAAGATTAATCTGGGCCGTTGGATAATAAAATCCAACGGTCCAGATCAAGCGTTACATTCTGATGCTGGGCGAGTATTTTGGGATTTTAATGATTAATCTGGGCCGTTGGATAATAAAATCCAACGGTCCAGATCAAACATTACTTAAGGTGATGTTGGGGTGAGTATTGGGCTGGAGCGTGTGGGCTGGACGGGTGAGGGGTTTGGGCCAGTCTTTTGGACTAAAACATGGCCCGAGTCTGCTCTTCATGATGTACTATATGTATATGTGTATATATATATATGTATATATATATATATATATATATATATACACATATATATATATACTAACCTATAACACAGCTATTTCTTACTACAATTATCCCACATAATTACATATCCCTTGAATGTAAACCGTATAATTTTGATATTAAACGCTAAAAAAATGCAACACATAATGTATATATTTTTGTATTTTACTAATTTAAACAAATAAACACGCACACAAAAATGTAGATTTAAGATAAAAATAACACAAAATCACAAAAATCATGCCCAACATGAAACTATTTTTATTTTGAATTTTCTCGGAGTACTTCTCAGGTAAGGCAAAAATCACGTGCTCACAGCTGCCCCTCTTTGCGCGTAAACATGCAGAGTTTTCGTGCAAAGATAAGTGAGCGGATATAAGCGATTTTTGCCCGTTCGAGCACTCCGTATGAAGCATTTTTTGGAAAAGTTTTGACCGAACCTTGCTTCAAAGGTCTCCTACATATCCCTGGCTAAAAGGGAATCAGGCCAATGTAGTTCGGTAAGTTCTGGTAGCTGGGACTACCATGACTGTTGCGATCTCGCTGTTACTGCTGTTGCCGCTGTTACTGCTGTTACCACTGCTTAGCCGATCTCCTTGTTACACCGTACTAAGCAACAAAAACAAGAAGCTAGACTAAGTTACAGTACTACAAGTTCTTATCTATCCTTTTTAACTTGATCTTGTCGCGCTCCTCGCCATCCTGTCTGACTTGGCGTTCCTTCTGATGCTTCTTCTCTTCTGCCAATTGTTATTTCGGCCTATCTTGATTGCCGAACTCCGACCATTGTTTCCTTCTTTATGATCTTTGAACTATTCTCCTTCGCAATCCGAATCTATCTGTTCTGATACTTGTTGCCTCCCTCTGCTTACGCACTTGGATTCATGCCGGAGATTTCTGTTACCTTCAACTGCTTTCCTCAACCAAATTAAAATAGATCGCCACTCCATTCCCCAGGCGGGCTCCCTGACTTCAACCATTACTTCAAAAATAAAATCGCCACTCCATTCTCCAGGCGGGCTCCCTGACTTCAACTACTACTCAAAATAAAATCGCCACTCCATTCTCCAGGCGGGCTCCCCGACTTCAACTATTACTTCAAAATAAAATCGCCACTCCATTCTCCAGGCGGGCTCCCTGACTTCAACTACTACTTCAAAAATAAAATCGCCACTCCATTCTCCAGGCGGGCTCCCCGACTTCAACTACTACTCAAAATAAAATCGCCACTCCATTCTCCAGGCGAGCTCCCTAACTTCAACTACTACTTCAAAATAAATCGCCACTCCATTCTCCAGGCGGGCTCCCTGACTTCAACTACTACTTCAAAAATAAAATCGCCACTCCATTCTCCAGGCGGGCTCCCCGACTTCAACTACTACTCAAAATAAAATCGCCACTCCATTCTCCAGGCGAGCTCCCTAACTTCAACTACTACTTCAAAATAAATCGCCACTCCCTGTTACATTCAACCGCTTTCCTCAACCGAATTAAAATAGATCGCCACCCCATTCTCCAGGCGGGCTCCCTGACTTCAACCACTACTTCAAAAATAAAATCGCCACTCCATTCTCCGGGCGGGCTCCCTGACTTCAACTACTACTTCAAAAATAAAATCGCCACTCCATTCTCCAGGCGGGCTCCCCGACTTCAACTACTACTCAAAATAAAATCGCCACTCCATTCTCCAGGCGAGCTCCCTAACTTCAACTACTACTTCAAAATAAATCGCCACTCCATTCTTCAGGCGGGCTCCCTGACTTCAGCTATAACTTCAAAATAAATCGCCACTCCATTCTCCAGGCGGGCTCCCTGACTTCAACTACTACTTCACAAAAAATCACAAAAATCATGCCCAACATGAAACTATTTTATTTTGAATTTTCTGGGAGTAATTCTCATGTAGGGCAAAAATCACGTGCTCACAGCTGCCCCTCTTTGCGCGGAAACATGAAGAGTTTTTCGTGCAAAGATAAGTGAGCGGATACGAGCGATTTTTGCCCGTTTGAGCACTCCGTATGAAGCATTTCTTGGAAAAGTTTGACCGAACCTTTGCTTCAGAAAGTCTCCTACATATCCCTGGCTAAAAGGGAATCAGGTCAATGTAGTTCGAGAAGTTTTGGTAGCTGGGACTACCATGACTGTTGTGATCCTGCTATTACTGCGGTTGCCACTGCTTAACATGATCCCCTTATTACACCACGCTAAACAAAAATAAAAATCTAGACTAAGTTACAGTACTACAAATTCTTATCCATCCTTTTTAACTCGATCTTGTCATGTTCCTTGCTATTCTGTCTGACTTGATATTCCTTCTGATGCTTCTTCTCTTCTGCCAATTGTTATTTCGGCCTATCTTGATTGCCGAACTCCGACCATTGGTTCCTCCTTTGTGATCTTCGAACTATTCTCTTTGGCAATCTAAAACCATCTTTTCTGATCCTTGTTGCTTTCTTCTGCTTACGAACTTGGATTTACGCCGGATATTTCTGTTACATTCAAGTGCTCTCCTTAAAAATAGCTCGCCACTCCATTCTTCAGGCGGGCTCCCTGACTTCAACTATTACTTCAAAATAAAATCGCCACTCCATTCTCCAGGCGGGCTCCCCGACTTCAACTAATACTTCAAAATAAAATCGCCACTCCATTCTCCAGGCGGGCTCCCTGACTTCAACTACTACTCACTGATTTCATCCTATCTTGATTACCTTCCTTTGCCTTTTGTACCATATCCTTGTTCCCGCATTACCTCTCGGACCACCTTCTCTTCTGAATTATCCTGTCTTGGAATTGCTTTCCCCTAGGTCGTGTTACTTTTCTTCTGGCTGCTGGGGATATTTTTTGGAACTGTTTACTCGCCTGCTGGGGGTGATGCTGCTGAGGAAGTATTCTTTGTTTCCTTCACCCCTCATTCTCTTCCTTCTTCCCCTACCTCTTCTGGGGCTCACGCTTGTGCCTCCTCGAACAAATTATGGGATGTAATACTGCTAGGGGAATCTCGAAGCCATTGTTTTATTTTCCCCACAACTGCTGGGGGTGATACCAAGTTCAAATATTACCCCATCGTGTAGTCTGGCCTTTCTCAAAACTATTCTGCTCGGAGCTGGTACTTCCCGAAATCTTGTGTTGCTTTCTACCCTTATCCTCTGAGTCTTGCTTTCCAGAAAATTTTCGCAACAGGAGAAAATTTTCTGCCCCAGTTTGATAAACTTCTGGATGGTATGCTTTTCTGCCAACGAACCCTCTTTTCCTGCTTTTAAATCAAAGAAAAATTGTTAGTTTCAAAATGCGGTGAGTGGTCGTGCCACTCTTGTTGGGGCCATTTTCTTTTCTCTTTCAGCTGCTTGGCCTCTCTCGAACTTTGAGGGCGACGTTGACGCTTGCCGGGGACGATGCTCTTTCCACGAACGACCTCTCATCTTTCCTTTTATTCCAATCTTTGGTTTGATCCGACTCTTTTTAGCCGGTGATCCGTTGCGTGAAATCATCTTTCGGACATGCCACATGTGTCCATCATACTCCATAATTCTTGCGAACCTTCCACTCAGCCTGTCATCCCAATCTTACTATCGTAACGACTTCTGTCTTATTGCCTCGTTCCATGCCTATTCACTTTCAATATACCGCTTTGGGAGACTTGGTAGTAAGCTTTGAAAAATCAATTTTCGAAAATGAAAGAAAAGAAAAGAATATTGACCGCAAATGACAAAAGAAGAGAAAAACTTTTCTGAACTCAAAAATAGGAAAACTTATCTGAATGTGTGCCCGATCCAATGGTTATGCCGCGCCTTTGAGATTAAACTACCCAGTCTATTCATATCAATCACTTTCTGATGCCGCGTTCTGCTAGAGGTAAACGGATGTCCAAACCTTGTCTCATGCGGACATCTTGTAACCATCTCGTCCTGTCACCTCACAGTGCCCTTCAAAGGGTTTTCACTAATGAGATTCTCTCATTTCTCTCTATCTCCCGTCGCCTTGAGGTGCCCGTAAAGGTTTTCACCGTAAGACTCTCTCATTTTATTCCTCTCAGCTTCCTTCGCCTTAAGGTGCCCGCGAGGGTTTTCACCGTTAAGACTCTCTCATTTACGCTTTCTTTCCCTGCGGCGGGTATCACCCCTGAGATTCCCTCTAGAGCGTTATCCCCTTTCGGCTTGTGCATCCTGGATTCAATCGAGGGTCGGGATGTCACTCTTGGCTTTCGTTCACATGACTTGGCACTTCTCAAATACTGATCGAGAGGTCTTTCTGGTTCTTAATATGGTTTCTGCGCGTGAGGCCGAAGAAAGGGGTTTAGCCTCAACGGTTAGCTTATTACAACTTTCGGAATCCACACTATCTTTCCAACGAAACAATGACTTCTGCCCCAGCTTTGTTGCTTGGGGGATTTTTTGATTTTTATTTTATTATGACCGAGCCGTGTGGCGCCTACGTATCCTTCTTGAGGAACCAGGTCGAACGTAGTTCACTTTTTCTTGTATTTTTTCTTTGTTTCTTTTTCTATTTTGTTACACATCTTCCTTGATGATTCCGAAAGAGGGTATATGAAAGAATAATTAAGGCTCAAAGGGGGAAACAAAGGTTAAAGTGTTTGGGTAGTAGAAAAATTGCCTCTGTCATTTCATTCTCCGAAAAATGCCAAATACACAAATGAAACCAAACGTTGACAAATGCCTTAAAGAATTACACATAATATCTCTTGACTGCATCAGAATTGATAGCCATATCGGTGCATCTTCCCTCAACATCAGTTAGACATAGAGCGCCGTTGGATAATACTCTAGTCACCACAAATGGTCCTTGCCAATTTGGAGCGAACTTGCCTTTCGCTTCGGCCTGATGTGGTAGAACTCTCCTCAGCACATGCTGTCCCACTTCAAATTTCCCGGGACGTACCTTCTTGTTATATGCTCTCGCCATTCTCTTTTGATACAATTGGCCGTGACATACTGCTGTCAATCTCTTTTCGTCGATCAAGCTCAATTGCTCTAATCGGGTTTTGACCCATTCATCATCGTCAATCTTAGCTTCAGCGACAATTCGGAGGGATGGGATCTCAATTTCTGCGGGTATTACTTCTTCAGTCCCGTACACTAACAAGTAAGGAGTTGCACCTACTGAAGTTCGGACGGTAGTGCGATAACCCAACAGCGCAAATGGTAACTTTTCATGCCACTGCCTAGACCCTTCTACCATCTTCCTCAATATCTTCTTTATGTTCTTGTTTGTTGCCTCGACCGCACCATTTGCTTTTGGGCGATACGGTGTGGAATTTCGATGTGTAATCTTGAACTGTTGACATACTTCTTTCATCAATCCACTGTTAAGATTGGCACCGTTATCCGTGATGATTATCTTTGGAATTCCAAACCTGCAGATGATGTGGGAGTGTACGAAATCCACCACCGCCTTCTTGGTCACCGATTTGAATGTTTTGGCCTCCACCCACTTGGTAAAATAATCGATCGTTACCAGAATGAACCTATGACCATTGGAAGCCGCAGGCTCAATAGGCCCAATAACATCCATACCCCATGCAACAAACGGCCATGGTGCCGACATTGTATGCAATTCAGTCGGCGGAGAATGAATCAAATCTCCGTGTATCTGACACTGATGGCATCTTCGCACGAAACTTATACAATCACGCTCCATCGTGAGCCAGTAATATCCTGCTCGAAGAATCTTCTTTGCCAATACGTATCCGCTCATGTGTGGTCCGCAAACTCCCGAGTGTATATCTGTCATCACTGTTGTGGCTTGATTTGCATCTATACATCTCAACAATCCTAAGTCCGGGGTTCTTTTGTATAGCACCCCTCCACTAAGGAAAAATCCGTTCGCCAACCGCCGAATAGCTCGCTTTTGATCTCCAGTTGCTTGCTCTGGGTATACTCCTAACCTGAGGTATTCCTTGACATCATGAAACCACGGCTCACCATCCACCTCTTCCTCTATCACATTACAATAAGCATGTTGATTCCGGACCTGGATATGTAACGGATCGACACGAACCTTGTCCGGGTGATGTAGCATTGATGCTAAAGTAGCCAACGCATCGGCAACCTCATTATGCATCCTCGGGATGTGCCTGAATTCTACCGATCGAAAGCGTTTGGTCAAATCATGCAAACACTGACGATATGGGATAAGCTTTAGATCTCTGGTTTCCCATTCTCCCTGAATCTGATGTACCAGAAGGTCCGAGTCCCCCAAGACCAAGACGTCCTGTACATCCATGTCCACCGCTAATTGCAACCCCAAGATACATGCCTCGTACTCAGCCATATTATTGGTGCAGTGAAAACGCAGTTGAGCAGTAACAGGATAATGATGTCCTGTTTCAGATATGAGCACAGCCCCTACTCCTACTCCTTTTGCGTTCGCCGCTCCGTCGAAGAAGAGTTTCCACCCTGGATCCTTGGTTAGTTCTAACCCCTCAATTTGCAATACCTCTTCGTCTGGAAAATACGTCCTCAAGGGTTCGTATTCGTCATCAACAGGATTTTCAGCTAAGTGATCGGCCGGGGCTTGAGCTTTCATAGCCGTCCTTGTCACGTATATGATGTCGAACTCCGTAAGTAATATTTGCCATTTTGCTAACCTCCCCTGTAGGCATAGGTTTCTGGAAAATATACTTCAACGGATCCAAACGCGAAATGAGGTAAGTGGTGTAAGAAGACAAATAGTGTTTCGGCTTTTGGGCTACCCAAGTCAGGGCGCAACATGTCTTTTCTAGATGAGTGTACTTGACCTCGTGGACTGTAAATTTCTTACTGAGGTAGTAAATGGCCCGTTCCTTCCTGCCAGTAAGATCATGCTGCCCCAGTACGCAGCCAAACGAATTCTCCAAGACCGTCAGATAAAGAATCAGGGGTCTACCTGGCTCAGGCGGAACTAGTACGGGTGGATTTGACAGATACCCTTTGATTTGGTCAAACGCTTCCTGACATTCTGTCGTCCATTCTATCGCGGCGTCTTTCTTCAACAGACGGAATATGGGTTCACAGGTTGCCGTAAGTTGAGCAATAAACCTACTGATGTAATTTAACCTTCCCAACAGACTCATTACCTCTGTTTTATTCTTTGGCGGGGGTAGCTCTTGAATGGACTTGATTTTGGATGGGTCCAACTCAATGCCCCGTCGGCTGACGATGAATCCTAGCAACTTTCCCGATGGAACTCCGAATGCGCATTTGGCCGGATTGAGCTTGATGTCGTACCTTCGAAGTCTTTGAAAGAACTTCCTGAGGTCAGCAACATGGTCTTCTTGACGCCTAGATTTTATGATCACATCATCCACGTACACCTCAATTTCCTTGTGTATCATGTCATGGAATACCGTAGTCATCGCCCTCATATATGTTGCTCCTGCATTCTTCAAACCAAACGGCATCACTCGGTAGCAATAAGTTCCCCACGGTGTGATAAAAGCCGTCTTTTCCTGCGTCCTCTTCATCCATCAAAATCTGATGATATCCCGCATAACAGTCCACAAAGGATCCGATTTCGCGTCCGGCGCAATTATCAATCGGGATATGGATATTGGGAAGCGGGAAATTATCCTTAGGACTCGCCTTGTTGAGATTGCGATAGTCCACGCATACTCGGATCTTCCCGTCTTTCTTTGGCACCGGTACTACGTTAGCCAACCATTCAGGGTATCGAGTGACACGAATGACTTTCGCCTGCAACTGCTTGGTTACCTCCTCCTTAATCTTCACACTCATCTCCGTCTTGAATTTTCGCAGCTTTTGCTTGACGGGAGGATATGCCGGATCAGTGGGTAATCTATGAACCACTAGATCAGTGCTGAGTCCTGGCATGTCGTCGTATGACCATGCGAAAATGTCTTTAAACTCCATGAGTGTTTTGATCAACTCTTCCCTCAGATTGGGTTCAATATGGACACTTATTCGGGTTTCTTTGACGTCATCCGCATTCCCTAGATTAACGGCCTCGGTATCATTTAAATTCGGTTTGGGTTTTTCCTCGAAGTGACTTAATTCTTCACCGATTTCTTCTACGGCTTCATCATCGCCGTACTCTGACTCACTCTCGTCACTTCTTATTTCATGCGTTATTATTTCCAAACCCGATTGACTTTCTAGACCGGGTTGATTAATCTTTAAGCACGCCATATCATTAAGATCAGTTGAAAGAAGGCTGTTCAGAAAAGTAAAAAGAAGGAAAAATAAACAAAATTAGACACGAAGGGAATCAAATTTCATTAAATGGGAACTGTACAAGGAAAAACAAACTGCAAACTTAAATCAAAAATGAACTAAAAACAACTGGATTTTACTCCGGGGACAAGCCCCCAATACAAAATTTCGAAAGAAAAACAATCCAAGGCAAACTACCAAGACTCCTTCCGGACAGGGAGAGGAGTAGCCTTCCAGTTATTCAGTTTTGCCTTTGGTCCCACAAATTGTATCTCGGCATGACTGGGTCCTTCACCGTCCTCGAGCATACATACATCCGTGAATAGGTCCTCGAACTTCCTGAAGAACTCTTCGTCTGGCTTGACCGTAGGACCGGGAATCTTTGTCGCTGGATGTCCTCTTGCTCCGGACCTGACAAAAGATTGGGAAAGGCGTGGAACAGGCTTCGGGAGCACCCATGTCTTCTGCTTACTCTTCTTTGCTCGCCGGATGTCCTCTGAGGCTGGCTGGAATCCCAAGCCGAAGGTTCCCAAGTTTTCGACCACCGATACCGGTTGTATGATTCCTTGCGGAGATGCACCTAGACCTTTACCGGGTATGAAACCATGTCGCAACATTTCATGAGCCACCATGACATCTGCAGTAATTGTCCTGTCATCGGGAATGCATTCCCCTTCCGGAACTCGGTGGGCGGACACCACATCGCAGACCTGATATACCCACGGCCCAACATCTTCTTCTGTTTCAACAAAGGGAATGATGGTGCTTGATTGTGGATCGTTCTCTCCATGGACGACGATCTCCTGTTGATCCCACTCGAACTTAACGAGTTGGTGTAAGCTGGATGGAACTGCTCTTGCGGCATGGATCCATGGTCGCCCTATTAGGAGGTTATATGACACCACCATGTCCAGCACCTGGAATTCCATGGTGAACTCCACTGGCCCAATCGTCAAGATTAACACTATGTCACCAACCGACGCTTTGCCTCCTCCGTCAAACCCTCGAACACATATGCTGTTCTTGCGTATCCTGCCGATGTCTACTTTCAATTTGTCCAGTGTAGAGAGAGGACAAATGTTAGCACTGGACCCATTATCGACAAGGACTTTGGTAACCACCGCCTCCTCACACTTCACCGTAAGATATAAAGCCTTGTTATGCTCGGTGCCTTCCTCAGGCAACTCATCATCGGTAAAGGTGATCCGATTTGCTTCGAAGATCCTATTGGTGATCTTCTCCAGATGACTCACTGAGATTTTATCCGGTACATGTGCCTCATTCAGGACTTTCATTAAAGCTTACCGATGTTCTTCAGAATGTATCAACAAGGATAGCAATGATATTTGCGCCGGAGTCTTCTTCAACTTTGCTCTAAGACACAGTAGTCATGCAGCTTCATCTTTTTCAAGAATTCTTCCGCCTCTTCATCGGTTACCGGCTTTTTCAATGCTGCCGGAGTGGTCTTCCTCAATTCCGCAGGGGCAAAACATCTCCCCGAGCGGGTCAACCCTTAGGCTTCACAAACTTCCTCTTTCACTTCCTTTCCTTTGTAGGTCGTTGTAATCCGAGCATAATTCCATGGAACAGCCCGGTTATTAGTTATTGGCAACTGTGTTGCTGGCTGGATGATGAAAGGATCCATTCGAACGCCTGCTACTGTCAAGATGGGCTTGATTGCTGCCCCCGGTACAACTATCTTGGCTTCCCCCGGCTTCACCGGTACTTCGTTCACACTTCCCTTTCCTGCTTCCGACCCTCCTGGTATGTCCTTCTTGCAATTGGGTGACTCATCAAGGCTTGGCCCTTTTCTCGTTCCTACCCCGCTAGACTTAATCATCATTACGGTCTGAGAGGCTTTCTCCTTTCCTTCCTCCGCCCGAACCAACTCGATCATGTTGGTCTCATGATGAGTTGGAAGCGGGTTCTGGTTGATGTTGGGCTCTGTTGGAGTCTGGACCTCAATCCTGCGAGTGTCGATGAGCTCCCGAATGGCCGTTTTCAACCTCCAACATTTTTCCGTGTCGTGTCCTGGACATCCTGAGCAATATGCACAATTTACTGAGTGGTCCAGGTTCTTCGGAAGAGGGTTTGGTAGCTTAGCTTCAACCGGATTCAGCAACCCTACTTGCTTTAATCGGTGGAACAGACTGGTGTAAGATTCCCCCAAGGGAGTGAAATTCTTCGGCCTTGGCGCCCTGTCGCCCCTGAATGCCTGGTTTGGACGAAAACTCGCGCCCGAGGGGTTTCTGTAAGCTCTTGGGGGTGGATGATTGTTCTGCGGGTTTGGTGCACGCCACGGTGCATGGACGGGAGGTGCGGAATAGGACTGTGCATGGTGGACAGTAAAATGGGGATCAGGTGCGGGATAGTAATGTTGCGGGTGGTTATATGGGTTGTGGGAGTAATTTTGGTGGTGAGGCCGGGGTGGGCTATATTGGGGTGCGGGGCCTCTATTTCTGAACCATGCCCCGGACTCGACGGCCGCAACTTCCTCCCTCCTCTTTTTCCCCAGTACTCCTCCAGTACCACTTTGGATAGCCTGAGTGGTGGCTTTCAATGCTGAGTAGCTCATGATCTTGTTGGCCTTCAAACCTTCCTCGATCATACCCCCCATTTTTATCACCTCAGTGAATGATTTGCCTACGGACGTTACCAGATGTCCGAAATAGGTTGGCTCTAATGTCTGCAAGAAGTAATCCACCATCTCGCTCTCTCTCATCGGCGGATCTACCCTGGCTGCCTGTTCCCTCCAATGGAAACCAAATTCCCTGAAGCTTTCGGCGGGCTTCTTCTCTAATTTTAGCAATGATAGGCGGTCGGGGATTATTTCAAGATTGTACTGGAACTGGCCGATAAAAGCTTGAGCCAAATCATCCCACGTAAACCATCTATTGGGATCCTGTCTAGTGTACCACTCCAGCGTAGATCCTCCCAGACTCTGGCCGAAGTAAGCTATCAGAAGCTCGTCCCGTCCTCCGGCCCCTCTCATTTTACTGCAAAACCCCCGCAGGTGGGCCACTGGGTCACCATGCCCCTCGTATAGGTCGAATTTGGGCATTTTAAATCCTGCTGGCAACTGGACGTCCGGAAATGGACATAGATCTTTGTAGGCGACGCTGACCTGGTTGCCTAAACCGTGCATGTTCTTGAAGGATTGCTCCAGGCTTTTAACTTTTCTGACAACTTCCTCGTGTTCCGAATTTTGGAAGTGTTTTTCCGGTTCTGCCGGATTATCCCAGTGAGGTGTATGTGATTGTGGTTCAGGAGCCCTGAAAGTAGGCTCTGGAGGATAGTAAGAGTTGTCATGGACCTGAACATACGGCTCGCTGGCCGGCCTTTGCAGAGGAGCAGGTGGAGGTGCCATAAAAACAGGGGTGGCTGGAGGAGGATTTGGTTTGATTGGTGGAATGTGGGTGGCATATGGGTTTTCCCCCTGAAAGTACGGATAGATCGGGGCGCTTGTCGAAGGATCGATGGGCGGATGTTCCGAAGCTGAGGCGAGAGTAGGGCGGTTTGGTGAAGACTGTTCCCTGGCCCAGGCCAGGTGCATCTCTGTTATCTGTTGTTTTAACCGGTCTACCTCTTCTTTCATGATTTGTAGCTCTGATTTTTCTTCCTCGAGAATCTTGCCAGAACTAGACATGCTTACTGTAATCGGTCCCTTGGATCTAGTACGGTAGTGATGGCTAGCCAGTATATTCTGTCAAACCAACTGCTAAACTTTTCTGGCAATGCAACAAACTTGTTAGTTCACCGAGTTTGACAGATATGTTATAGCACGTTGGATGCAATGCACCTAACCAAATAACCCTTTCTACATGTACTCTTAACATGCGTCATTCCGGCCCTTTTTCTTTTTCTTTTTCTTTTCTTTTTCCTTTTTTTTTTTTTTTTCCGACTGTCTTTGCAAGCCTTATTGTTATTTAACCTTTGGATTCTTTTCCTTTCTTTTTAGTGGTGGTCGAATCTTATGTGGATTGCCTACGTATCACGTTCTCGCGTGAATCAGACCGAGCGTAGTTCTGTTAACAGGATTGTGGCAAAATTCGGTAGCTTTTATATCAAATAAAACCTTAAAGTTACAAAACAGGTCTTACAACATAAAAGGAATGCTTGGCTCGAAAACGTAAAATGACATGCCAACTGGCTTGACCCAATATTTCAAAAATACATTTTTAATCAAAGGTCTACTGCTCTAAAATTCCTGGGGGCCCGCGAGGCATCATTCGGCCTTGCCGCGGGCCCGGGTGTGAGGTCCTTGTGTAGTCCCCTTAATTCTTCCATGATCCGATGAACATAGCCCATAATTGAAGCAAAAAGGTCGGTGCGGGGCATTTGTTCACAAGCTAGGCACTTCATGGTGACATAGTGCCCGATTTCTCCAATTCTGTCCTTGATCATGTCCCTTTCTCTGAGTAGCCGCTCTATCTGCTGGTTTTTCGCCCCCAATCTTTGAGCGTTGTTGGTGACTTGGTCTAGGAGCCTGTCTATTTGTTCTTGCAGTCGAGCCATCAGATTGTGGCAACGGTCGAGGTCTGTTCTAGCATCTCGGGCTTGTTTGAAAACCCGCTCCCTGAGGATAACGTTTGCTTCCCTTAAACTATTGATGATCTCAGTGTAATCCTCTTCCACACGTTGTAGGTGAAGTGCATGTTGATGTGCCTCTTTTCTCCGGCTAGCTCGGATCCTCATTGTTTGGGCTTTAGACTCTTCCAATTCTCTTTGGACATCGGCAACTTGGCTTTTCAAACCCTTTATCAATTTTTCGTCTGCCCGACTCCTCAACTGTCTGTCAGCGTCCCTTTTCATTTGCTGGATTTGAGCTCTCAGAAAGTCATTTTCTTGTGCCAACTTCTTTTTATCTCCTTCGTTGGCGGCGGTTTGCACATCCATTTCAAATTGGAGCTCTTGGGTCCGTTGTTCTATCCTGCTGATCTTTGTTCTATAAGCTTCCTCTCTAGCCAACCAGTCCCATTGTTCTCGTGACGCTCCAGCAAACTCCCTGAGGTGAGGCCTTTTTGCGGGCCTTTGATGCTCCGGATCTCTACTATACCATGCAGGGTATTCCGACGATACTTCGCCCCGGGCTCGATCTCGCACCCGAGTGTCTATTTTTAATGTCTGACACTCACTCCAAATCTTTCGGACCAGTGCTTCAGGGAACTGTCCTCCTGGTCCAATTTCAACTACGTGTGGGCTGAGGTCTTCTTCTTTTGGGATTATTTGGCATCGTCCCAACCGTCTCAATACTCGACCTGGTGCGTAGGGCTGGATGCTGTTGAGGCCCATTAGCAATAAATACGATTCTGTGGCTGATGCATATATGACTTCTTCCACGGGTAGCCAACCAAACGTCCATTCTATTCTGCTGGCTGTAGTCGAACGTAAAAGTCGTATCCATCCGCTGATCCCCTCTGGCAACTCATGTCCCTCGACCCTCGCAGGAAATTCTTCTATACAAGTTTTCTTTGGTGAACTATACCTCATAAATTGCGGATGACGACATAAGTGATCGATCATCCACATTTGGAGCAATACATTGCAAGCTTCAAAGAAGGCCCCTCCGGCTTTGCAGATAGTGAGTGCACGAGAGATGTCTGATATTATCATGGGAGCCAAAGTACTGTTGTTTTGTTTCATCAAAGTACTGACGACCCCTGCCACATGTATGTTGATATTCCCATCCTTTCTAGGAAATATCAATGAACCTAGGAAAGCTATCATGAAGGCGATGCGTCTATGCTCCTCCCATTTTAACCGATTGTCTCCGCTGCAGATTTTGCTTTTGTGTTTGTTGAAGCCCCCATAGTGACCATATTTGTCATACAGAAATGCCAAAGTGCAGAACCCTTCTGATAAGTCTGGGTTGTGTACAGTTCTGCGGATCTTTACCGTATCCAAAAACCGATGTACCGTCACTACCCTTGGTGCAATAAGGTATTGTTCCCTCATAGGGACTTTTGGTCTTCCGACATATCCGGCTAATTCTTCCAGTGTTGGTGTGAGTTCAAAGTCCGAAAAGTGGAACACATTGTGTGCCGGATCCCAGAATGAGATCAAGGCTCGTATGATGTCTCCTCTCGGGGGAATATTTAGTAGCCCCACTAGATCTCCCAGGTACAGCCTAACTGCATCTTGTCCTTGCTCGCCTAAGTCGCTCCACCACCTATGCAAACTTAAGGGGACCTTGTTTATGATAGCTTCGGTTGTATTCTGACTCGTGCTCATTCTGCACATTTATTAAGGTAATTTTTAGATGAAAGCGAAATTTTTATTTGCCCCAAAACTATCTTTTTCTGAAAAACGAAACGGGCCCCAGGAATTGACTGGTCAAAAAAGTGGTCGTTAAGGCAAAATTAAATATCTTGGCGTTCTGTCATTAAAACTTATTTTAAAATATATGGGAGTTGGACCCGTTTAAGGGTTGCCTACGTATCTCACACTCGGTGAGAATCAAACTCGCGTAGTTCGATCCGTCAAAACAACTATCTTTCCTTTATTGACTGTCAAAGAAAACACATTTTGTCAAAAACCATTTTGTTGGCAAAGTCAACCTTCTGCCGTCTTTTATTGGCAAACTAAATTTATTGACTTGTTGGTAAAACATATTTTTGTATTTTTCTGAAAAAATATTTACTTCCCCATACTATTTCCTTTTGTGTTTTTTTTTCTTTTTCCGTTTTTCTTCGGTATTTAAAGGAACCCGGTCAGCATGCCAGTCTAAATAAATGCTCACAACAAATATGATATGGCAAGATGGTCTTTCCTTTCGGGTTACCTGTCCTAGACGGACCCAACCCCTGTGTTGAGTCCCCTAAGTCAGAGATGATGCAAATAAACGTCCTGAATCTAGGCTCAATATCCTGATGCTTTTCAATGATACTAGACCGTGTACCCGAGCGGACGACTCGGATTTGAGGAGGGAGCTACGTACCGGGGACCCGCGGGATCGTCCGGCTTTGTAACTTATCCTGCCTCTTTTCTTATTTTGGTATTGACACTAACAGAAAGGGGAGTCTCAACCAGTAAGCACATCCCCGGGGGTAAGAAGAGACGGGTTTTCGGCACAGTTTTATATACAGTTCACGCAATATCAAAGCGGTAAACATATAGCAGTTTGTATATACAGTGCAACTAACATTAAAGCGGTAGACATGTAGCACATTAATTAAACATGTAATAAAATCAGATATAGACAAAACAACAATTTAAATGAGCTCGAGTTCTTAGACCCCGAACCGAAGTTCGAGGTCAATTCTCCCCAGCAGAGTCGCCAGAGCTGTCACACCTCCTTTTACGCACCCGCGAGGGCACAAGGGAGTTTTTCCAATTAAAGGACAATCGAGACGGGATTAGTTTATTTAATTTCAGAGTCGCCACTTGGGAAAATAATGGTGTCCCAAGTCACCGGTTTAATCCCGAACCGAGGAAATTTATGACTCGGTAATACAGTCTGCGAAACTAGAAACCTGGATAAGGAATTCTGTTAACCCGGGCGAAGGTGTTAGGCACTCCCGGATTCCGTGGTTTTAGCACGGTCGCTCAATTGCAATTTTTGTTTCTATCTGATTCTTTTATATATTTTAACTATGCGCTTTTAATGCTCCGCTCTTATTTTTTTTAGAAGAATTGCGACGTCTCGAAAACACATTTCGAGTCACACCGCAACCAGTACGCCTGTGACTTTAATGTATTTCAGTTTCGCCGAGAGTAAGATTTGGGTCACATAAATGCGCACCCGTGTTTAGGAAAGTAATTTGCTTACAAATCGCGCCTAAAGAATCTATCGTCCTTATTAACTTCGGAAAAGACCGTGAAATTAACTAAACGGTCTTTCCAAGGCTAAGTTTTCATAACAACTGATTAGAGGGCCCCGCGATTGTGTATTTGCGTTTAGCGAGGCTCGTCTCCTTATTATTAAGGCCAATCCTAAGATGAACTACGTTCTCTACTTGTTTTCGTCTCCAATATTAACTTGATATCCAATCCTATGTAAATTTACGACCCAAGCAATGTTTTTTAATCCCAATTTGGTAATAATGGGTACGGCATCCCTACGACATTGTTGTTTAATATGAAGCTCATTCTTACTAGCTGAGTCATTCTATTAGAGATCTAGTTTAAGAGGATAAAAACATGAACTAACATCTAAGGTGGCCAATTCACCTGTCCCAATTTTAAGTGACAAATCACACCTGAAATTTTACTCCAACACACCTTAAATCCGTGGCTATTTACCCCTACAGACGAACAATACTGCAATTAAGGCTCAAATAATGGTTGGTCATGCTGATTTCTGATTTAGAACTAGCTATCCCTTTTCATGCTTGATAACACAAATTCTGGAATTAGTTACACCAAACTACACTATTGGATTCAAATATTCATACATGAACACCAACTCAAACTCATACCTATATCTTAAGAACAACCCTCGAACAGTCTCCTCCTATTATTCTTCAAATAGTTCAATTATAATGCTAATGATCAAAAGGTTAACAGTTTCATTTATACATTCGTCCAAATGGCTACCAACCATTACAATCATTGATGCTACAACATTAACCTAAAGTTGGACCTATCAAGCCTTGCAAATGCAGCTTTATTCTTCACTCAAAAGAGTCTACCATTGATAAGGATGTGTACCTGGCAATTGAAGAACCAAATGATCAGCTAATGCAATAATGGCAACAACAGCAGCAGTGAGCCAAGAACAACAATCCACCACAACAGTAGCAAAAACAACAGTAACCAACAACCAGCACCAAGCAACAACCAAGCAAACAACCAACAACCCAGGCAATGACAGTCCAAAACTCAGCAAACAATGACCCAGAAATAAACAGGTGCTACCACATCCAATGAACCAGCTATAACACTTAATAACCAACGAGCCAAAAGTAATCCAACTCCACTAATCAAAGAACCAGTGGCTAAACCTTGACACCAAACAGCAAACCAAAACAAACCACAGCAGTGGCTAAGATGCAACACTAGCAGTGGCCAAACAACAGTCAACTAACAAACCAGACACGATCAAACAGTGGCAATCCCTCAGCAAACCAGTAATGAAAGAAGAAATAGAGGCCAGAAACAAATGCCACCAGCAGGCAGTCAATGCCAATCTGTTTATATGAATATATGCCAAAATCCAGGTGGTGAATGTTTTTCCCTAATGTTCTCTAAGAGTTTGTGTCTGTATTTCGAATCCTTACTGTGTGTATGTCTATCTGCTCTCTTCTCAGGTTTTTCTCTGTCTTCTCTAAGAGTTGTATGTCTCTTCTTATAGTTGAGACCAGCAGCTCCTAAGGTTACTCCCCTTAAACTGAATCCCCAACCCATCATATTCCCTGCAACCTCCATTATCCAGTGTCCAGGTATGGACTACAGCATAAAAATAATGCTGGTGGCAGGACATCAGTGGGATACCCTGCTGTGCAGGTTCCACTAGCCCTTTTATGGGCAAGTGATTAAACAATTATCCTTAATCAAATCCTAACACTGTATCCAACTAACTCTTAATCCAGAATTAAACAAACAACAAAGCCTAAACTTGTGCATTGCATACGGGCAGGCCAGAGCATGAACAACTCATACAAACAAATTAATTTGTTGACGACATTAAACAAACTAGGCATACAAAGCTATTGCAGCATTGAATTTAAACAAGAATTGGCAAAAGAATGGGAATCGACCAAATAAAAGGTCTGTTGAGAAGGGTAGAAGAATGCTAAGAATTTCTGAAGTTAAACATAAATACACACACGGATTACAACTAGCAATCATAAGGGACACGAATTACCTCAAAGAAATATGCCGACCCAAGCTTCGAACTTTTGGTTTGGAACTATTGAAGCCAAACGGGCTTTAATCGAGCTGTTCTCGATTGAGAACACCTGGACTAAAGTCCCTTGGACTTCAATTACGACTAATTCGGCTCGAATTGGGCTTCTTCAAAAATTAGGGTTCTTGAGACTCGATTTGGGGTTTGGGTAGTTCGGGCTTGATTCGAACCAAGCCAGGGTTAGTAGGGGTGTGAGGGTGGTCTGGAGGGGCTAGGGTATGAGTTTGGGATGATTTGGCGTTGGCTCGAGTTTGACTCGAATCTTCAAACGAAGATTCGAGGAGCTCCGGAGTGATTCGAGGTAAACGAGGGCTGGATTTGTAATGGGGGAGGTGAGGGGAGTATTTGGTGTTAATTTGGTGGCCATTGGCCTACCGAAACCGCCGTGAGGCGATTTCCGGCAGGCGGCGCAACGGTGGTGGACGGCGGAGAGAGGTCCGGTCTCTGAGGACCTTTGGGAGATGAAGGGAGAGGGGGGGGTCTGGCTTGGGGGGGCGGGGTGCGTTTGTGAGATTATATATGATTTAAGAGGTTAAATCCCTGATCGTTGGATCAAACTTGATCAACGACCAGGATCTCCTCCCATAACCAAACGGTGTCGTTTGGTTAAATTATGGCCTGGTGTATCTGGGATTTATCGATTAATCTGGGCCGTTGGATAATAAAATCCAACGGTCCAGATCAAACGTTACATTAAGCTGATGCTGGGGTGAATATTGGGCTGGACCGTTGGATAATAAAATCCAACGGTCCAGATCAAACATTACTTAAGGTGATGCTGGGGTGAGTATTGGGCTGGAGCGTGTGGGCTGGACGGGTGAGGGGTTTGGGCCAGTCTTTTGGACTAAAACATGGCCCGAGTCTGCTCTTCATGATGTACTATATGTATATGTGTATATATATATATATATATGTATATATATATATATATATATATATATATATATATATATATATACACATATATATATATACTAACCTATAACACAGCTATTTCTTACTACAATTATCCCACATAATTACATATCCCTTGAATGTAAACCGTATAATTTTGATATTAAACGCTAAAAAAATGCAACACATAATGTATATATTTTTGTATTTTACTAATTTAAACAAATAAACACGCACACAAAAATGCAGATTTAAGATAAAAATAACACAAAATCACAAAAATCATGCCCAACATGAAACTATTTTTATTTTGAATTTTCTGGGAGTACTTCTCAGGTAAGGCAAAAATCACGTGCTCACAACCGGGATTTCTGGAAAAGGGTAGGTTTCTGGGTTTTGGGTGTGTTATAAGGTGAAGAAAAAGGAGAGTGAGAGAGGAGGGGTAAAGGAGAGCCGGCGACCACCGTAGGGAGTGGTGGCCGCCATGGCCGTTTAAAGCTCTCCGTATGAAGACGATGATGATGAATATGAAGAGAGGGGATGAAGGGCGGCCGTCTCTAGGGTTTGGGTTTGGCTAAAATGAGACGGCCGTTCAGACCAAAGCCTTATATAGGCGACAAGGTTAAGGTGATCCTGGCCGTTGATCTGATGAAGATCAACGGCTGTTACTAGCGTTACTTATACGACGTCGTTTCGAGCCTTAATGAAGCCAGGCCTTAGACCCTTGGATTAAATCAAACGGACGGCTCAGATCGAGCCTCACAAAATTCATTAACTAATTAATTCCAACAATTATCTCAGCCGTTGGATTTGAAGATACGAAACGGCTGAGATCTCTTCATTAAGCCTCTGGACCGGATTTTCCTTTGGGCCAAAACATCTGGGCCTTTTAATTCAATTTAAATGGCCCAATCTTATTACACACAAGCTATTTTTTGCATTTTTGATTTTAATGGTTTTTATGTATTTTCTTTTATACTTTTTTTTTCTTTTATTTTATGGAAAAATATAAAACCTAATTTCTTACCTACTCTAATTTTCTGGTATTTTTTGCAATTTTCCTACTATTTTTCCTTATTTCTACTACTTAAACTATTTTTAGTTTTACTTAAAATCTAACTAATTAAACTACCAAATTAATTACCTAGCCTATTATTATTTTTTTTTTAGATTTTTCTTCTAATTTTCACTTATTCAAACACAAAAGTATAGCCAATTTCCAATAAATCAAGTAATTGCACTCAAAAACATTTTTATTTTAATTTTGGAATTAATTGCTCAATGCAAAAATCATGTGCTCACAGCTGCCCCTCTTGCTCGGGAACACGAAGAGTTTCAGTGCAAAGACAAGTGAGCAATAATGAGAGATTTTTGCACATTGGCACATTCCGTGAAAGCATTTTTGAAAACCTTTTGACCGCACCCTGCTTTAGAGGTTGCCTACATATCCTGGGCTAAACAGGAATCAGGTCAGTGTAGTTCGGGAAGGTCTGGTAGTTTAAAACTACCAGACTCACTGTTGCATTGACACTGTTGAGACCTGCTGACTTACTCCTTATTACACCGGGGGGGGGGGAATGTAAAATGAAGAAGCTATTCTAAGCTATGATCCTACAATTACAATTGTTCCTAATCCAGCTTTTGCTCTTCTTCCCTTTCCGGTGATGCAGAATCTTCCTTTTTGTTGATTTTCTTTGATACTGATTCTTTTTTTTTTTTTTGATTTTCTTGTTTTTCTTGATCTTGAGCTGAACCTGCTCAAAACAAATGCAGAAAGTATTCCCGTATTAGAAGGTGGGCACCTAACAGAATTTAAACGTGCAATGCGAATGCAGAAAAGTATTCCCGTATTAGAAGGTGGGCACCTAACTGAATTTAAACGTGCAATGCGAATGCAGAAAAATATTCCCGTATTAGAAGGTGGGCACCTAACGGAATTTAAACGTGCAATGCAAATGCAGAAAAGTATTCCCGTATTAGAAGGTGGGCACCTAACTGAAAATTAAACGTGCAATGCGATGCAGAAAGTATTCCCGTATTAGAAGGTGGGCACCTAACGGAATTTAAACGTGCAATGCAAATGCAGAAAAGTATTCCCGTATTAGAAGGTGGGCACCTAACTGAAAATTAAACGTGCAATGCGATGCAGAAAGTATTCCCGTATTAGAAGGTGGGCACCTAACGGAATTTAAACGTGCAATGCAAATGCAGAAAAATATTCCCGTATTAGAAGGTGGGCACCTAACTGAAAATTAAACGTGCAATGCGAATGCAGAAAAATATTCCCGTATTAGAAGGTGGGCACCTAACAGAATTTAAACGTGCAATGTGAATGCAGAAAATATTCCCGTATTAGAAGGTGGGCACCTAACAGTAATTAAACATGCAATGCGATGCAGAAAGTATTCCCGTATTAGAAGGTGGGCACCTAACAGAAATTAAACGTGCAATGCAAAATGCAGAAAAATATTCCCGTATTAGAAGGTGGGCACCTAACAGTAATTAAACATGCAATGCGATGCAGAAAGTATTCCCGTATTAGAAGGTGGGCACCTAACAGTAATTAAACATGCAATGCGATGCAGAAAAATATTCCCGTATTAGAAGGTGGGCACCTAACAGAAATTAAACGTGCAATGCAAAATGCAGAAAAATATTCCCGTATTAGAAGGTGGGCACCTAACAATAATTAAACATGCAATGCGATGCAGAAAAGTATTCCCGTATTAGAAGGTGGGCACCTAACAGTAATTAAACATGCAATGCGATGCAGAAAGTATTCCCGTATTAGAAGGTGGGCACCTAATAGAAACTAAACGTGCAATGTAAATGCAGAAAAGTATTCCCGTATTAGAAGGTGGGCACCTAACAGTAATTAAACATGCAATGCGATGCAGAAAGTATTCCCGTATTAGAAGGTGGGCACCTAACAGAAATTAAACGTGCAATGCAAATGCAGAAAGTATTCCCGTATTAGAAGGTGGGCACCTAACAGTAATTAAACATGCAATGCGATGCAGAAAGTATTCCCGTATTAGAAGGTGGGCACCTAACAGAAATTAAACATGCAATGCGATGCAGAAAGTATTCCCGTATTAGAAGGTGGGCACCTAACAGAAATTAAACGTGCAATGCGATGCAGAAAGTATTCCCGTATTAGAAGGTGGGCGCCTAACAGAAATTAAACGTGCAATGCGATGCAGAAAGGTATTCCCGTATTAGAAGGTGGGCGCCTAACAGAAATTAAACGTGCAATGTGGATGCAGAAAATATTCCCTCAGCCTGAGGACTGGGGAGTGGATTTTAAAAGATGTTACCTTCCTCTTTTTGGTATTTTCTTTTTTACCAACTTATCTCTTGCCTGTGAATTTCTCCACTTATTCGGCAGACTTTCTCTTTTTGGTATTTTAAATTTTCCACATTGGTCACATTCACTTTAAAGTGATTAGTGACGGTTTGTTCCTGCATGAAACAAAATTTATTAGATATAAACTGCTGGCAACTGGCATCTGCCGTCCCCACTTCTTATTGCTTTCTTCTTTTTACTTTTCTCACGCTGTGTAACTTTCAGCTGCTTGCCTCTTGTAAACTTCTTTTTTTTTTTTCGTATTTTCTCACTTTTTCCATTTTTGTTTTGTTTTCTTTCCTTTGGCCATATTTGCCAAGCTTCCTTATTTCCTTCCCAACTCTTCCTTCTTTCTGACCCAGTGTTGTTTCAGCTTTCTATATCAGGAGCTGGTAGTTAGCTCTCAAAAGGTAAACAATGAAATGCAGAAAAATGAAAGAAAGGTAAGGGCGTTTTGGAGAGATGATAGAACTTATCTGGGTATTTGATGGCTGATTCCGCTGACCATGCCATGTATTTAAACTCTGACCCAGTTCGTTCCAATCATTATTCTGACTCTGAATTGCCTTTGACCCAAACCGATACTCTTTTTTGTTGCCTTTTCTCTTTTCTGATAGTCCTCACGATCGCCTTACGGTGCCTCGAAAGGTTTTCACCAATAAGACTCTCTCATTTATTCTCTCAACCTCACAATCATCTCACAGTGCCGATTAAGGTTTTCACTGATGAGACTCTCTCATTTTATTTCTCTCAACCTCACAATCGCCTCACAGTGCTGGCTAAGGTTTTCACTGATGAGACTCTCTCATTTTTATTCTTCCATTTTTCCTTTTTGTATTTTGTTTTCTGTACCACGGGTATTATCCGATGCTTCGCTCCTCCTTCGTTGTATTTGTTGTCATTTCAAAATTGATCAGAAGGTCTTTCTTTGGACTATAACGTGGCTTTTGGGTGGGTTAAGAAAGAAAGATATAAAGGCTCAAAATTTCAACGAGGGTTAAAAATATTTACAACTCTCGAAATTATTAAACATAACTTCTGCCCCAGTTTCAATATGTGGGGAATTTTTGGATTTTTTCTTTATTGTGACTGAACCTCAGAGAGGCTGCCTACGTACCCTTTCGGGATCAAGTCGGACGTAGTTCATCCAACTTCATTAGTTAGATGGATTTCCTTTTGACTTTTTCCCGATTTTTGTCTTTTTGTCTTTTTCTCTTTTTTTTTTCATCATTTTTTCATTTTTTTTTCATTTTTCCATCATTTCATTTTTCATTCTGGCAATTTCGATCTTATTGCACTAGAGCGATTCCGAGAGAGGGATATGAAAGAATTCATTCATTAAGGCTCAAAGGGGTTATCAATGGATAAAGTGTTTGGATAGAGAATAAAACGCCTTCGTCATTTCAATTCCAAAATCACAACAAAATACAAAACATACAATTGAAAAGGAATCATACATAGTATCTTTTGACCGCATCTGAATTGATAGCAGTCTCTACGCACTTTCCTTCAACATCTGTTAAATATAATGCTCCATTGGACAACACCCGTGATACCACGAACGGTCCTTGCCAATTTGGCGCAAACTTGCCTTTTGCCTCTGCCCAATGTGGTAAGATACGCCTCAATACCAGTTGTCCGACTTCAAACTTTCGAGGTCGTACCTTCTTATTATATGCTCTGGCCATTCTTCGCTGATACAACTGCCCATGGCAGACTGCGGCCAACCTCTTCTCATCAATCAAATTCAACTGTTCTAACCGGGCCTTTACCCATTCATCGTCATCTATCTCGGATTCGGCTATAATTCGCAATGACGGTATTTCTATTTCTGCGGGTATAACAGCCTCCGTTCCGTACACCGGTGTATAAGGTGTGGTTCCGATAGAAGTACGTACCGTCGTGCGGTAACCCATGAGAGCAAAGGGTAACTTTTCATGCCACTGCCTGGATCCCTCCACCATTTTTCGGAGAATCTTCTTGATATTCTTGTTAGCCGCTTCTACTGCTCCATTCGCCTTTGGTCTGTAAGGTGTGGAATTGCGGTGCGTGATCTTAAACCTTTCACAAACTTCCGCCATGAGATGACTGTTTAAATTGGCTCCATTGTCTGTGATAATCACCTTGGGGATTCCAAATCGGCATATAATATTCTCGTGCACAAAATCCACCACCGCTTTCTTCGTCACCGCTTTGAATGTCTTAGCTTCGACCCACTTGGTGAAATAATCAATTGCAACTAGAATGAACCTGTGCCCATTAGAAGCGGCGGCTGGATCTATTGGGCCGATGACATCCATGCCCCAAGCAACAAAGGGCCAAGGTGCTGACATTATGTGCAACTCGTAAGGCGGAGAATGGATCAGATCCCCATGTACCTGGCATTGAT
This sequence comes from Nicotiana noctiflora, assembly GCA_032618575.1. NCBI lineage: Eukaryota > Viridiplantae > Streptophyta > Magnoliopsida > Solanales > Solanaceae > Nicotiana > Nicotiana noctiflora. Next base: position 80,415 of record JASVEL010002126.1, read on the forward strand.
GGCATTTCTTCACGTACCTGATACAATCACGTTCCATAGTAAGCCAGTAGTACCCAGCTCTCAAAATCTTCTTTGCTAAAACATATCCGCTCATGTGGGGTCCGCATACTCCGGCATGTACTTCAATCATGATTTCATCTGCTTGTTGTGCATCTACACACCGCAACAAACCCAGATCTGGTGTTCTTTTGTATACCACTCCTCCACTGAGGAAAAATCCATTGGCTAGACGCCCGATGGCTCTCTTCTGGTCTCCAGTGGCTTGCTCCGGGTATTTGCCAGCTTTCAAGTATTCTCTAATATCATGATACCACGGCTCTCCATCTGACTCTTCTTCCACAACGAAGCAATAAGCATTCTGATCTCGGACTTGGATCTGGAGTGGATCTATATATGTCTTGTCCGGATGATGCAACATAGAGGACAATGTGGCCAAAGCGTCTGCGATCTCATTGTGCATTCTCGGGATGTGCTTGAATTCTATAGACTGGAATCTTTGAGACAACTCATGCAAACAATACCGATATGGTATCAACTTCAAATCTCGTGTCTCCCATTCCCCTTGAATTTGGTGTACCAAGAGATCCGAGTCACCCATGACCAAAATCTCTTGAATACCCATGTCAATTGCCATCCTTAATCCCAAGATGCACGCCTCATATTCGGCCATATTGTTGGTACAGAAAAATCGAAGTTGAGCTGTGACGGGATAGTGTTGACCCGTACTTGAAATGAGTACCGCTCCGATACCAACGCCCCTACTGTTGACGGCTCCGTCAAAGTACATTTTCCATCCTGGTCTCTCATCTTGCTCCATTTCCTCGACAAGCATTGCCTCTTCATCCGGAAAGTATGTTTTCAATGGTTCATATTCATCATCCACCGGATTCTCGGCTAAGTGGTCTGCAATAGCTTGTGCCTTCATTGCCGTACGAGTTACATAGACAATGTCAAATTCCTGTGAGCAGAATCTGCCATTTGGCCAGTCTTCCCGTAGGCATAGGCTTCTGAAATATATACTTGAGAGGATCCAGTCGTGATATCAAGTACGTGGTATATGCTGACAAATAATGCTTTAGCTTCCGAGCTACCCAAATCAATGCACAACAAGTTCTTTCCAGTTGGGTATACTTCACCTCGTAGGATGTAAACTTTTTGCTGAGGTAATAGATGGCTTGTTCTTTCTTGCATGTCTCATCATGTTGACCCAGTACACAACCGAAAGAGTTATCTAGCACCGTCAGATACAAAATCAAAGGTCGCCCTGGTTCTGGAGGTACTAATACCGGAGGATTGGCCAAATATTCCTTAATCTTGTCGAAGGCTTCCTGACACTCGTCGGTCCATTTCACTGCTGCATCTTTCTTCAACAACTTGAAGATCAGCTCGCATGTTGATGTCAATTGAGCAATGAAACGACTAATGTAATTCAACCTTCCTAGCAAACTCATGACCTCCTTTTTGTTCTTCGGTGGAGGTAGACTTTGAATAGCCTTGATCTTTGATGGATCCAGTTCAATACCCCGCCGACTCACAATAAACCCCAGTAGTTTCCCTGAAGGTACTCCAAAGGCACACTTTGCCGGATTGAGCTTTAGATTGTACCTCCGAAGTCTTTGGAAAAACTTTCTCAAATCTCTCACATGATCAGGTTGTTTTCTGGACTTTATGATGACATCGTCCACATATACTTCAATTTCTCGATGCATCATATCGTGAAACATTGTGGTCATTGCCCTCATGTAAGTTGCCCCGACATTCTTCAACCCAAACGGCATTACTCTGTAACAGTATGTTCCCCAAGGTGTAATGAAGGCAGTTTTCTCAGCATCTTCTTCGTCCATAAGGATCTGGTGATATCCAGCATAACAATCCACAAACGAACCGATCTCATGCTTGGCGCAATTGTCGATCAATATGTGAATGTTTGGCAATGGAAAGTCATCCTTCGGACTGGCCTTGTTGAGGTCTCTATAGTCTACACACACTCTGGTTTTGCCATCTTTCTTCGGGACCGGCACAACATTTGCCAACCAGGTGGGGTACTTGGTAACTCTTATGACCTTTGCCTCAAACTGCTTATTCACCTCTTCTTTTATCTTCACGCTAATGTCCGTTTTGAATTTCCTTAGCTTTTGTTTTACCGGCCGGCATTCCGAGTAGATAGGCAACTTGTGTACCACTAGATCCGTGCTAAGCCCGGGCATGTCATCATAGGACCAGGCAAAGATGTCCTTAAATTCATGTAACAACCTTATCAATTCATCCCTGAGGGGTGCCTCCAAATGCACACTAATCTTTGTTTCTCGGACATCATCTTCGCTCCCCAAATTTACGGATTCCGTATCACTCAGATTCGGTTTGGGTTTTTCCTCGTATTGTTTCATGTCCTTACTTATTTCCTCCAGGGCTTCCTCATCCTCACATTCTATTTCACTATCTTCCTCGATTTCTTGTATAGTAACGTGATTGTCGGAACCTGGGTCTAGAATCCTTCACGCATGACATGGCATTGGAATCAACACATGCAAAATTGTACAAAAGGAAAAATAAAGAAAAATAAGGCAAAAGTGAAGAAAAAAGGGAGACTGCATTTCATTAATAAAAGAGTGAACAATGTTTGGGATACATGGTGATTTTCTTTTCATGAAGGGAATGGGAAAACTATAAAAATAACAACTTTCGGGAAAGCAATGATGAAAATTTTGAGCTAACTACCAAGACTCCTTCCTGATAGGGAAAGGAGTAGCTTCCCAATTGTTCAACAGGATCCCAGGTCCCACAAACTGCACGTCCATTTTGCTCGTGCCTTCCCCCGCTTCAATCGTATTCACCTCCCAAAACATCTTCTCAAATCCCAGCATTTCTTCATCAAGTTGGGTCTCAATGCACTTTGTCGCAGCAGATGGTTGATATTTTGTACCAGGCCTGATGAAGGTGTCGGATAATTTGGGTATGGGTTTGGGCAAGGTCCAGTTCTTTTTGGCTTTTGAGGCTCTTTGGATGTCGGCAAAGGTGGGTTTGAACCCTAAGCCGAATGTACCTTTGTTTTCCGGAAGCTGAACTGGTTGAATGACTCCCTGCAATGTTCTGCCTAATCCCCTCCCCGGTGCAAATCCGTTTCTCAGCATTTCTCTGGCCACCATCACAGCAGTTGGTGCCATCATAGGGGTTGGCAACTTTTCCCCTTCAGCAATTTTGTTCACTACTATAGCATCCGTCACTTGGTAGACCCAAGGACCTCTATCCCCATCAGTATCATCAAAAGGTGCTACCACATTACAAGCATTTTCCTCCCCGTGTACGATAATCTCTTGTTGTTCCCACTCAAACTTGACCATCTGGTGTAGAGAAGATGGTACTGCCTTGGCCGCATGAATCCAGGGTCGGCCTAACAACAAGTTATATGACATGGCAATGTCGAGCACCTGGAACTCCATAGTAAAATCAACGGGACCGATGGTCACTTCCAAAATAATATCTCCCAATGTGTTTTTACCTCCGCCGTCAAACCCTCTCACGTTGATACTGTTCCTCCGGATTTTGTCCGGGCTGATGTTCAGCTTCCCTAAAGTTGACAGCGGGCAAATGTTAGCGCTCGATCCATTGTCAATCAATACCCTGGTCACTACTGATTCTTCACTTTTTACTGTAAGGTACAATGCCTTATTGTGTTCAGTTCCCTCCACCGGCAGTTCCTTATCAGAGAAGGTGATCCTATTAGACTCGAAAATTTTGCTGGTAATCTTCTCCAAGTGACACACTGAAATATTTTCCGGAACATGAGCCTCATTTAGAATCTTCATAAGAGCCTTCCGGTGTTCTTCTGAATGTATCAACAAAGATAGCAAAGAAATCTGGGCCGGGGTCTTTCTTAACTGCTCAACCACTGAGTACTCTTGTGATTTCATTTTCTTAAGGAATTCTTCTGCTTCCTCCTCCGACACCGGCTTCTTCAATTGACTTTCTTTTACCGTCTTCATCTTTCTCAGTTCCTCTGGAGCAAAACACCTTCCAGACCGGGTGAGTCCATGCGTTTCATTAATTTCACCAGAAATCTCTTTTCCCTTGTAAACTACTGCTACCTTGTTATAGTTCCAAGGTACAGTCTTTGTACTCACCACTGGCATTTGCACTACTGGTTTTATGATTACTGGCTCTGCACTTGCGTCTTTCACACTCACGATCGTCTTTGCGCCTGGCACTATCACTTTTAAACCTCCCACCACTACTGGCTTTGGTTTCTCAACAATCGCTTTCTCTTTCACAACTTCCTTTTCAAACTTGTCACTCGACTTTATCATCATGACGGCCTGAGATGGTTTCTGACTGCCATCACCCTGCACCAATTCTATCATATGTGTTTCGTGGTGATTTGGCAGCGGATTCTGGGTAATGTTTGGGGCTTCGGGAGCCTGTACTTCAATTCTCCTCTCATCGATAAGATCTTGAATGGCATTCTTCAATTGCCAACACTTTTCAGTATCGTGGCCCAATGTTCCCGAACAGTATTCACATCTGACAGAAGAATCAAGATTTTTCGGGGGTGGGTTTGGAACTTTTGGTGCAATCGGTCTTAACATCCCCAACTCTTTCAACCTATGATAAAGGCTGGTATATTATTCTCCGAGAGGGGTGAATGTTTTTCTTGCTTTGTTTCTCCAATCAGCGTCCGGCCTGGGTCTATTCTGGTTTCGGTAAGGTTTAGGGGTTGGGTATGTGTTCTGGGTGTGGTACACATTGTGTGGAGCTTGAGCTCTCCACACATGGGGTGGTGGTGGTGGGTAGGCTTGGGCTTGTGGGTGGTGGTAATGTGGGACTGTTGGTGGGTATGGTGGTGGTGGATTATATGGGCTTGGTGTGTTGTATGGGTTTGGCGGATAAGATGGTGGTGGTGGATTATATGGAGTTGCTGGGCTTGGTGGGTGTTGGCGGTAAGGTCTTGGTGGGTTATAATGTGGGTTGCGACTCCATGGCCTACTTTCTACGGTTGCTACTTCTTCCTTCTTCTTTTTTCCCATCACTCCCCCGTTTCCACCTTGTATAGCTTGATTGGTGGCCTTGATAGCCGAAAAACTCATAATTTTTTTTGTCTTCAAACCCTCTTCTACAAAACTTCCCATTTTCACAACTTCATTAAAACTCTTTCCAATTGCCGACACTAGATGGTCGTAGTATGTTGGCTCTAGAGCCTGTAGAAAACAATCCACCATCTCCCCTTCTTTCATGGGTGGATCCACTCTAGCGGCCTGTTCCCTCCATCTAAAACCGTATTCCCTAAAGCTTTCTCCTGGCTTTTTCTCCATCTTGGTAAGGGATAACCTGTCGGGTATGATCTCCAAATTGTATTGAAAGTGACTAGCGAAAGCTTGTGCTAAGTCATCCCAGACGAACCACCTTGTATGGTCCTGTCGGGTGTACCATTCCAGAGCTGATCCACTCAAACTTTGGCCGAAGTACGCCATCAACAATTCATCTCTACCTCCCGCGCCTCTCATCTTGCTACAGTATCCTCTGAGATGAGCTACCGGATCCCCGTGTCCGCTATACATATCGAACTTTGGTAATTTGAATCCCACGGGAAGCTGCACCTCAGGGAACAAACACAGGTCTTTGTAGGCTACACTTACTTGCCCTCCCAGTCCTCGCATATTGCGGAAAGCATTCTCAAGACTTTTCACTTTCCGAGCCATCTCTTCCTGCCCGGCACTTGCTTCCATCATCGGAGCATGAGACTCGTGTTGTCTGAAAGTCGGCTCCGGAGGGTAGTAGTGAGGATCCTGGATATGGAACATCGGTTCACTAGAGGATTTGTGGATAACAGCGGGCGGAGGTGCCACATATACAGGAGCAACTTGTGGTATCTGGGGTGGTGCTTGCTTGGCTGGAGGTGGTGGTATCTGGGAGGTGGAAGCATAGTATTGAGGGTAGTCGGGGTAGGTGGAGGACGAGTTCATTGTTGGTGGCTCGGGGTTAGGATTGGCTGGAGGGACATATGCAGGGTTAGCAGGGTAGGCTGGTAGTGGTTGACCTCTAGACCAAGCCTGGTACATTTCGGCCATCTGCTGTCTCAGCTTGTACATTTCTTCCTTCATCCCCGCCACATCCACGATCTCTTCTTCGTGAGCGGGGTCCACAATAGTTGCCTTGATTTCCTGGGACACAGCCTTTGTCATCTTTTTGTATCTGGTGTTGTATGGGTGGGTAGCCAGAATGCCAGTTGCCTAGAAAATCTGGACTCACAAACATCAACACTCGTTAGTTGTTAGCGCATGAATAAGATGCAACGACTTTAAAAACAAACACATTTCCTCGAGTCGTTATGCATCATCCCGACCACTGCTCACTTGGATCAATCATCTTTTTCTTTTTCCGCTCTTTTGTTTTCTTTCTTTCTTTTCTTCTTTTCTCTTCTTTTCTCTTTTGCTTTTTCTCTTTTCTTGTTTTTTTTTCTTTCTTTTCTTGCTTTTTCTTTTCTCTCTATTTCCTTGTCGTTTTCATAATTACGTTCCTATTCATTTTCCTAGCGGATTTAAAGGAAATGACATAAAGCAAAAGAATTGGTAACAACACTTGTTTTCTCATTGATAATTCAAAACATTGATTACAAAGTGATGTTTTAAAAGAAAAATAAAAGATGATGCATGACCTAAGAGTACATTAATGCACCTAGTGCCCGCGAGGCATCGTTCGGCCTTGCCGCGGGCCTATATGCTAATCCCCTTTGAAGCCTATCTAGGTCGGCCATGACTTGTTGTACAAAAAACTTCACTGTAGATACAAAAGTCCCCCGAGACATATCTTCACAAAGCTGAGTCTTCCGGGTGATGTATTGGGCGATGCGAACAATCTTTTCTCTGATGACCCCTTTTTCTTGCAATAGTCGGCTTATTTGTTGAGTGCGAGCATCCAAGGTATGTTGGTTGTCCTTTTGCACTTGTTGCAGCTCCAATTCTAATCTAGCCATAGTCGTGTAGCAGTGTTCTCTTTCTTCTTCAAGATCTTTGATAATCTTGTTACTCTTGACTGTGGCTGAGATTATTTTCTTTCTAAGCTGAGCTACTTCAACAGCGTGCTTGTCTTGTAGCTGCCGAACCAACTTGGCTCTTTCATCGGCGTCTCTGCCCATTTGCTTCCGAGTCTTGACTAACTCTCTTTCGGCTATGTCCAAATCAAAGCTATAGTCATTTACTTTCCGCCGGAGAATCTCAATTAACTTTTCATCTCGGGCTGAACGAACTGGGGTCTCGGATGCAATTTTCATTTGAGCTATTTGAGCCTTCAACATATCGTTTTCTTTTTTCAGCTGTTTCTTGTCCACTTCATCGGATGCTGCTTGTAAGCCACTCTCGAAATGAAGATTTCTCAGTTTATCCTCCAACAGACTGATTTTGGCCTTGTATTCTTTTTCCTTGGCCACCCATTTCTGATTTTCCTCGGATTGCTCTATCAAGTCTTGCAAGTGAGGTCTCTTTGAAAGACGTTCGTGTTCAACCCCTCGTCGGTACCATGTGGAGTATCCAGGTGATATCTCCCCCTTTGGCCCTATTCGGCACACAAGTATCAATCTTCAAATTTTGGCACTCATTCCAGATTTGCCGGATTTTTGCTTCCGGGAATTGCCCGTCCGGACCAATCTCCACAGCTTGCACACCGAGATCCCCATCTCTTGGAATAATCTGACACCGACCCAACTGTCGCAGGGCTCTGTATGGTGCATAAGGTTGTATACTCTTCAAACCCATGATCAAAAATGGCGATCCCTCCGTTGGCATGTATATCACCTCGTCAAGAGGTAACCGGTCATACGTCCAATCGATTTGACCGTCAGTTAGTGATCGAAGATACACAATCCAACCTTGGACTCCTTCCGGCAATTTTACTTCCTTTGTCCTCGTATTGAACTCTTCCAAACATGTCCGTTCGGCCGAACCATAGCTTGAATACGAAGGATGGTGGCATAGATGCTCAATTAGCCAGATTTGCAAGATCAAGTTACACCCTTCGAAGAAGCTAGCCCCGGCTTTGCACGCAGTCAGAGCACGGTAGATGTCCGCCACGATCATTGGGGCCAGAGTACAGTTATCTTGTACTATCAGTGTGGTAGCTACTCCGGCAACTTTTATATTGATATGTCCATCTTTCCTCGGGAATACAATAACTCCGAGAAATGCCACCAAAAATGCGAACCTCCGGTGTTCCTTCCATTTCGCTCGGTTGGACTTACAGCATAATTTGTTGGTAAGATCATTGAAACCCCCAACGTGTCCAAACCTATTGTAGATGAAGCTTAAAGAACAAAACCCGTCGGTCAGATCTTCATTATGAACATTCCGAGCAATTTTCAAAGAGTCGAGGAAGCGATGTACTGTCACCGTCCTCGGAGATACAGGGTATTTTCCTTTCAGCGGGACCTCAGTCTTCCCGATGTAGAAGGCAATCTCCTCCAAAGTTGGGGTAAGTTCAAAATCTGGGAAATGAAATACGTTGTGTGCCGAATCCCAAAACGTGACCAACGCTCTAACCACATCACCTCGAGGAACCATGTCTAGTAACCCCGTAAGGCCTTTTAAGTACTTTTTGACCCAGTCTTGACCATCGGATCCCATGTCCCGCCACCATAATCTCAGCTCCAAAGGGATTTTATTTAGGGAAAAGTGTTCATTCATCATCGTGCTCGTCCCTGCACATTTATTAAGGTGATTTTATTTAGAAAAAGGAAAAATCTTTTTCAATGCAAGTTTTCAATTTTTGAAGGAAAGAAAAGAAAATGACTTTCGAAGTGGCCATTTTTGCAAAAACAACCTTCCGTCGTCCTTTCGGAACATTCGGCAATTTCCAAAAATAGCAATCACCTCGATTATTTGAAAAGAAAATCTTTTTTTTTGGTCTTTTTTTCTAAAAGTGTGGTTGGACCCGTTTAAGGGTTGCCTACGTATCCCACCTAACGGCGAGAATCAAACCTGCGTAGTTCGGTCAAATTATTTGACCAATTATTTCAAAAAAATGTTCCACCTTTTCTTTTTTTTTTTTCCAATTTTCAAATTTTCTGGATACCTATTTTTTTACAAATCTTATTTCCCTCTCTCTCTCTTTCTTTTCCAACAATTTTCGAATCTCGGGATTTTCGCCGGTCCGCATAACGATCAAGGACAATAAAATGCAACACATAAAATGCTCGGTCTTTTCAATACCGGGTCACCTGTCCTAGACGGACCCAACCCCTGTGTTGAGTCCCCTAAGTCAAATATGATGCAAATAATCATCTTAGACCTATGTTCAAAATCTTACGGTTTCACAGATTGCTAGACCGTGTACCCGAGCGGACAACTCGAGTCGAGGAGGGGGCTACGTACCGGTGACCCGCGGAGTCAATCGGCTTTGTAACTTATCCGGCCTCTATTTTCTTAATTTAAGGTGACTTTAACAGAAAGGGGAGTCTTAACCAGTAAGCACATCCCCGGAGGTGAAGAGAGAAAGGTTTTCGGCACACTTTTATATACAATCCACATAATATCAAAGCGATAAAGCACATAGCATGTTGTTCAAATCATATAATGAAGTCAAACAAAAACACGAGCGGCAGTTCTAAGGAGCTCGAGTTCTTAAACCCTGAAACCGAAGTTCAGGGTTGGGTCCCCAGCAGAGTCGCCAGAGCTGTCACACCTCCCTTTTTACTACCCCAAACACTTGAAAGCATATAAATACACTCGTAGGGTATACCCTGACGCTCAATTACCCGAAACGGATAAAAATAGCGTAAAGGAAGGAGTTTTTCCAATTAAAGGACAATCGGTTCGGGATTTTATTAGAGATTAATCAGAGTCGCCACTTGGGAATGACAATGGTGTCCCAAGTCACCGGTTAATCCCGAATCCGAGGAATTTTGACTCTTATAAATGTATGCGAAGCAGAGATCCGGATAAGGAACTCTGTTAACCCGGGAGAAGGTGTTAGGCACTCCCGGATTCCGTGGTTTTAGCACGGTCGCTCCACTGTCGTTCTTGACTTTTGTTTGACTCAATTAGGTTTTAACAACTTAATGTGCTTTTACGTTAAATATTACTTTTTTAAGAATTTGCGACATCGCGAAAACACGCCTCGAGTCATACCGCAACCAGTACGCCTATGACTTTCGGTGTATTTCAGCTTTGCCGAGATTTGGATTTGAGTCGCACCAAGTGCACACTCGTTCAATGGAAGGTATATTAAAATCGTGCCCTAAAACAGTCTATCGGCTTTTTAACTTTTGGAGAGGCTATGGAATTTGCTATTAGCCTCTCCGATTCTACTATGTTATCTTATTACTAAATGGGGGCCCGGTGTTATTCGGGCGAGGCTCATCCCAATTTAATTTTAAAGTCCAGTCCTATTTTGTTCAACTATGTTTGCTATGTATTGTTCTTGCCTTATTCGTATTGCTAACACTATAGTAATCCAGGCCCGTCGAGTTCTTATTATTTATTGGGCCCGGTCTTCTCTTCAATTAAATATTCATTCGAACTGCCCAGGTACTTGAAACCCAGGCTATTGTTTGACTTCTGCTCGCTGGCTTCGTTAGCTTCATATAACAATTCAGGCCCATAACGTAAACTGGGCCTAAATCAAATGACAATGGTAAGGATTGAAATAACAGAACAGAGACATATATTTGAAGCAGAAAGCATTTTTTATTTATTCAGTAAAGGAATCAATACATCAATTCACGATCATCAACTATAAATCAAATGTTTATTGCCATAAACTAGAACTAACAGACCGTTCTATCTTGTTACACTAGCTTTTAAGGTTAATAATTAATCTAAGAAGACTATTTGATTACATAAGAAAACTTAGAAAATGATTAAGCTAATTAACTATAAATATGAACTAACTAATTAACTACTCACGTATAATTACAGTACCAATTTCAATTGTAACTTATACTTAGTATTATATCCCCAGTTCTTCCTTTCTATAGCCTGCTGTAATCTTATTTCTTTGATTCTTAAAATTAAATTGATTATGTAGGCGACAAATATGCAATCTAATGATCCCATTATTTCACTTCAGATACTCATGGATGAATGAATCAGATGCTTATGCGTGCTTACACTAATGATTTTCTCATGACGTATTACCAGATTATTAACCCATTACTGACTGAGTCATGGCTTGAACTAACATTTTTCTCTTTCAACACCTATTTATACCTAAACGCAAATCCGTGAAAATGTAATTAATTATACGGTCATGTTTTTGTGAAATTACTGAGAAATGGTGATTACTGGTTTTGCTAGTGTTGTTAACTAACTTATATTTTAAGAGTTTTTACCTAATTAACTATGTGAAGTGCTGATTACTACTACTACTATACTACTGCTATTACTAAGCTATTACATCTCTTGTGTTTATGTTTTCTCTGCTATCTACTGCAATGTACTATAAATCTAAAATAAATTACAACAGAAGACAAGCAGCAGTAGTTCAAATCTTCATTTTTCAGCTCAGAAACATCTTGCCATTACAACTTCAAATGGAAAAGGGAAAAGTACCTGAATCAACAAGAGAAATCTGATGAGTCTAGGGAAATCAAGGCAGATAAGTAACAGCAAGGACTCAGCTTATACAATGCAACAGTGATTAGAGATGACTGAAGATCCACAGGACGAAAATACCACAACAGCAAATATATAGACCCAGCAGCAAGCAAGAAAACCCAGCAAAATCCGATAGAAACCCATAAATTCTATTGTTGTATTGTTATCTCTAACCTTTTTAAGCTTTGTATAAAACCAACCTAGATATATATATTTCAGATTGCTTAGAATTGGAACCCCCTATTCAGCCCTTTTCTAGAGGTATTTATAGTTGAAGCTAAGGGCTGATGACTTGGGGAGAAGGTATGGGATTAATCCCACTTCTCCCCCTCCTAAAATTATGAAATGTATACTTAAGTCCCCAAAATCAGTTATCAAAACCCTTCCAGCATGTGCTGGAAGGTTCTAAAGATTCCTTTTAGTGGGTTTTTACCAATGTATCCCTAAGGGTTTGAGATTTTTACAGATTTCCCTTTTTAGGGAGACCATTATACCCTTTAATCTCTGCAAAATTACAAAAATCAGGGGTACAAAGGACTCCCCTACCCTCTTAGGTTCTAACTATTTACTATTTCACCTTTTTAATTCCCAATTGTGTCCCTAAGGGCACTGTTTATTTACTAGCTTACCTAGGTTAAATTTCAGCAACCTTTGAACCTATTTAACTAATAGCCAGCCCTGGCATTAGTATTTAAGGGCTGGCCAGATTTATTTTAAGGGACTATTTCAATTTTAGCCACTTCTGGATCTACTTCAGTTAATTAACATTAAGTTATTTCAAATTTAAGCTAATTGCAGGCATAGCCTGCTTTATTATTAAAGCAACTCTTTAAAATCTAGTCAGTCTCAAGTTGAGACTTAGCTTTGGCTATTAAAGCCAATCACTGAACATTTTGGCCCAAAACCATTTGGAAGTTTGGCCATTTTATGCTCAGGGCTCTAAAGAGAACCTGGGCTGGTCTGCATTTGCAGACATAGCCCCTTTTGCACAACCAGCCACTTTTAAAAGTGGGCTGTGTGTTAGGGCTTTATAGAATAGGTCAACCCTTTGCAGGGCTGACCATTCTTAAGCCAATTATTTAACTTATAGCCTAATTTTATGATTTTCAGTTTTGGCCTATTTCACAATTAACCATTTCTAGGAATCTAATTCTAACAGCTATAACCAATCCACCTAGGGTTCCAACAGTGTTGATCAAACACTTACACTCAACCAAAACCAATAAAACTAAATCAAATTCAACATGATTTGCATATTAGGACACATAGAACCAGACAAGATGCATTAATCAACAAAAAACTCAGGAAAGACAATTTGATATGGTTGAGTCTTAGCTAATCAATCCATATTATCCAACTTCATGTGACAACATATGAATCCATGTTAAATTAGACCTAATTACTACTAATTCCAGTCATATGACAATTGAAAACTCCAAAACCTTTAGGTTCAAGGCACAAGCATGCTCAGAATGTTAAACTCTAAGAACCAACCAGTCATAGATGAAACAGAATTCATTTAAGCCCAGAGTACACACAATAGCATAGGCATGTTAACTAAGATCTCTTTTCAAGTATTAATCCTAGCCTTATGTATACATGTGATGGATCAAGATGAAGATAAAGAAAAGAAGAGACATGATGAAACAATGAAGAGGAATCCTAAATCTATCATGCAGAAGAGATAATCAAGATTCACATGCTTATTTAGCAGATGAGAACACATAAGAGGAGCTGTAAACCAAAATTGAAGAAAAACTCTAGTATAAACATGAAATGAGGGAGAATGAGAATCAAACGGCTAAGACTAAACCATGTAGTTAAAAGAAGAGAAAAACAGTAAAGATATTGAAAGCTAAATAGAAGAAACCCTAACGAGAGTCAAACAACTAAGCTAAACATAAAGAGAAACAGAAGAGATATTCGAAAATCAAACAGATGAGATGTTGAAAACCAGCAAATAAGAAAACCCTAAGTATAAACAAAGGGTGAAGAAGAACAGGGAGGTCTCTAAGAACAGAGAAGCAGACCCAACGCAAGATAACCCTAATATAGGAAATGAAGAAAACGGCTAAACTACTACTAAAACTAAACATGAAACAGGGATGAAGAACAATCATGATATTGTAAACCAACCAGATCAAGAACCAGTATACACAGAAGATGAAGAAGAAAAGGGTGAATCATAGATAGATATTTTAACTCAGAGGAACAACACACAACGAATCAAGATGAGCATGAGAATAAACAAGATGGAGAACACTGACACTAACATGCTCGGAAGCACAAGTTTAAAAAAAACAATAAGAAAAGATAGGCATATTGAAACAAAAGGATAAACAAGCAACAGAAAATCAACAAGAATAAACCCTAAGCTATCACGTGAAAGCAAAAATCAGAGAAAAACATCTAAAAGCATGCAAAAATAGAAAACAAACAACAGATGAACAAAATAAAGCATAAAGAAAGCACATAGGGGTCGAGGGACTTAGCTTGCAGGGCCTGTCCCCTGAGCTTCCCATCTCTTTTCTCTCTTATTCACTCACGGACTCTAATCTCCTCTTTTGATTTCTTTTTTTCTTTGTTCTTTCCGATCCCTTTTTTTTCTATTCTTTTTCTGGTTTTTTCTTTTAAGGCTTAAAGACGAAGCCTTTTTGAATTCTGAGTTACAGGGGGTGTTTGGGTGAGGAAAAGGTGAGGCCTTTATTAGGGGTTTGGGTTTGGGAGTCGCCGGAGTTAGGTTTCCGGCGACCTTCTCTTGGATATTCGAGACGCTCCAGGCTTATTCGACGGTGGTGACTTATATGGTTGGGTAGATCATGGGACGGGGGTTCGAACGGCATTGGTTTGGAAGGGATCTTCGTTGTTTGGTGGTCACCGGCGAAGATTCCGGTGACCGGGATTTCTGGAAAAGGGTAGGTTTCTGGGTTTTGGGTGTGTTATAAGGTGAAGAAAAAGGAGAGGGAGAGAGGAGGGGTAAATGAGAGCCGGCGACCACCGTAGGGAGTGGTGGCCGCCATGGCCGTTTAAAGCTCTCCGTATGAAGACGATGATGATGAAGATGAAGAGAGGGGATGAAGGGCGGCCGTCTCTAGGGTTTGGGTTTGGCTAAAATGAGACGGCCGTTCAGACCAAAGCCTTATATAGGCGACAAGGTTAAGGTGATCCTGGCCGTTGATCTGATGAAGATCAACGGCTGTTACTAGCGTTACTTATACGACGTCGTTTCGAGCCTTAATGAAGCCAGGCCTTAGACCCTTGGATTAAATCAAACGGACGGCTCAGATCGAGCCTCACAAAATTCATTAACTAATTAATTCCAACAATTATCTCAGCCGTTGGATTTGAAGACACGAAACGGCTGAGATCTCTTCATTAAGCCTCTGGACCGGATTTTCCTTTGGGCCAAAACATCTGGGCCTTTTAATTCAATTTAAATGGCCCAATCTTATTACACACAAGCTATTTTTTGCATTTTTGATTTTAATGGTTTTTATGTATTTTCTTTTATACTTTTTTTTTCTTTTATTTTATGGAAAAATATAAAACCTAATTTCTTACCTACTCTAATTTTCTGGTATTTTTTGCAATTTTCCTGCTATTTTTCCTTATTTCTACTACTTAAACTATTTTTAGTTTTACTTAAAATCTAACTAATTAAACTACCAAATTAATTACCTAGCCTATTATTATTTTTTTTTTAGATTTTTCTTCTAATTTTCACTTATTCAAACACAAAAGTATAGCCAATTTCCAATAAATCAAGTAATTGCACTCAAAAACATTTTTATTTTAATTTTGGAATTAATTGCTCAATGCAAAAATCATGTGCTCACAACACCCACCATTTCTCCAGTGTGCCTTTTAATGACCCCTCCTCCACTGTTAATACCAGGATTACCTCAAGAACATCCATCAGTGTTTAATTTAATGGTCCCTTGTAGAGGAAATTTTCATGAGATTTTGATAATATTCAACTGTGGTCTAGCTTCCACAATCATTTGAGTCAATTGCGCTCATGGAGTTGCTAAGTCAGCCTGCCTGAACTGCTTAAGAACTTATTCACAAAAGAAATTCCTTGTCTTTGTCTCAAGCTATTCCAGGCTGAGGAAGAACTAAACTGACCATTAGTTCAACCAAGAAGCCTCGGATAGCTTGAGATAATTTAAGAATATTCAGGAATTATTAACAATTATAGATGGAGCAGTTGCAAAAGTTGGATAAAGGGATCAAACCTGTCCAGTTGTCCCAGTAGAAAGAAGAATTTCCTTCTTTGAATCCTCCATTTATATGCGGTTCTACTTCATTTTTTTATCTCCATTAAGCTTCTCCATGAGCCGGATTGCTTTGAGTTTCCTTTCCTAGACACATGATGAATTCTACTGCAATACTTAGTCAATAAGAATGAAGCCCACAAAGATAAAAACGAACTAAAGAAAACCAAAGAAAAAAGAGAAAAAGAGGAAAGGAGTACTATGGTGTAATAAAACATCTATGTATTTTCTTTTCTTTTTTTCTTTTTTTATGTCACATTTCTTCTTTGTTATTTAATTTTCAAATTATGAGAAACTCTGGAAAATATTTTAGAAAAAATAAATAAATATATTAAATACATATATATTAGACAAAGACATTATTATTGTTAAGAAAATAATAAGTTCTCCTGAAACTTATTTTCATTTCTAAGAAATGAACAACCTATAATTAATTAAGGAATGCTTATCAACAAGAATTTGCTCATTTATAGGACTTGAAGCATGTATGGTGCTTGAAGCATTGAAGTTATATATAGAAGATTTAGTTTATCTTTTTTATTTGAGTTTTTTTCCCCATCTAAATTTACTATTATTATTTCTTATAATCGCACGAAAAACGGATAAATTTACTAATTTTAAATATTAGGCGGAATCAAAGTGGGTATTGATCGGTCTTTTTGACATTAGAATAATAAAACGACATTAAACAATGTAAAAAATATATTCCTCTTTTAAGGAAGTCAACATAATTCTAAGGCAAAATACATATATAACTCTTCAAACATGATACAGAATATCATTTGCACATTTTGCCCCCCCCCCCCCCGGTATTCATCGGGATTTCTCTGTCCCAAACCGGTCTTGGAACCCTTACCCTTTCCTGCGAAAACCAAAGCATCAAAGACATCGGCTTGAACACCTTAGTTTATTTAACGAATATATGTATCTCGGAAGTTACCAAAACTAAATATGCGACTTTTACAAGCGCATAATGTGTCAAATGTTCGAATGAAATAACTACACATGTGATTAATAAGGAAACAAAAAAAACATATGCTATTAGGATAAAAAGAACCAAATAAAGAATAAATAAACATATCAATAGCTTCGACTATGACTGTTGAATAGTCTTAAGTGTATATCAGCAGTTATATAATGACAAATAGACTCTTAGGGATCGTAATATTTTCAATAAAAAATGGCTGAGGTTTTGGGGAATTGGCATATTTTGTGACGAGGAAGAAAATGGAAATTATGTGATGCAAATATGCAATAAACTGTGAATATACTAATGCTGATAATCTATATCACTGCCCAAACTTATTGAGAAATCATTATAAGTTAAAGTCCAATATTTACATAAAGTATGGACTGCATCATTTGGTTCTTTTCCTTTACTAATGCTGATTTTCAAATGAGAACAACATTTTAGTAGAAAACGTATACTCTATTATGAGAAAAATATTATAAGTATACAAGAGAAAAACTCCCTCCGCATTTCTCATCTGTTATGACCCTACCTTTTATTTCTTTTATTTTAGTAGTTAGCTTCTATATGCGAGTTGAACAGGATAAAAAAAAATACACTATTAAATCACAAAGCTTCTAAATTATCAGTATATATAAGTTGAATCCTTTTTTCTTTTCTTTCCTTTTATCTTTCTCCTAGTATTTTTTTTTTTTTGGTTAATCTTTGGTTAAAGGCATATGGACCAATGGCATGGGACAATGAGGATAAACTAATTGAGAAAAGACATACTGTAACAAGGGTATAAATGCCAATAAAATGTTACAGGACAAAAGAGTGAAACATTGAAACTAAACTAAAATGTAATCCCAAAATCAAAACCTAACACTTGAATACAATAATGTTAAATATACACTGTAAAATGACTAAACTAACATCAGTATTTTGATTCATCATAAATTTTTTTACCTCCTTGACCGTTTCTTTGGCCGGCTTAAAGAATCATCCTTTTCACTATTTTCCCTTCCCCGCTTTTCCTGCACAGTTTCTTTTCCACCTCTCTTTGGCGGTCGACCTACACTCCTCTTCGACGGACTACCTTCCTCCTTGCCTCCGCCACTGCCACCACTTCGCTTCACCGGAGTTTCTCTCCGTTCATCAACTTTTTTCTTTTGCTGCCCTCTTTTATTACCTTTAGCAACAACATCCTCTGTAGTGTTCTTCAGTGCGTCCATCAATGTCCCTTTCGTCGGAGAATTCTTTTTTATTCTCTTCAAGAAGTCCGCTGCAGCTCCTCGTTTTTTAGCTTCTTCTTTCTTCTTCTCCGTTTTCGCTTCTTCCTTTTTGTCCGGGTTGGTATTGGTTTGCTTAGTATTCGTGGTTTGGTGGTTGTTGGATTGTGAAGCATTATTGTTTGGACGGCCTTTGTTGCTCCTCCTCATACTTCTTACCCCAGTAACAGGCTTTTCTTTCATACCCAACTTGATTGAACTTTCTTCTTCATTTGAAGAAGTCTTCATGGGTGGCTTTGGATTCAGAGGAGGTTTAATATCAGCTTGTTTTTCTGGCTTGATATTACCAGAAGCTGTTGCTTTAGCTGAAATGGAGCTTCTCTTGCGGCAGACTACTATAGGAGCTGTAGACTTGTGTTTTGCAAGCAAAGAATCCGATCTCTCCAATTCGGGCTTGGGTTGGATCCTTAATGGTCCGGGTCTGGGTCCGGGTGATGAATCCTTTTGTTGGGTTCTCTTCTTCTTTAATTCTTCCATGACAATGCGACGGAGTTCATTAGCTGCAGTTGACTCTGGGGATGACTTAGGGAAGTAGACAACGGCATTGTTGAAGATGAGTAGGAGGTCCAAGTAGAATTTGGAGGGGCAAAAACAATACGACCCGTCATCTATCCGGGCTTGAACCGTTTCAAGATCCATATGCCGTCGGATCATACTCTTGTACCTGTCCGTTTTCTGCATCGAAAGTAAAAAAGTGATAAACGGTTTAATTAGATACAGCTTTTATTTATTTATTTATAACACCACAGTCTGGAAATAATAAAATATGATAGGGTAGGTGACTAGGTGTGGCATAAATTCCATTCGTCGGAGAGGAAGAAAAGGAAGGAAAATATGTAGGAAAATAGTAGATGTTGGCAAACTAAAGGTTTCAATTTTTTTTCCCGTCATACTTCCCACCACTACGCCAAAGGAAGTGGGGTAGGGTTGACCTAAATTACGCGTTCGTTCTAGTAGTGTAGTGAGAAGAATTTCATCTCTTGAAAAAATAGGACGAGGACAAAACAATGTGTGTTTCACCTCCTACCCAATACCCATGCATGTTGCATTGTTTTCCTAATCACAAAATCCGTAAGAAATTGTCCAAAATATCCTCCCTCGTTTTAATCTTTTCTTCAATCTAAGTGTAGCAAGCACACGGAGGCTTTTAAAAAACCATTATCTAGATGATTCTTGGATTCTAGCTTAATTCCAAAGATCTTGTGGCATCTAACATTATTAATTGTGACGTATTTCACGACCTTTTGTTTACTAGAACTGTCACTGGTTTCAGTAATATCTTGAATCGGTTTTTCTTTACTGCTAAAAATATTTGCATGTGTAAATAGTTTGAGATGTCGTTTAATTACAATTTTTCATGAAGGCGTAAATTATTAAACTTGTACTATGCGATCTCAATATTACAACTAAACATACTATTATTTGTTTGATGAAGATTAAACAGACTATTTTTGAAAGACATAAAATTTACACAATATAGAATATAATGATCTTAAAGAAATTATTTAACTTACGGTATATCAGGGAGTGAAATCAATATTGGACCATGCAATCTCATACTCCCTCCGTTTCAATTTATGTGAACCTATTTCCTTTTTAGTCCGTGCCAAAAAGAATGACCTCTTTCCTTATTTGGAAACAATTTACCTTTATGCAATGATTTATAGCCACACAAAATAAAGGTGCCTCATTTTACACCACAAGATCAAAAGTCTTCTCTCTTTTCTTAAATTTCGTGCCCAGTCAAATGGGTTCACATAAATTGAAACGGAGGGAGTATAATTTAACCGTGGTGACACTTAAAAGCAGAATGGTTAAAATGGGAAGTAGGTCAAACAATGGAAAGAAGAAGGAAGGAAGGCAAAGTCTGTATTGGGCTTCTGAAACCCGTCTTTTAAAGGCCCCTTATAATAATATCATGGGCTGACCCATGGTATTCACCTGATCCGGATATTTTTTAAGAAAAATAATACTGTATAGACGCTGTAAAAATAATAATTGAAAAAATATATAAATTTATATATATATTCTGTATTTATATACAAAAATTATATAAATTTTATATATTTTTTTCGACTGTAAATATAAATAATTTCTGGCATGGGTTAAGAGTAACAATATCCCATTTTTTCCTTATTTTTTAAAGAAAGCTTAAGATTAAATTCCAGTGGCTCCAAGGTGCTATGCAACGGCAAGACACAAACAAGGCATTCTCGTTGGTGGGACCCATTCTCCATCCAAATACACCAATTTCCCGGATTTGTTCGGGTTGTAGATGGGACCGATCACCCTACCCTAATTTTCATAAAGTACAAATTTCGACATACATGACGCTTCATATTTCTCTCCTCCCCCTATCTACCTACCAAAATTTTACTGCCAAGGTTTTGTTCTTTTACGAGAAGAATTTTGGCCTCATACATTATTTAATAAAATAATAGAGTTTAATTTTTACTTCAATAACGGTGCAAAAATGTTTGCACAGTTAGATTACTTAAAAAGCACATACATGGAAAAGAAAATTTATATTTTGTGTCTTAGGGGACAACTGTAGGCCTCTTTTTAAGAAAAGAAAGATTGTTTGATATCAAATCACATTTAAGTAAAGCTCTTGACACTGTCAAACCACACTGAGCATATATAACTGTTTACGATGCCGGTTAATAAAATAATATATTTCAAATATACCTTAACAACTGAAGTAAGTTTTAGATGAGTATATTGTCATAAATTGACGGACCCAAACAAGGTAACCTTTTAGTGAAACCCAAACCCAAGCTAGGAAAACTTGTAAATCTGCTAAAATACAAGTTTTATGACTAGAAAATAATATTTCCTCTTTTGCATGAACGCAATTAGATCGATTACAGAAACTCCTATTCTTTTGAGACAAGTAAGAATAATCAACAATTTTATCGTCTGACACATGTAGACAACATATGAGAGACGAGTCCAATTATTGATTTTCCTATGCATGCAAATGAAATATTAATCTAAAGATGGAAGGATAATAATAATTTTAGGCAGAAAAAGAAAATTTAGGCAACTAACATGTGAAGACTGAAGACCACGTACACGTCATATATTGAAGCCACTACTCTGTTATGTTTTATCCACTTTTCTCTTTTACTAGGAGAAGCATTATCATCTTCTTCTCTTTTCGACTTCCTCTTCATCGATTTTTGCATGTAAATTCTTTTAAATGAATCTCATCCGTTCGATAATTTGTTGATAAATAAATTACCTCATTTTTCAATTTGTTTTATTCTTTTCATTTTTTTAAAGTAGCGAACGGTCAAAATCCGATCACCAAATGGTTGTAGGCCAACCAATTTGAAAATGCGAAGTAGAGAATCATTACCTGGCTATCTAGCCGGCGCTTGAACATAGAGCCGCGCTTATGAGACCTGATAATATCTAAAAACTCAATTCGCGGCTCTGATTTCGCCGCACCCTCCCCTTTATTAAGTCCGACGGTGGGAGAACCCGTCTCCATCGTATCTCCACCGCTTCTACCACCGCGCTGCCGCTTTTTCTTCGTTAAAGTCGCCGTGCTCTGCACGTCACTGTTTTCCTTAGTCTCTTCCTTCGACTCGCCCGACTCGCGACTGATTTTCTTTTCCTCGTGTCTATGTGAACTACTACCGTTATACGAGTCCTCTTCACTTACCGGTTTAACTTCCTGAACCGGTCTAAATTCATCAGTCTCGACCGGTTCCGGTTCGTTTTTAACACCGATTTCTCTGTTCTCCGTCGAATTAGACTCGTTGAATGACCGGTTTTCGCGGTCTGACTCCTCGCTGGACAGAGCCTTTCCGGTGGACTCCGGTTTGCCATCGGCACCGCTGTTTTTGTCGTTTTGCGATCTCTCTTCCTTTACATCCTCCAGATCTGGTTTCTGGCCATCGTCTAAACTCTCCTCCTTCAGGCTCTGCTCTCTCTCTTCCTCCATCTTCTTCACTTTCAACTGCAAGGACCTGTTCATATCACATCAGAGATCAAAATCTCTTAGATCCAAATACTCAATTTTTTTCCACGTAAAACTTTTAAAAAGTGTTAATTCTCACATTCACCGAAAAAAATTAAAAATTTTAAAAAATAGAAACTAAAAAAATGACACAAGGAAACAGAGAGATTTACTGGATCGAAAGATCGTAGCGTTGAACCTCTTGTTTAAGCTCAGCAACACGGAGTTGTCTCAACTCTTCTATCCAAGGAATCGTTACATCTCCATCACCATCGACTCCGTCCTCAATAACGTCTTTGAATTTTTCATCGTCATAACTGTTGTTTTTATTGATGAAGCGGCGGCGGAGGTCACGGTATTTATCCTTACAAATTTGAGCGGTCAATAGGGCGGGTAAGGAGCTACGGCTTTGGAGTTCCATGGCGACAGATTCCCAGTCCTTGAGACCATGCCTTTTCACTGCAAACGCTAACAAAAGTTCCTCCCATGTACTCCATGTCGTCTTCTTCTTCGTTGTGCCCGACTCTTTTTCCATGTTTCTTTATTTACACATATATATCTATATATACTCACAAAACATAGATATATATATAGTTTTAATCACAGCACAGCATGTTGAGTCGAATGGAATAAGTTAGCTAGGGTTTGATTAGGTATTCTGCTTTTTTGGTTAAGTTTCGTCTTCTTCGTCTAGATTAATATACGTCTTTTATTTTTATCCTTTTTGGTGCTCCAGTTTTATTATACTAGTCTGTGCGGGTTTTTGAACGGGTTGAAGAATTGAGGACTTTGGGCATTTATAGGTGTGGCCATGGGCCTGATCTGAAGCACGCGATTGATCTGTGGATTGACTATTTTGTCCTTTAATTTAAGTCTGATTTTCTTTGCCTGACCTTCCTTCAAATTGTTTCGGAAGTGGTAGCACGTGCGAGTTGCGGAATTCGTTTTACTACTTTCGCGCTTTATTTATCGTCTAAATAAACTTTAATAAAATAATCTTAAATTTTTTTCTTTTTCTTTTTTTTTTAAAGGAAGATTAAAGTAGGACTGGATAGTCCAATTTTAAAGACTACCCATCACCTCTACAATCTTAGACTACCGAATTTATAGTGCCAAATTATATATATATTTCCTCCGTTTTAATTTACGTGAACTCATTTGACTGATACGCAGTTTTTAAAAAAAAGAAAAGACTTTTAAACTTGTGGCATACAATAAAGCACATATGTTTTATGTGGCTATAAATCATTGTATAAAGGTAAATTATTTTCAAATAGGAAAAGATGTCATTCTTTTTTGCACGAATTAAAAGAAACCCTAGGGAATTTATATATATATATATATATATATATATATATATATATATATATATATATATATATATATAAAGTGAAATATATGGCAATATAAATTTTTATGTATTTAGTTTTGACCAAGGTTTGGCGTTATTCGAGTGACAATGTGAACTATCCGAGTGATAATGTGAACAAGTAAAATTACGTTTTGAAGAAGAGAATTCTAGAGACAACGCCAAAAACATTTTTTGAATACTGCCAAATTAAACAACTAATACAATTTTCACGATAATCTACAATAGATTTTCATGAAAAACACTACTTCAGCATAACTGAAACTTCATTATGATATTCGTCTCTCTCGATATTAACAATAAAAATATATCGGCTCAATGTGGTAGCTGCTAACTAGAAAATCAACGTTAAAATCATCCTCTTCTTTATAGGTTCTCCGTCTCCCTATTTGGAAAAAAACTTATACAAAAATTGCTAAAGTACATAACTTGAAACATTTTTTCATCAATTTTACAATACTATGATGGGGGAGTAATCACTTGTGTTAATCTGTTATAATCTTTACATAAATAGTCAATCATATTCATTATTTACTTTTTTTATTCATATATATTAATTATATACGATTTGGTACTTATTAAACATATATATACCTCCATCGGCTATTTTTAATTTAAACGATTAAGGAAACGGCTAATTGGGTTAATTCTTCTAGTCTCCATTTATGTAATTTTCTTGAAAGTTGATAACCTTATTTATTTTTGTCAGATCTAATAATTATAAATTACTCTTTTCATTCTTATCTGTTATTGAGATTTTTCACACACCTATTAAATAATTAATTTAATACTATTAATCAAAAGAAGTATGTGACTAAATTACTCTTATTTGTTTCTTAAATTGAATAATTATTATATGCCTTTTTATCGTAGTAATTCAAGGAAGTCGGACCATATTATCTTTCCTTTTTAAAGACTATCCATCACCCTATAGAAAAGTTAGTACCTTATTTATTTTAAATATATACCATTTTAAAATATTATATTATATAGCTACCGTTTACCCTTTATATCAAAATATCTAATTATAGTTATATCATACACTTAAGGCACCATATATGCTAAATATTATTATTATTCTCTTTTTTTTTTTAATTTTCTCTCACTTAATCGCCGTAAATCCGTATCAAAATCGAACCACGTTCTCTCTCTCTATCTCTTTTGCATACACTTTACTCTCTTCTCTCACAAACCTACGATCGAGACTCTTCTCCCACCCAAATTCCCTAGGTTCCCCCATTATCACTCCCCAGTTATTTTCTCTCTAAAATCTCGATTTTATTCTTGATACAAGTTCTTTGGGTAAGTATTAAGCTTCTTAGATTTTGATATAATTATTTCGTTTCTTCGATTTTGATACAGATTTTTCTGCTTCTTAAACAATAACCATTGTTATTGTGTACTCATCGGAAAGCTTTCGATTTTCTCTCCAATGTCGGGTTCAACGTCACACAAGATGGTAACAAGAGGTATACCCACCAAAATTCTCAATTTTGATAGGCCATCTTTCTCGTTGCAAATAACTCAAGCGGAGTCGAAATTTGCAGGTGTATCAGCAACTACAACTTCACAAAGAAGAACTAAATTTATCAATGACAAATCGAAAGAAGTCCCAGCTGAGAAATCTTCAAAACAAACAAAAAGTTCAGTGGCGAAAAAGAGGAAAAAACTTTGAATGATTCTTCATGTGTCAAGGTTAAGGAAGTTGATGCAAAAGAAAAACATCGGATACACGGCACGAAAAGGTAATTATTATTGTATCAATATTCATCCAAAGTTGTTGATGTGCTTTAGGGATACATTGATGTGTTCATAATTATTCATGTGATTTATATGTATGATAATGTATTCATTTGTATTTAGTTGTATTCATAAGCATTAAAACAATCCAGAACTCATTTGCACATTTACAATGTCATTAACTGAGTTGTGTTTACTTAAATATTATATGTTGTGTTGTATTTCAACATATTTAGATGTATTCTAATTTACATTCACTGTATTTCCGTACTTATTACAGTTTTCCTTGCTTGTTATATGTATATATTCATTGTTTTGTACTAAATGGTATTAATATGTATTTCAATATTTAATTGTATCTTGTTGTATTTATATATATTCATAACACATAATGAGTTTATATATTGGTGATGAATATGAAACCTTTTTAAAATTCTTGTTTGTATGCAGGAAATTAAACTATTTGTGAAACACCCACCAAGATTATCACCGTATATTTGTTCATATACAAACACAAACATAGTATCCAATGTTAAAGAAAAGCTTACTCCAGATCAGTATAAATTATTAAGTTCTATATTTAGGGATTGTGTGGTGCATGTCACGGCATATGCAGAGTTTCTTAGCACTGTTAGGCTGGTTCCACAAGTAAATTTTGATGCCAATTTACTCCTTCAAAGATATGGTGCACTCCTTTGGGACTATGCTATGTGGAAGATAGACGTTGATGTCGTAAGTGAGAGCGAAGTACCTTCACAGATTCTTAGGAACATCATCGATTTTGATACATCGGTGAAGATAATGTTAGTGTAGTCTCAGGTGAATGGAGTTTTCGATGAGAGTTTTGCTGAATACTATTTTTCATGGACAGTATGTTGGTAAAGATGGTGTTAGTTTAGCAAAAAAAAAAAAAATATATATATATATATATATATATATATATATATATAGTGACCATATCAACAGTGTTTATATATTATCATTTCAAGCATTCAATCGATGTATTGTCTATTTTTGTGCTTCTGAATTAATCCGTCCTTCAACCTGTTGGATTTTGGTATGTTTAGAACAATTTGTATTAGTATGTATGCAACATGTTGTATTGATATGTATTCAACTTATTGTATCAGTCAGTATTCAACACATATATTTATCTATATTCATTAAGTTGTATTTGTATGTATTCACCAGGTTATGTTAACACATTTTCAGCAGGTATTTTTAGACCTTCATATTTATATGATATATTGTATTGATATGTATTCAGTTGTATTTTGAATATGGCTTTTGTATATAACTGATTGTAATAACTGTAACGATCCGACTCATGGTTACGGGAGTTACCGCCCTGTTTTCTCTATTTTATGCTTCTATATGCTTTCTACTCACTGAGTACTTAGTACTCACCCCTACTCCCTGCACCTTTGTGCGCAGATTTAGGTACGCCAGATGTTTAGCTGAGCAGTCTCGTCTTATCAGAGTTATCAGAGTTGTTGAGGTAGCTGCTGACGTTCGCAGGACCTGGCTACTCTTCTTATTCCAGTTTTATTTATATATATACTTTCAGACCAGAGTATTTCATTTAGATATTATTATTATCCACTTTTTTCTTAGAGGCTCTAAACTCGTGACCCCAGATCTTTGGGAGTGTTACTATCAGTTTTCACATTTCTCATTATTATTATTCTATTATTACTGGTATTATTATTCTAAACTATTATATTCTCTTTAAATTATCAGTTTCGGGACTTATTGTTTATCTGAAAATGACTGTTGGTCTAGCTTGCCTAGCTTTAGGGTTGGGTGCCATCATGATCGAATTTGGGTCGTGACAAGTTGGTATCAGAGCCTAGGTTACTAGGCCTTGCGAGTCATGAGCCGGTTTAGTAGGCTCTCGCGGATTGGTATGTAGACGTCCGTATCTATCCTCAGGAGGCTACAGAACTTTTAGGAAACACTTCACTTTCTTGAAATTCATATCGTGCGGTTTGTTGTTGTTGTGAAAACTAAATTTTCTGTATTCTATTCTCTCGTAGATGGCGAGAACCCGTGCTAACGGACGTGGTGGACGACCACCAGTGGCACCTAGAGGCCGTGGTCATGGTAGAGGCAGG